>CM037847.1:21575889-21619724 GCA_021234535.1 Stichopus chloronotus
CCCCTATGCCCCCCCCCCACCCTCCCTCATGGATCCCTGAAAGTGTTTGTAAACAATAGTTTAATACTACCTCCAAATCATTTTGCTAAAATACATGGCCTCCTGTGAAGAAGGTAAATATTACTGCCTCAAAAATAATTTTTGGTCTAATTTACACTTACTTTGGAACAGCTATCACATTAAAAGTTAAAAGCAGAAAATAAGGCCCCACATCGTTTGTTCAGTTAACCCTCTCCTTCCCCCCCCCCCCCCCCCCATCTCTCCTTCCAGAATTTAAGTGGCTGCATACTTTTCTAAGATAGTAACAGTAAATTTGTATTTTGTGCATGAAAAGGGATAATACATTTACTAACGAAGTCGAAGATTCTTAAACAGTGTTTTTGGTAACCAATAGGAACGAATAGTGTTACATTGGTATTGTACAGATGCAGTTTTGTTTTATTTTTTGTTTGTACAGATGCAAAACTTGAATACAATTCATTAACAATACTCCAGTGTCATTTTGTCTTTGTTCAAGTTCACAAACATCAATATTTTGCAAAGGTAGAGGAACCTGGTGGTATGTTTATACCACGGGTATAACAGAAATAAAGCTGAGCATTTCCTGCCACAGTCCTATAGCAATTTAACTTGTTCCTTTAAAGCGAGGTTTCTTGACTGAGTCCAACATACCTGACTATAGGATTTTGTGCAGTTCAATGGAGATGACATGGAAACCATAGCCATTGGTTTTGTTCTGGCCTGGGCGGTAGCTTTCTTTTTCCAAGGACCACTGAGAGCAAATCGAATTTTCAAAAAAAAATAAAAATTTGTTTCAAAATCATGGTTAGGGCTTGAAACAGGGTTATGTTTATGTGGATTTGGTTCTTTGGCCTTTTCTTTCATAATCAGAATTATAGGACAACGATCAAAAAGCTGTCATTTTGGAACTAGAGGTGTGGCCTATTTCCAAGAATCTGATTGGTTTATTGGCATCATTTGTCCACGTGCATCCCAGGGGAACAAAAGTTATGCATCCCGGGCTAAAACAAAACCTACAACACACACACAAATAGTGTATAGCTTGCACGCCGGCTAGGTTTTATTCTGTCTAGTTACCAAGTGAATACAAATAACCATAATATTGGAATTAGATCATTCCATGCAAATTAAGCTAATCATTTAATAACTCAACAGTAGAAATCTCTGCAGAGAGTCTTTTGGAACAGCGTGAAAGTCTGTGTGGTGCAGATCCAGCAATAGTTAAAAGAAACTATGAACAATTTTTCAATCCAGTAATTTCTCTTTTTTTTTTTTTTGTATTAAGTCTTAATTTTGTGGCCCTACTGAATACAAAATGCTGGCGTGGGTGTCAGGTAGGGTCTTAGGTAGAGGACTTTGAGTGGCGGCTGAAGAACTTTGTAATGAAGTGTGGCTGCCAGCAGATAGAGATAGATATAGAGATATAGCCAGATATGAATCCATATAGAGAGACCAGAGAGAGCCAGAGAGAGATAGCCAGAGAGAGAGAGAGAGAGCCAGAGAGAAGAGCCAGAGTAGGAGAACAGAGAGAGCAGGAGAGAGACAGAGAAGAGAGAGCCAGAGAGAGATCCATAGAGAGAGATCCAGAGAGAGAGAGAGCCATACAGAGAGAGGGCCAGAATAGAGAGAGCCAGACAGTAACATATAATATCCATACATATATATGTATCCAGACATAGATATCCATACATATATATATCCATACATATGGATATATATATATATCCATATATATATCCATATATATATATATCCTTATTCCTATGAATTTTGTGCCGATCGGTATTCTTATGATTCATGCCAGTCTGAAAGGTTCTTTATGGCACCTGGTGAACCGAAACCGTTAGAGTATCGTGGACGATTCATTTCAAAAAAAGAAGAAAGGCCACAAAAATGGTGTGAAATGGAATCGGTCACCGACAGAAAGTCGGTGATCAAAAGAACGGGAAGTTAATGAGTGAATGGTGTTTCAGCAATCTTTTGCAATTTAGACAATAATCAAATTAAAGTCTTGGACTCTTTAGGGTGAAAATACAAACAATTCGTTTTCCGATATACTCACCTCTTAGTTATCTGGAAAAGTGTAAAAAAAAAATCTTCGTTAGTAATCTACGTGGTCTCCCGGTGAAATTCTCATTACAAGTAAAAAGTTCAGCAGATATTTTTCAAGCCACTTGTTCAAAGTTCAGAGGTAATTAGGAGAAAGTACAGTAGTTCGTAAACAAAATGGCAATTACGCCATGAAAACGTAAGGTTTCCTGAAGAACAGATTTTGTTTTCCTTTCTGTACGTGGCTTTAACAGAAGTACTATAGAAGCTTAGTTGAAAATGCCAAAAATCTCAATGTGACGTAAGTTCCACTGTATTTAGGAGGAAGCAGTTGGTAAATAAGCAATTATGCCATGAAAACGTAAGGTCTCTTGAAGAAAAGTTTTATAACCATGGCCTAGTGATTGCTTTTGTTTTTTTTTTTGCAAACTGAGTCAAGAGAGGGAGTTCCTAAGTTGGCTGTTCACTTAAGGCAGTACCTTTCAATTATTGTTTATTCTCAACTCTGGTTTGTATTATGGACATTTGGCAACATCCGTGGCAGCGACAAGTTAGGTGTGTGCGTGTGGGGGGGGGGGGGGACAATCCCTGTACCGTTGAAGGAGAATGTACCCCACCCCCATACTTGGGCCATGGGGGATAAAAAAATATGATTACTCCTGCCACGTATGGCCGGATTTACATGGATGCGGTCGAAAATATAAATGCGATTATATGGTTGCACCGGGTACAAAATTATAGAACCCGGAATTCCACCAGACGTTACCACCCCCACCCCTGGATTCGTCACTATACTTACTGCCTAGATGAGCCGGGGTTTTTTTTTTTATTTATTTTTGACCAAAGTCATACCAGAAAACTGCTCAGGGAGTTTATAGGATTTTTAAGCTACATACGTTTTGGACTAAAACGGTCACTTGATTTCACTGAGAAGATTTAGCATCTGCAAACGTTCCAAGTAGACTTTGTCGTCGTGTCCCTAAGTGTCCGAAACCCAACCTAACTTGGCCCCACCTAGGATCACTGATCGCTTTGACTCCTAGTGGATTCACCGACACATCAAACGCACATCACCCCCTCCCCGATATCCACCCCCCCCCCCACCCACCCACACGCCGACATGTTTTTCTTTTATATGAGGAACAAAATGTAGTTTTCAGCAGAGTTAAGTAGGGCGGGTTCTCTCTCAGAACTTAGCAAACTAACCAGACAGAAAATGTATGACTTTTAAGTATTGCTGTGGTCAAACATTACCAAATTTGGGTATGGTAGGGACTGACGTGATCATATTTCGATAATCTTGAGATAATCAGAATAAACCAATTTTTCAGGCAAGAAAATACTGACAGTATCATTTTCAGGGGCTACTTACGGAGCCTATGCCCAAGGGGGGTATCATACTATTTAAGGGATATTTTACTCCAACATTTTACAGCACACTTCTCTCCAACGGTTGATGGCGCTCCGCTAGGTAGTCCCCACAGTCATCCGTTTACAACAGATGGCTCTGGTAGTCGTCTGTAGTGGAACTTATAGTCCCTAAAATGCTGCAATGTCATCATTTGTGAGCGTAACCTACAAAGCCCAGCCATCGCTTTAAAGTGATTGCGTGTGGACGCGAAAAGTAAAAACATTGAAATTTCATCTTCCAAAGTTTGGTACGGCTTTTAATTGCATCATTCGACAATCTGGGAAAATAAATAGGTTTCAGTTGGTTAATTCTGCCATATGATTTCAAATTCTCCTAACGTGTAGAATACAATAATGTAGTGGTTGACAGTTTTCATTCAAATCAACGGTGTGCTTCAGTATAAGTATAGATATAGACTTCTATATGATGTGATTCTGTTTTTGTTTTTTTTTTTTTATTTCCTTGCTTGCCCAAACACTAGCAGGTTTTGAAAGGTAGTGTCGAGTGGGGAGAGGAAGTTAGGCCTACACATCATTGCTATACCCGACTAGGAAACATATTTGTAATTTCAGCAGTGCGCCATCGCTTCTGCCTCTAAATGTCTTCTGCGGGTTTCCTTTCATTTCTGTCGCAATGACAGGATTACGCACGGTTAAGTACAGTAGTTACTTGGATTATATTTATAAATGAACAGCTTATAGCCTATATAGAAGTGCACCCGACGGTATCTCGAAAAGGTCACACATGCTTGCTCACATTTTTCTTTTTTCTTTTTTTCTTTTTTTTGGGGGGGGGGAGTGGTCAGTATTTCCTTGCCCACTATTGTAAAATAAAACCTGAGACAAAATGCATTGCTGTTTCATTGTTGTGTCTAGGGACAACTCAGTACAGTGGATGGTTGTGAATTCTATTGATTAGTGTTTCTCATAATACGGCAAAGATCCTTGAAAGAATTTCTTACTCGCACATTCCCTCTCATATGAAATAAAATAATTTTTTTTTCCAAAATCAACCGTTATATTAAAATTTTAAACACGCAATGTGGCTAACGAATAACGTTTACCCTCTTTAGATAAAACCTTCCCCTATTTGGAGATTGAACGAAAATAAAAGTCAAGTGAAGTAGCTATAGGGCATAATCATTTCTCTTTTCCGATAATTATGGAAAATGTTTAAGACGGCATCGCATCGCGTCACGCACATGTTTCCATCTAAGTAAATGCAACGTAAACACATTTGTAACGAATCACTTCTCCGTACATGAACAGAAAAATGTAAGAACTGGAGCGAAATGAGGGATATGTATAAAAATGTAAAGAGAGTGGCCGACATCGCAGAGAAATCATGTATGTTTAACGGCAGAGGCATTTACTCAGGAAGTTACCTCAAGCAATTCAGATGTTTCACCATCTGCCTGTATTTGTCTTTTTCCTAACCTTGTAATTAATGTTCACAGTGGTTAGAGGCATACAATTGAGTTCGTGGAGGAGATTAACAAAAAGGGTAACATTAAGTTCTCTCTTGATAAACAATGTGAATGTTGTTTATCGAGAAGACATTTTAAAGGAAAATAGGGCATTTTGTTTCACAGAAAAGATCATATTTTAAACCAATATTGTGAACGAAGAATAATAGGGGTTTTTTTCAAGTAAGGAAGGACGGTGGTCTTCCTTTCAAGAATTAGAGACTCATCTTGAGCAGAAACTGCAGAGAAAACTGAAAAACCTGAGAGTGGATGAAAACTTTCGGTGAATGAATTTCCAAAAACAAAAAAAATTGTCTGTTGAGCAGACGATGAATGTGAATAGAATGTAAACAGAAATTGCCATAGCACCGCGGGCAAAAGCCTTTTGGGCACACTTTAAGCAGGACTATCTAAGCGGAGTGCCACCATCGGTTGGCGTACCTGAAAAATTTGGGCTTTACACAACCCCCCCCCCCCCAACCGATGGTCGGAAACGGTACCTCTCGGGTGATCTGGACTTCATATACCCAGCCTTGAAATAGGGCTCTCACGTCTGCAATTTCTCAATCAATGAGAAAAACTTTTTGTATTCAAAACTAGTACTAATTTAGATTGCTGTTATTTATAATATTTATGATGTAGTAATTTTCTGAAAAGCTCATTCAGTTGTTTTTACTTTGTAACGACAACAGGTTTCTTTTTTTCTTTTGAGATATTTTCAACTAGCAGGTGACCTTAAACAAAATATGGTGCAATATTTTGCATCTATTGCAGTTATTTTTTTTTGCAGAAATTGTGGTTTCAGAAAAGTTATTGCAAATAATTTTTAGTCTTATTACAGGTGTTTATTGGTTGCCACAACAGTCAATGATTGCATGACGGGAAGAACTTGTTCTTGTACCGATAACTTTTGATGATGACATCCACATTGAAAAAGATGTCATACGATAGTATTTTGATAGATAGGGAAGCATGACAAGAGTGTTGGTTGGTCTAGAGCTGTTAGAGGGTTGTAAGGGAAGAGGTGTACCCACCCCAAATTTGATGCAATCTAGTGCAATACTTGGCTTCTTTTGAAGCTCATAAATGTGCTAGATTGAGATATGAAAAGTCCAACTGGTATGTCAGACTTTCTGACTATCCTCACTCCTATACTGAAATATAAGAAGTTCATATAAAATTACAGATTTAATAAAAGAAATTGTGTCAATTACCAGGTAACCTCCCAATCTGGGTACAATATTTGACATCTTTTTACGTCATAAAATGTTCTATACTGAAATGTGAAAAATTCTTACTGGCTTTTTTAGATTTTCAAACTATCGTGGCTCTGACTTTTGTTTTGTCGATGGGGAAGGACCCTCCCCGGTCGCGACGCCTCTGAGTGTGAGTGTATATTCATTCAAACACACGTTCACAAACAGAACTTTTACGTAGTAGGTTCTCTTCTTTCGAGTAATTTGAAATTTTGTTGGGGTATTTTGGGGAGGGAACGTGGGTCATTCTCTTACCTTCTTCGTCCAATGACATAACACGGCAAAGAAACCACTGCGAGGGAAGTTGGGGATGTTGGCATTTGGAATGTGTAGATGAATCTAACCTTGGTACATGAACACCAAAACTGCATGGTCGCGCAGCCAGCGATTTAATACATCAGTCACTCATCAAAACTGTGGGCGATATTTGTTACAATGTCCCAAAACATTCTCTTTACGAAATGTGGGGGGACACATTTGATATTATGTCCCCCTATCAAAATGTGGGGGACATGTCCGCCCTGTCCCCCCAGGATTGACCCCCTTGCCCCGCGGTAAGTTCGACCCTGGTTTAGGTAGAGAGTTCTTTGTAGATATTAGCACTCTGTGTATCAGTTTACAATTACAAATCCTATTCAAGCTGCGGAACCGTCCTTTTGGTATATGATCAATGAGCTCCTATGATCATTACCAGGATTCTCATGTTATTGTCCTACGTCACATAGGATATAGTACGTCACAATTACTATTCTAGTATCCGCCACTGGTGATCAGACACGTCTCCCGTATGTTGTCTCCGTAATCTGACGATAGTCGAAAATTCCAACCTCCCCTGCTATACGCCGCTGTGTCCATATATTAGACGAACGCTACCGCCCCCCCCCCCCCCTCCCTCGCCGCTCCCCACCTTTCAAACAATAAGTAAATCTATAGGCAGCTACACTCACTTTTAGTATTTGTAACCACCACAGCTGCCTCATTTAGGCTACATACACCCTCCTCCCTCCCCCTCCCATTACTTTGCAATCTCATTATCTCCCCTTTTCCATAGACTATTTGAATCTTCCATCCTATACAAAGGTAGACAAATCTCAAATTGTCATTAAATATATAAGAAAAAACGACAACATGCCTGCCTCCCTTTTACTCTCTCTTTCACTAAGGATGAGAGAGGATTGAAAATCCTTCGTACTTTCGATGCATACTTATCACCTAAACTGACTTACCCTACTTTTGTTGGGGTCATTTGACGGTTATCGTATCCTAACAAATTATTGCCTGAAGGGTAAACAGTTCGCGCAGAGTTGACGGTTGGCGTCCCCCCTCCCCTCTTGTACCGTGTATGTGGCGCGCCATGTTTTTCTTACCACTTGCACAGAAATAAACTAAATTGGTTGTCCAAGCTGTGGTTCAAGGCGAAGTCATTGCCATGCACCGAAAGTAATTGCTATTAATAGTTCAATAATTGAAGGCCAGCTGATATCAAAACAACAGGATGATGGGAAGAAACACATCTCAGTTGAAACGTTTCCTTGTGTTGTGATGTCAGAGGAGAATAGATTTCTAAGAATCGTCGATGTTTTTTCTCGAGATGCTTAAAATGATCTGGGGGAAGAGCCAATTCAATTCATTCTACATTCTGCTACATTCTGATAGATTCCTCCAATCACAGTCCTTCGATGTATCGTGTGCAGGGCGTTATTTTCCAATAGGTGCACAAGAAACTGACAGATGTCGACTTGAATTGACATGTGTATGATTTATTCACAACTCCCTGATGCAATTCTATGGTCATCAACACCATTATCAACAGTCATCATCTTCAGCAGTCATCATCATCAGCAGCAGCACCATCACCAGCACCAGCACCAGCATCAGCAGCATCAGTCATAAGCACCAGCACCAGCAGTAGCATCAGTCACCATCATCATCATCACCATCATCATCATCATCACCATCATCATCATCACCATCAACATCAACATCATCATCACTATCACATCATCATCATCACCATCATCATCATCTTCATCATCATCATCATCATCATGATCATCATCACCATCAATATTATCATCATCATCACCACTCACCATCACCATCATCATCATCATCATCATCATGGTCATCTTCTTAAAACATTATCATCATTACGATTTCGTCATCATCCTCTTTCTATTTATCATGATCATCCTTATCAACTCCGTCAGTAACATGAGCCAGGCATGTCATCATTGCTTCATTATTCCTGGGTAGGAGATCATGAACCCGGAGAAGTGTAGCTACTTTACTGAACTTCGATTCTTGGTATCATCACATTGCACTTTCCGGATTGAGTTTTTAAAAATATGTGCAATAGAGTAAAAATGTATTAAATATATTATACTTTCTGTTCTGTGGATTAACAATGTTTACAAGACCATCACTTACCAGTATTAATACCACCCATTTACTTTCACCGAGTAGTGCTGCACCTGCACCTCCTCGCTTTCACATACCTACCGTGGCTCGGGAAAGTCAGTTAATTTCTGAGAAGGTGTTTTAATTACCCCTTATCTAATTTAGTTGGTTTTTATTGCTTTCTTTTTATTCTCCTGTCCAAGGATCTCGAACTACTGATTGCTCACCTAATCACCTATCTAATGGTCGACCTCTGTCGAGACTGCTGTCACTCTGAAATTACCTTTGCGTAGTTCTTAAATACTGCTCGAGTTCATTCAAAGTTCACCTCGTCTTAGGCTGATAAAGACTTTCCAGCGATGTTTTAGGCAGACTATGCTTTTATCCCGAGTGTCGTGTAGAATCAGATTAGAGATCACCTTTCAAGGCAGGTGAGGAGAAATGAACTGGAAAATACAAATGAAAATATCTGAAAATACGACCACTAAATGAAAATGCTTTCCTTTGAGATATCTCTGAAATACTAGTCGATCCATACCCTTTATACAGTACTGATTTTGTGTGTACTGGTCAGTTAGTGTGATTTGCAGAGGGAGACGAAAGGGGCGGAGAGACGGGATGAAGGGTGGTTGTAGTTAAGTTCAACGTTCACCTTTGTAAAGTCGATCATATTGACTCGTAATATGTACGAGACTTTTCTACAAATAAACTGTAGCCTTTTACAAAATTCTAGATTAATTTGCTCGAACTATCATTTTTTTTAATATTTACATTTTGCACCGAAAGATGTTGATACAGTATGATATTTTCATCATCATTATCACATTCCCCACCGTGTTACTGATGTACAGATGTAAGAGCGCGATACTTTTTACTACGATCATGTTAGGGCAGATTTCCAGGCTTGGTCTCTTAGTACACAGCTGAACTGCCGGGGTCCTAATTCTTGCAAGGTCTTAGATGCTTGAGGTTTGATGCTAAGCTAAATTGTTAATTGTCTAACTAGTCGACTGTTCCGCTGCTTTTTGCAGAGTGGGATGTATAAATATTACTTTCATAGCCATCTAAACGTTGGCAAATTTCTGAGTGTGGGCATATGAAATGCTGAGTGCTGTAAGGAGTACCATAAACAAGATCTATGTATTAGCCTACATTTACAACGAAAAAAAAACAGCAAAATGAAATATCTCGAAAATCCCTCGAAGTGCGCGTTACCGGTACAATTTTCTGATATTGAGATCAGTCTGATATTATTCAAAAGAGATTGTGCGATAATCAGACAGGATCATCGAGCAGAAGGTTAAATGTCCACACCGAAGTTCATACGTTTCAGTGATATTTAATTTAACAGCCTGCACCTGCGTGTGTTTTGAGTAACGAAATTCCTGCTCAGGATGCTAATACTGACAACCGAGACCAGGGAATCCCCCCCCCCCCCTCCCTCCCTCATGTGATCTATCTATTGCACAAGTTGAGACCCTGACCAGTCTGACAGACTTCATCTGTGATTAGCAGATATCGTTTTATCAACGGAGAATTCTTTCCATACTTACGTACTGCGAAGATGATCATTCCTGGTGTAATAAATCATTTAGAACACACATGTTGTTACATGATAGGCGGTCCAGCCTATCCAATAAATACGAAGGCGTTGATAGGGAGTATGTTATCACCATTCGTTATCTTAATTATGTTTTGATACGAGATAGAGAGAATGGAATTCCATTATGTCGAAGTAAACAAAATTTCGACGAACATTTCCAATGATGTTTCCGTCTATACATGTGACGTACTCGAGGGGTTTCCCGCCAATTTGCAGAAGTACGATCGCCTGCACATTATACTGATGAAACAGCTATGTCGTCCTGTGTGTATAGAAGAAAGGAATCAGAGATCTGTTTCATTTGTGTATCATTGATTAATGTGTTTGTCCATGTATCGCCTTTGGCAGGTTGCGTGTTCTTTGGTTAACACATGTGTGGGCAATCGACATGAGTGAAAACATGAGGGGGAGGAGTATAATATTTTGATAGAAGTAGTAATATACATTCCACTGTAGTCAGACACTAAGCAATTAAAACTAGACTGATTGTTTTGGAGAGTGTATACGTGTGTCTGAGTGTGTTGCCGACTGTCCCTTCCAGACAAGTTGTTGATTTTTGTTTTCAACTTTGATTGATACAGCCAACACTATCATAGATTTACGACGTTGTACTTTCTTCTGCCAATATGTTGTTACTTTAGCTACTACCCTGCAGTAGCTTAACTTTGTATGAATTTGTGAACGAGATAAATGGTGCATGATGAAGATTAAATTAAAGCTGACTTTATTGTTTTGTCAGTTGAATTAAAACCACAGGCCACAAACAATAGTAAGCAAAATGAATTATATTTTTAAATATCATCTTTCGTAGATCAAACCACAGAGGGGTCATTCCAAGGATTACCGGAACAGGAATATTAAACTAACCATTGCCGATATCATATGATATAGAATATTCCAGTCGCGGTGCATCCTTCGTAGACTCAAGTTGCACCCTTCACCACTTACATCGTAGCCAAAATTATCTAAGCGAAGCGCCATCGGTTAAGGGCGTGGAGCGTACCAGAAATTGTTTTGATAAAAATGCCCCCATGCATGATCATTTGAAAATCACCTTCATACGCTCTGCACTGTCACCGTTTCCATGTCCCCACCCCCCTCGAAAAAATACTGCTTGAGACGTACCCGCCCCCTCTCCCACTTCGCCATTTGCACTTTAAATTGTTTGTGGATTTGCCTTACCCGAAATCTTTCTTTGTTTGGAGAAGCCGAAACTCATGTTTATGAGGTTACTATATTCTTAGCTAGATGCCTTTACCGGGTGCATGAGATTGAACTCGCAACTTTTTTCAACTAGAAATAGACATGAAAGACAGTGTGCTCTTCACTGAAAATAACGAAAGACAAAAATGTACAATTTAATTTCCAATATTAGCAATTTGCAAGTTGATATCGAGAATGTACATAATCTTAAGAATCTTACCTGTCACCTATCTTGCTAGTCTAAAGCAGATCACCCGACAAGCTATTCGTAAAGTTACTGGCCAATGATTATATGCATTTTTATACTATACGTCATTTAAAACTCGACTCGTAATTTGAAGAATGAAAAGTAAGCTTGTTTATGATTTGAATGATAATAAATTACAATTGATATTTGTAAACACTACGAAGCTATACAATCAAGCATTTTTTTTTTCTTTCTGTTAATTTTTCACTCTTCACTTTGTAATAATTTTTTAAGATGACTTCACAAACAGACTGATGAGGAGCTAACATATTTATATATTCATCGATGCTGCAGATGAAAAAAAGAATGCACAACTTGGTAAAAGCTTCCCATACGAATATATCTGGTGATTAATAACAAACAAGCGTGTGGTTATACATGGACGGACTACGTCTTTCAATGAACGAAAATGACAGTAACTACTTTGAAAAGCAACGGAATTGGCATAAAAACAATAAAAAACAGAAAGCATATTTGAAAATTAAGCTTTCTTACTATAAGCGCCTACATAATGGATATGCAACAGCACAGGTCTCACTGGTGTATCCAAATCACACTACTCAAGTCGTCGTTCCTTGGTCGGTATCGAGAATTGTATGCAACGCCAAAATGGCCACAATTTACGATGATGATGATGATGATGGTGATGATGATGGTGATGGTGATGATGATGATGATGATGATAGTGATGATGATGATGATGATGATGATGATGATGATGATGATGATGATGATGATGATGATGATGATGATGGTGATGATGATGATGATGATGGTGATGGTGATGATGATGATGATAGTGATGATGATGATGATGATGATGATGATGATGATGATGATGATGATGATGATGATGATGATGATCATGATCATGATGATGATGATGATGATCATGATCATCATGATCATGATCATGACATCATTTGTTACCTTGTTGCACCGAAAATATTCGTCCATATACCCAAAATATACGTCAATGTACCAAATATGCACGACTATATATCGAAGGTATACGTCATTTTATTGAAATGTTATGTCATTGTACTAAAAATATACGTCGTTACATCGAAATCGTACGTTATTGTACTGACAGTATACATCATTGTATTAAAATTACACCGTTATCAGAGATGATGATGTATTGCTAAAAGGTCCGTATCTGGGGTACTCGTGTGCAAATAAGGAAGAAATGTATGCATGACAGGCTGAATCAGAAAAAAACGGAAATAGGTGTGATGTATTGCTACTGGAAGGAACCAATTACGTTACTGACTTTGTACATATTTATAGCACAAAGAGTTCCCCCGAAAATGACATGACGGGCTGTTAGACTTGATGATTGGATCACGACTGAAAGTTGCTGACCCCTCATGTTTGAATTTAGGTCTTTCTTCCTCATGTGCAATGCACAACTTCTCCGTTTCAATGTCCTGTCATTGGTGTGCAACATTTCGGCCATCTTGTGGTTGGTGAAGCCAATGTCTACCAGTTCTTGCAATCTTTCGTCTCTATCTGCCATTTTCAATCTTTTCAAATGTGCCGCGCCCGCCGCTACAGGTATTTGCAGCCAGCACAGTAAACACCAAAAATGCAAAGAACACACATGACTGACGGACGATTCTGCAGTCCACATCAAGACACGCCCACAAATCTTCCTTATTTGCATATGATTACCCTAGATACGGGTCATAGCAACACATCATCACTTCTGCTAACGTTATTGACGTATATTTCTAGTACAATGTATACTGTCAGTAGAATAACATTAGATTTCGATATAACGACGTATATTGTTAGTACAATGACGTAACATTTTGATGTAATGACGTATACTTTCGATATGTAGTCGTGTATATTTGGTATAGACGTACATTTTCGGTACAGCAACGTACTAACAAATGATACCATCATCGTATGTTGTGGCTCTTTTGGCGTTCCATAGAATTGTCGTACTTGGTGAAAGGAAGCACTGTTTTTACAAATAACCTACGAACTTATCACGACATTGCGGTATCAGTGATCCTGAGTTGTTTTGACTAACTGAATATTCAATACTAGTATACGTCCCATTGGCTTGTTCAAAGAAGCACACGGTTGATTTGAATGAAAGCTGTGAACCCCTACATTATCGTATTCTACACTTTTCGTCGTTTTGTGAGAAAAATTTGAAATCATATGGCAGAATTAACCAACTTAAATTTATTTTCCAAGATCGTCTGAATAGTGCAATTAAAGGCCTTACTAAACTTTTGGAGATGAAATTTAAATGTTTTTTACTTTTTGCTTACGCATTCAATCACTTTAAATACACGATTGATCAATTTTGGAAATTTTTGAGGCGGGTGCGCGTGTACTCCCTGGAACAGCCACTGACTGTTGCTGTAATAATAAAGGACAAAAAGATCTTTATACATTCCCTAGAAATAAGAATAATATGAGAAATTAAGCATAAATCAATCAAGAGATTTGAAATCTCCCTTTCTTTTTAAATCTCAGTTGTTCTCTAGCTCTCATTGTCTTGTATAAAGGAAACACTCACATTCTCATTTTTGGTGGTAAACGTTGTTTTTCCCTGTTTCACGGTACAAATCCTCAAGATCATGATATTGAACCGAAGCACCTTGAGGCCTTTCCGCTTCCATGTACCATCCCTCCACATTCGCTGCCAGTGCTGCTGCTGCTGCTGCACCACGGGATGCGGTTTCACCTTCCAAGTGCCATCCCTCCACATTCGCTGCTGTTGCTGCTGCACCACTGGGTGCGGTTTCACCTGATGGAGGGTCGGTATCTCTGGCGTTATCTACAGATACTCTTACATGATGAGACTTCTGCAAATAAAGCACGGATGGAGCTTTTTCCATCTCCTTACCTGCTTCCATATCCATGTAGACTTGGCTAGTATCCAAGGGTTCTGTGTCACTCTTGATGAAGCTATAGGTATCAGTTCTTGTCGTCTTCTCGTATTCGTGCAAAGGAGGCAAGCTTGGCGTTGGGCGAGGAATGGATGGCAGATCTCTAGAAGATACAAGAGACCCCGACCGCTTCAGGATCGGTGATCGATTGCGCCTTAGGTGAGCCGACTGGCTACAATTAGAAGACTGCGATTCTGAGGCACTGGAAGTAAACGACGACGAGGATGTCCGCATTCCATCTCCGACGTCATCGATGTTCACCTTAGTGGTTGGTTTCCTAAACCGAGACACTATGCAACAGACCAGTTTCAGTATCACCACTGCGCACACCAAAACACCGATGCCGAGTAGTGCTCCTTCAACCAACGGGATTTGACACTGGCATGGTTCCTGTTTTGAAGACTGGCAAGCCTCTGCGGGATTTGAACAGACTGTAATTTCTCTCTCCTTTGACACGAGGGTCTTTCCATTGTAGTGAACACTGCATGATATTACTTTACCGTTGTAATCTAGAGAAGCAGCATTAAGGACCAATTGGTTATCGATGTGGGTCTCGTTAAAACGGCCTTCCCAAAATGCGTTGTGTACTTTGATCGGCAGACCATGGAAAGACCATTCGTAGGAAACCCCTTCAACTAGAGGAATGAAACCGATGTCACAGTTAAACGTGGTCGATTGTCCAACACTCAGGTAAACCTTGTCGGTAGTAACGGAAGAAGTTAGATTGTTCTCCACGACGTCTTCCACTAAGAGGGTAAAGGACGCTGTCGTTTTCCCGATTGCGTTGATTCCAGTGCAACTAACGACAGTTCCGTTCATGGCAACCTGGACGTCTGAGAGGGTAACCATCACGTTCGTGTTACCGTCGTAAGTTGCTCTGTAACTGTCGGAGCCTCCCCGGTAGTCCCAGGAACAGTTGATCGGTTTCGTCATCTGTGGGTTGGCAAATGCAGCGAACGTTATCTTTACCTCATCCCCTATGGTGTGAGGTTTCGAACCTCCTGTCGATATTACAGACAGCTTTGGCTTTCCGATCCAACAAGTTCTATTGTCGCTGTTGACCGAGTCGAAGTAAGAATACCTACATACAAACGAGTCATCGAAATCGGTGATATTTTTTGAAATGTTGACTTTGTACTTGTAACCGTCTTTGTATTTAATCTGCATTATTTCGGCAAATTGATACACAGTTCCTTTGTACCATTTCATGGTAGGACGAGGGCTGACGTCCTTAGCTTCACAGCTCAATTCAAGCTTTCCATTTTTCCTCTTAATTGAACACTCTGGGTACTTTGGTGGCGCTACCTTCATCAAGTGGAGATCGACGGGCTCTGAGTCACTCAACCGATTACTGTTTGAGTCAATTAAGGCACACTCATACCGGCCTTCGTCCTCCTGGGTAATTCCAATAATAGAAAATGTAACTTCTAGACAAAAAGTACGATTCACTCCAATTATTGTAAAGCGGTTTGACTGGGTGTTCTGAAAAGAAAGACTGTAATTACCCAGGTAGATAGTTTCATCCCTGAAGAAAGATATTGCATTCCCCTGTTTTTCAGAAAGAGAAAACAAAAAACAAATGAGATGGTTGTGATACAGAACAGTGAACGAAAACCCAGAATATTTCAATTTAAAATGTGATTTAATGTTTTCATTTCATATTGCGATAAAGATAAACAACATGCAGATAGCACAGACTACAGTGTATATGACAATACTTTGTTTTTGTCTTAATTCATTAGAGTGGTAAGGTAATTAATTAAAGTTATTTGTTGGTAGTTGTACACGGTTGGAAATGTTATCTTTGGTTCTTTTGTCACACCTAATAACAACCAGCAGTTTCTTTTCACATTTTTTTTTATTATGAAATTTTAAGTACTGGGCTCACTCTCTAATGAAAGATTTCCAAATGAAAGAGAATAATATCTTGTCCCAAAATCAAGATATTGCTGTTTTAAGGAAGGCTTCTCTGGTCAAGGAAAAAAATTAAAGCAACCCCCAAGGTTACAAAAACGCCACGAAACAGCAGCAAATTATTGCAAGAACTCTTCACTTTTGTTTGAAAATGCTTATTTAACCTTGAAATTTGGCACTAGTGAAAGTTTCATCGTGTATATCGTACATTAACTTCAAATATTGCAGAAATTGAGGCCTACTCATACAATGTTGTGATGCACCATTAAAAAAATGTCAATATTGTAAAGAAATACAAAGGACATTTGAGTAGTTACCCATGTGACGTCACATATTTCTCATACTAATGCAATGTAGCAATTTGAAATACACGTTTCTTCAAAACTGCATATCGTTTTAACAAACATGAGAAATATGGTTTTTAACAATCAAGAGAGAAAAATATTACCAATTTTATGATCAAATAGCAAGTTTTCTTTAGTGGCCAATCCATGTAAGCAAGTATAATCCAGATTTGTAACGTTCTTCAATTTGCTGCAAGTTAAAAACAGTAATGAACCTCACAGAAAATGATTCAACCTACCTGGGTAAAGGCATCATTTGGTAATCCGTAGACTTTACATTTTAGCTGAATTTCAGAGTTCGGAAGAATGAAAGATGGAGAGTTTAGAGGCGTAAGTTCCAGATCTGTTTCTGCAAACAAAACGTCACAAGATAGGAACAAAAGGAACAACAATCGGACTGCAACCACAGCCATGGCTAGATGCGACCAAACTTAACTCTTGTCAAAAGCTTGTCGGTGGGTATGGACAGCCTGTAAAGAAAACCAATAACATGGGATTAATGCGTTATCATGCTGATTTGTCTTCAGTCTCTCTGTTTTGGAAAGGAAACAGAGTGTTTACCCTTCACAATATTCGACCGAGTGTATAAACAAACGCAATGGAGGAAATGATCTATTTTAATTAACTTCAAGCATTAGACATAAACGATTAGGGAGACACCGACTGTCAAAAAAATGGCTGTAGAAAAAGGATGTGAAATATAGGTACCAGACCACTATTATATTCTCCTATTGACTTACTAAAATAACGACCTTTCTACTTCGAGGGACCATCATGCATCCAAGGTACGTCACATCAGGGGTTAGCTATATCTGTCATGTGATAGCTAATGGCCTGACCTATCACGTCATTTCTTTCTCTTCTTTTAGTCCTTCAATCAGCTTTTGAGCGGGAAGGGGTTCAAATTCATAGCTGTGATCTCGACCACCTGACAAGACTTGTAAGATAGAAATATTACTGTGGTGCGGATACTTTCCATTTTCTGAAATGGTTTGAATCTTCTTCAATCGTCCTGATTTTCACATCATAGGTTCTTGTGTTGTTAACATTCAGGTGAAAATATCAGTCATGATAACCGAAAACAAGACGAAAAAGAGGTAACGGTGGCTCAATTTAGGCAACGTGAGCGAACGAATCTCACTGATGTAGAATTTTCATTCTTATTTTTTTTTTTTTTAGTGTTCAGTCCTTTTGATTTTGTGAGCCGCTTTGAAATGTATATGGAAGGCGGGATATAAGCTAATATGTTGCTATTATTTCTACATAATCTACTAGTGGTGTGTGACCTGGATTTGGTATGCCATTAAACGATTCGAATAAACGTAATTTCTTGACACTTGTTAAATTACAATCGACAAAACTACTTCTTAAGATTGAAGTGATTATGCGAGTGAATCAACCTAAGCTACAATCTTGGACAAAATACCTTGGGACACCCCGGGCCCCCGTTCAATGTTGGCTATAGGATTGCTGTTCAAAGGGTACATTTACTTCTACAGCGCAACATTGGAAAGGGGCGCGGGGTTTCATGTTATCCTCTCACCTAAAATTCAGTATTATATTTGCAACGTACGACAAAATGTCCCAACAATTTTGTCCAAGATTGTAGTCTTCATGACAAAGATTGTATCTCATTATACTGCCGTGTAACAATTTTGGACATCTGACCGGTTGTTATTCGTGGACGGCATTCCGACGGCCCAAATATATGGCGAATGATAGGACAGAAAACAGGTAAAGCGTAAAGGAGGAGCTTTATGCGGGGAGCTTTATGCGGGGAGCTGTATGTTATGTCCGCTAGATAGACGATCAGAAAAATTATAAAGTAGAAAAGACCTGGTGAAGTAAAGGGGGTAACAAGTTTAGACTGTATTGCATGCAGTGAGCCCAAATGGCCGAATAGCTCTGAGGAAGGGCTACGATACAATTGGGGAAAAACGCGCACCGAACCATAAGTCAATCAAATCATCAGATGCGGTTTTTTCTCGACTCTCATCTCCATAGCTTCTTCCATTGTGGAACTATAAAATGTTCCAAGATTTTTACGTAAATTCAGTTACTTAGCCCATTTCGCAATAATTTGTGACGTTATTCTCGTACAACTCAACCTTACCCGCTTTTCACTGTTTCCGTTTTAAGGTAACATGTTTTTATTTCCTTGAATGTTCACAGTTACCTGCGCCACACCCCGCCATGGATGTTGTCATGGAGATGCCTTGTATAATCAAGACACGTAAGCACAATTCTCGACAAGGAGTAGTGTCTTTCCAAAAAGAACAGAAAAACAAAGAATTTCATTTGAGCAGTGCAGGAATGGCATCACAAATTATTGCGCAATTTACGATTTTAAAGTGAATAAATAAGCTTCAACATTTTGTATCATAGTTTAGGAATATTCTGAGAAGATGTAGATTGGACCATTTTAATTCATTTGTTTTGTGGTTTGTGAAATATAAGTTTGCAAAGTGTTGACTTAAGGTTAAGTCACTTAAAAATATTTCAGGTTTTCATCAACTGAAGTTTTTCTTCTCCATCTTTGATACATCTCCTCCAAAGTCTCTGTGTCTCTTTTCCTCCTCCGTTTGTTACAGATGCAAATCTTGGTGATAATGATCTATTTCAAGAGTTTAACAAATTAAATCAACCTGATATCCCCGGATACAGCATCGACGGGGGGGGGGGGATGCTTTTACCTCTTCTGTTTCATCCAAAACAGGAAAAAAAATAGTGACAAGTAAAACGATAATAGTATAATATCATTTCCTTAAGCTACATTTTTATTCACTTGAAGCGGAAAATAGAAACAAAAATGTAACTTATTATTGAATCAAAAATAATTAATGTATTTTGTAATTTAAATATTAGAAAACTAAAAAAAGATGAAGTTCGATATGAAAACGAATGATTATTAGTTTAAGGATTAAGTATAATCTTGAGGGTATTCTGCTTGAAAATGTAAAAGAAACATATTCTACTTTGAGGAGACGTGATAGGGGAATAAATGTGGCGCTTAAAGGCACCCTTGTAAATGACTTTCTAATCCCCCACCCCTTTCGTTTAAAGTGAGCCGTAATAAAAGGTATACTTCCTAAAAACTAAAAACAAAATATGATATGATATTCACTTCCCAACCCCCACAAAACACCCCCCCCCCCCCCACCATCTAAAAAATGAAGTAATAAAATCCCCTCAGTCCACACTGAAGTATTGTTTGGGATTTGACAGTGTATGAGGTGGTCTTTTAAACGTAGTTCAAACTGTTATCACTGGTTGGGGTCAGAGCCTCATGAACGTCCATAGAACGATATTCTAGAAGTGCGCTGTGCTTTCGAAACGTACGCACAATGCGAGAAAATGGAGTAAGAAACTTTTGGACTTGAACATTTTGGGATGACGGATATGACGTAACAATCAATGCGGGTCTTTTTTTTTTTTCTTTTTTTTCGTAAGCCACTACCCAGATTGGATTCCTATGGTAGGTAAAGGGCAGGGGGGTAGAAGGGTAGGAGAGGACGTACCGGCAACTGTGACATGATGTCAATCTAGGGTTTTCGAACAATTTTAGGCCGGGAAAAGAATTAAGAGGTCGAGTCCATTCCCCGGCCCTTCCCCTTGGCTTTGAGGCTGTTACTTATTTCTTGAGATATCCTAAATCTAATCCAGAAGATGGAATTACGTGTATAAGATATACGGTAGTCACGCTGAGAGGTGAAATTTCAGATCGCCCAGATTTATTGTGGAAGGAGGAACTCACGTGTCTTTCATATGGAGATGTGACTGATATTTTGATTGGTCTTTTCCTTCAAGTCAAGAACCAGGAAAATTTTTGAGAAGACCCGTCGCCATTGACATGAATTGATCTATGAAGGTAAGAAGAGGGTTGGGTTGTTTCAATCCCCTGTTAAGTAGATTTGCCTTGTGGATAATTTTTATGGCTCTGGTTAGTTTATCCGGTCGAGTGATGTTGTAAGTGAGATAGAGGATATAAAGACTCTTTCATCGTATTTGACAAAATAATCTTCATTCACTCTGAGTGCCCGATAAGGATCATTTCTGAACTTAAAGGAGGAAAAGGCGGCACAAAAAAGTCTCTTTCATAACCGAAATACCGTTCTGCACCATTTAACCATCAGACACACTCTCGGGGCAGCGAGCCGGTAGGGTTAACTGACTACAAGCAATTTTCTCTGGAATCGTTTACACGTTTAGGCTATCAACAATGAACCTTTTACAACATATTACAAAGATCGCTCACTTTGTATTCACATAAAGTGAATCCTTATCATGGTCTACATAGATTGTCAAAGAGCGGACACCGAAAATGAGCAATAACTGTTAACGAAACCATTGAAAGTTAAAATACCGTAGGTAGATCAGGGTGACAGACGAGTATCAGTTTTGAAGCCTCATCAGATGTTAGCGCCTGAACAGAAACAATTATACTGAGACAAAATTAGCTGCTTAAATTAAGGAGATCTGGTTGATTGGCAGATTGGACGAAAATATTTTCCCGACGTCTGAGTTGCAGCTCGGAGAAAGTTCCAAGGTTGTTCTAAAGATAAAACGTCAACAAGAGACCAACAGAACAGAAGAACAGGTCATGGATACTTTTTTTTTTAAAGGGATTTTTATAGATCATCGTTCATAACAGCTGAATGTAGATAATATTCACCAACTGGGTGGCAATCATCACGGCCCGGGCTGCTTGCTTTGGGGAGGGGGGGGGGGACCAAAGGCTCTTGATCTTTTCCAGGAACTGAAAGGTGTCCGTAATCATTGGCCCTGTCCCCAGGATTGGTAACCGAACTTTAAAAACGGCAACTTTCACACTGAACGTGAAGGTTCTCCTCAGACTGGTATTTACATTTGATGTTTATCACCGGTAAATAGCTGCTGACGAATCTACCGGGATAAAGATGGCCCCGATATTCATGTGAGCAATCGGTGTCGTACTTCTGAAAAGGAAGGGAATAATTTTATTATGGCGAGAGAGGGGGGAAACGATGTGGAGTAACTTATCATGTGAGCGTTGAATTCCGATGTTTCGGCTGACTGATGGATTTTTTTTTTACCACTGATATCTTGCAAAGGTAATTTTTTCTGTTCATTGGAAATATATTGTTGAATTACCACTTGCTACACTCTCGTAAAAAAACTTCTTTATTTGTCCTTCATAAAGAACCCGCAGGGACCTTCATGTATAATGTAAAGAAATTACTGGAGAAATAAATTTTCTGTTACGAAATGACCTCTTGTCCAGCAGGGAGAACCCTTTGCTCAACAAGGACCCTTTTTCCTATTAACACCAACGCCTCTTCTCTTCGAGTGAGTGAAAGCGGACAGGTTAGAAATTGTTTATTATACAAACGTTTGCATGTATTGGGTACCTGGTTATTCTAAGGTAACATGTTTATGGAAGAAGGTTACAAGGGCAGATAATTTAAAAAAAAGGTTGGCTAAAATTTAGCTGAATGTACACAGAGGAAAGGATACATGGATGCAAAGGCTATGAGCTGAACTCCGGAAACTAAAAAAGTGTTTGTCGCCCTCAATATGATATTTACCAGGCACCAAACTAAAAATAGAAAGGATATCACGAGGATGTCTTTTCTCTTAATCAGTGCATATGTCCTTGTCCACTGCCGCAATTACTTTAGCATTCCTTCGTCAAAGAGTTAATTCTCTGATATTTTGCTTTGTTTGTGCGTCTCAAGCTCTAAGCGGGTTTCAGTTAAGAGCTGGTATTCTCTGGGAATTCCATGAGATTTGACCTATAATGAATAGAGATAATCCGTTAACGATGACATCTGTAAGTACTCCCTTTAGTTCGGTAGTTAACTTTATTTGCTATTTTTAGGCTCCTATTCACGGTTTGTTTGTTCTCAACAAGTAAACGAGTGAAAGTGAATCTATTTTTAAGCTCACCCGTCCCTCCGTAGAAAAGCGCAAACAAACAGAATGTTTTGATTTCTTTTCTTCTCTGAGGCTGATATCTTCTGTACATCCACCACCGTACCATGGATCTCCGAATCTGCTTGTAGCACTATAACTGTATTGTGGTGAGATTTAAGATGGAGAGGCTTTTAAATTACGGTATACGGTCCACCAAAATCACCGGCGACAAAATGAGTTAACCTTCACAAGTCATAGCCTGTATAGGACAACAGTTATAATCATTTCAGTAAATTAAAAGGACAACCTTCTCCCCATAAATAAGACTTTCATTTAATAATTTGGAGGCTGAGTTAATAAATAAGACGATCGGGGAAGATATTCCTACGTGTTGAAATCAGGAAAACTTTGTAACGTAATAAATCGAAACAAAAATATCATATCGGCAAATATCGGGAAAATATTACATTAGAAATTGATGATATTGTGTTAAGTGGCACCTTCCACTTATTTTTGAGGGTGTAACATGATATTTTCGTACCAATTAATTAGATGTGAGACAAATGTGGCATCACACAAGAAAGAAAATTAACATTCCTAGTTTCTGAAAATATAAAAAGTTATAACTTGCTTAAAGTTTGTTTTGCATTCCCCTGGACTGGGTAATTAATTGATATAGTCAAACCAATTGTGAAAGCACGTTTAAGAGCGACAAACAAACCCTCCTTTTTTTCAAAAGTAGTTTTTACATTCATAGTAGGAATTAAAGGATCTTGTTCTGTTTGATGAAACAAAATTAATCTGTACTATAGCTCCATTTTCTCGTCCATTTGTTGTCAACCTGGAAGACAACATTGAGAAACATGTTTTTTTTTCTTAGGAGAAATTTAACTATAGAATTTTAATTACGGTGGAAAAAGATTAGTGTACTTTTTAAGCTAAACTATATGCAAAGACGAAAAGTGGTCATTCCCAACTAAATTCCACACATGTACCACATGAGGAAACGGTTCTGCTAACAATAGTGTTTTGCCTGAACGTGGCTACATTTTATTCATTTTCGGACTAGAACTTTGTGCTGCAGTTTCTATAGCTCATAAAGACAAGTTAAGAAAAGCCAGTCTTTCAGCTCAAGCAGAAATAACAATTTAAAATATTTAACGTGATTCCCCATCACTGAAAACTGTTCAAAGCGGTCTCTTTAAGCCTATATGCAAAACATTTAAGATTCATACATTTTCTTTAGTCGATTTTTATTATCCAATGCTTTGATTTTGTGGAATAACGGTAAATACATCAAGGGACATGAAAAAAAAGTAATTTGCTTTTTTACAGCGGATGAGCAAAATCCGTCCAGGCATCCTTTTTTTACAGCCTGCCCTACCATGCCTACACCCCGGTTCCAGTTCACTACCATAAACACAACGATAACTTATAGAGCATTTTTCTAGAAAACGTCCTTTTGTAATTCCCATTTTTTGTTTCGTCACACTGTATGTATATTTGTATGTCAGTGTGTTTTTCTCTGAGTTTGTTCCATTTGTTTGGAATGGAAGCCTTAGTATTATCTCTCTTTTTTCATGTTTACAGCAACTATTACGTTACGTCATATCATTCAGAAGTTATCATTGTATTGACACGAATGCCTTTGTGTCTCCTCTGCTATTATCTCGTCTCCGTTGTTCTACGAAATAAAATTCTTTGACAAAAAAGAAAAAAAAATCTTGTTTAACCTTATAGGATTCAAATTTGAGATGCAAAGCATTATCGCGTGAGGGGAAAAGTAGACATAGTTTATTAGAATAGCAGCGAATCGCTTTAGATTTGTTCTTAACTTCAGAGGTTTCCCTTAATCGCGTGAAATTATCTGAGGCGACTTTGAAACGACTGGCCTGGATAAGCCGCACACGCACGTGGTCTCATCCTCATTGTTACTGAGGCTGTTACCCATGGCAACCCTCACATACTGCCACTGGAGCAGAAAAAGAAAGGTTGAACATTAGTTCCAAACTATCTGAGGAAAAAGTAAATCGTCCAGCCCCCACCCCCTCCCCCAGCTTCCGCTTTGACATCTGGGATGGGAATTTGTTCTAATTTCGGCAAAGTATGTTGATATCAGTTTTAGAGATGAAATCTGCGCGTTATCGCTCACATGCAGTGTATCGGTTGATGCTCAGAGCAACTCTAATACGCTGTAAATAGGAAATCCGCAGGTTTATCGCTGGATGTTCTACGTATTAGTTATCACTCAATCCATAATCCTTGAATATCAGTCGATAAACCAGGGTTATCAGCGACAGACCTGGATTTTAGGTCGATAAACCAGATTTATCAAAAATAATTTTTATACTCCTGGTTTATGGGTAGATAATCCCGGGAGTTTCTCAACCGATGGCTTACTTTCGTCAAATTTCAGTTTTGATACACAAGCATTTTCGACCGACAACGCTAGATTATAGTAGATTATCTGCATTATCGAGTAGTAAACCCCGGATATTCTATATTGCAGATAAAGCCTCAGTACAGAAGCCAATTCAGTATACGTAATGGGGTTTTCCGAGGTGTGTGCAATCACGTTTTGGAAGACTCTGGGGTTTGAATAGCCACCGTCAAATATAACATGATCTTGGCTTGCACTGGTTGGTGTAGTAATCGTGGGACTATCATGAATATTAAAGTAACTTTAAATATTAAGTTCATTTCATTCCAGAAGATTTTTTTTAACATGCAGGAAGTGCATCTCTGCTTCTCATTACATATATGGTTATAAAATTCATGTTTCACATACGGCTTTAGAAATTTATCGTTTTTGGACCTAATGACGTAGTATATTCTGTCATTCATTTCATTTATTTATTTTTATATTCATTTATTTATTTATCACATCATGCAATTGCACAACATATAGAGGGAATAATGTGAATAAGAAAATAGAACATGACATGAAGGAAGTAAAACAAAGAAAAACCCTCTTGAGCTTTACAAAGAGCTCTTCTCCCTAGACAAGGTACAAAAGAGAAAAAAATATCACAAAATACACAGAATAATAACAAGATTAAGAAAAAAAAAAATAAACACCTCACCTTTCCTACCACCTAGGCTACAAAGAGTGTTTTCAGCATCATTGCTACTCATACAATTTGGTCACAAGATGTTAAATTGGGAAAGTAAGGTAACTGAATTACCGTATCAAAAAGACAATGTCAGTAAGTATTACGATAAGATTTACCTAAGTTGTATCTGAAAGATCTTAAAGTAGGTCTGTCAATTAATGCAGTCTAAATCAAAGAGTTCCATATAAGTTAATACCACCATACCGAAGGCTATAAGAGAGTAAGTACTATTTATTGTATTACAGATTCTGTTATTGTATTACAGATTCTGTCACTCCCTTTCTTCCAACCTTAAATTATGATTATCCGAAAGTAATAGCCGAAGTAATAGCCGATAAATCGATATTCGAATGAATCGATATTTAGGCTAACTGTTCGTGGAGTGTCAATTGCAATAACAGTTCCCCGGAATAATATACCACAGTCATTCTCCGAAGTGTGTCTTGGGTCCAACTAATAGCCTTTCTTAGCCTTCCTATAGTGCTTCTTATACTGCTTCTTTCTTTTATACTGCCATTCTTTTTTATGTGTTCCTTAATTTCATCAGCTAATCCCAACATAGCTAATGGTAAGGAGCACCGACGCTATTTGGGTAATGTCATTGGCTTATCACTGTGTAAAACCATTCTTTGGTATATGTCGTAGTTAATGTCATCAGCTGCTCCCGATAAATTATCATCATTCTATTTCTTAATGAGTGTTTTTAGCAAATAACGGTATACCGTTATTCCTTGCCGGTCGTTTATCATTACTGTAATCAGGTTTTCCTGTACATCGTCCTTCTTTGGTGTGACAATGTTACCAACCAACGCCGGTATATCGTCTTTCCTTGCTATGTTTCTTCTGTTTTATTAAATTAACTGTTCAGGGTGTCTAATTGGGTAGTCAAATAGTCAAAGTCCGGTTATTTAGCCCATAGTAACGGTTAGTACAATACAGTAACGGTGTACCGTTGCTCGAACGGTATATACAGTTACTCGCCGTCAATCGCCGTTGTTTTCAATAGCTGTATAACAGCACCAGCAACAGTCTCATTTTTTCCCTCATACTTATTATAAGGCAGTTCTGCACTGAAGGCTTTGTCCACTGCTCAGAAGGGCGCCTTGACGAGGAACCTTTCCTTTAATTCTCTACTGAGTATTTCATTCTGGATGGAAAGCCCATAAGACTGTAACAAAAGGTCCCCTTGTTATTTAACCATGGGCTATTACAGAGTGAAAGGTGGTGTAAAGACTTAGGTGCTGATAATGGTCTGGAATCATTTTAGAAGCGGTTCATGATACTCAGGAGGATAGCCAAGTAACATTAGTTCCGCTCAGACTGGTCACTGAGAACTTATCCGGAGTCCGTTTGACTTCCTTAATCCGATTCCTTGAACAGGAGTGTCAGTAGAGTAGCAACATGTGACTTGATCACCGGTGATGCACGTGTCCTACAGTGTATGCTGATGTAAGAAATAGTTATCATGAATATTCAACGTGCACTTGACTACAAGAATGCAATATACAAAAATGAAATTGTGTAATAAGACATCAGATGGCTGGATATCGGAAGTTGTGGAGGCTAAAAAAAATGCAATAGTTCATATCCCTGGTGAAGTAGAAATTTGTAATGAGGATGCGACACACAACTTAACATAAATCAAAATCACTGTGGCCATTGCAAATATGCGACCAGACACTTTTTACCATAAGATACCATAAGCATAGGCAATCACTCCCTGTTTATAAAAACTGCCCTACAATTTTACACATTTTCAGAAAACCGCATGATAGGATGCATAACTAATGAGGGCAAAAAGAAGTATTGCCATGCAATTGGTCTACTATAAATTTGTCACAAAGTAAACTATCAACTCCATGAACCTGCTTAACGCACATCGTTGGGTTATAGTAAAACAACCCGTGTAATTAAAAGCAAGGTGGGCATAACCTCGGTAGACTGCAGTTCCATAGCGATTTATAATTGCACAGTCATTTTCATGGCAAAAGTGTTTGATTTGTCTGCAGATGAATTTTTATTCATTATTTACTGTGCATCTCCTTTTTACTTTCATGTTGTGGTTTTCGAAAAGGTGCTTCATTGTGTGTACAATTTAAATGTCGACACCACACCCCTCTAATGATGGAATGATTCGCCAAGCTTTTTTTTTCCTCAGGTTTGCAGCCTAACTTTTAAATCTGGAATATGAGTTAAAAAATTGTCAGAGAAAGTCAAATTCGTCAGAATATATCATAGCCACTACCAAAGAAAATTTTTTAAGCGCCAGTTTTGCATAAATGAATATCCATATTCATTCCCATTGGTCTGTTGGATCCAAGTAACGGTGATTGACTGCTATGCTCTCTTGAAGAATCAGAATTTTGTAGGGCCAACAAAAAATTTTCATATTCAAATATCTGGAAGATACGTTCATAATTCTCTTTTTTTTCAGATTTTGTGACAGGTGATCTTTTTCCCTCCTTTCTCTTAACTGACTGTCTGAACAAAGGTAGATGACTAGGCAGTTGCCAGTAAAACTCACATTCCAGCTTTAAGTTGACCTGCTACAAATGTGATAAATAAACAAGACGACGTCTGTTCGTTTTGTGGTTGGACCAATCGTGGATTTCGTCATTACACTGCTAACACGCATGCGCATCGAAAGAAAGAACACGAAGAAATAATGACGATCAAAATTGTGATGGCATTGATTCACGAAATCGAGTATACAGTATTTTTGATATGGAGTTGTCTACTTCTCTCTAAAATGCCAATGTATAGGTGGATCGGTAGGATATTTAGTTGGGTAGGTAGGTTAGGTAGTTGGATAGGTAAGATAGGTAGTTGTAACATGTATCATACGTAACTGTTCGCACTTCCTCCTCAGTCCAAATCAGGTATCTATTGCATATCACCTTAACAGAGTTGTAGTAAAAAATCATGCGCCAATCGCAAATTCATTCACGGACTGAACCAGTGGTGAGAAGAAAATACGTTCATTTTTAAAATTTCTCTCGTGTTGAGGCTATCACGCATAACATTCATGAGTATGAATTTTATGCCTCTTCCTGATTTGAGCGCAGAACATTGTTTGAACAAAAACCATGAATGTTCACTGCAGACTTCAAGTCAGCATTGACCAAACAGTGTTTCAACATAAGAAAATTTTAAAAAATAAAAAGAAAACTTTTTTTTTTTTGCTTTTATTTTTTCACTGGGGCACTTTCTAACTGAATTAACCATTAACGGTAGATCACTTTTCACATCATCAAACCTGTTACGGAGATCTGTATATTTCAGATTTGGAAGAAGACAGCTGAAAAAAAGTTTTATAAGATGCCTTTCACAACCACCTATCCTTATTGAATTTTATTCCTCTTCTCTTTTCTCTTTTTTCATATTTTTAGCATGGAAATTCAAATAGCCACAGCGGTTTTTCTTCCACTTCGACCTACTGCTGTGCAACTCGAGATATTGTTACGTCATAATTATTCCCGTATACACGTAACTACGTGTAAATTTATCGCCTTTACATGGACTATTAAATGACTGACGTCAGCGAATATTCATGCGATAACATGGTGTTTAATAGCGTAATTAAAAATACTTAATATGTACATAGAGAAAAAAAACAAGGAAAACCGACACTTTGCCGGGGAATAAGTGTACAGACTGATTGGAGAAAAAAGTATTATGTCCAGTTCGATTTGGTTCATACATATGACGGAGGGTGAGTCACGACATCTCATGCGGAGTACCAATTAGACAAAGAGACGGGGGGGGGGGGGGGGGGTAGAAGGGTGGGTGGAGGATAACATGGTAGAGCCGTTCAGTATCTCACACTGGATGATATGTGAAACAACAAACGTTGATAGAAAAAGGATGCAATATGGCTGTAATGGAAGAAACTTGATTCAATTATTACTTTCAGGAAATATTTTGAGCCTTCCTCCTGACGGAAGGCACGCACCAGGGCGGATCAAGTTTGAGTGTGCACGTGTCTCGTCCTCCCCTCCCCCCCCCCCTCGAAAATTAAAAAAAACAAATCAACTATAGCACTAATTACCTACATCCCGGTGTACTATGTACTTGTACCTAGTATCATTCAGACATTTAACTGTTTCTTTCCTCGTCACAGTTTTCATATAGGACTCCTACGCCGTATTCAGAGGACCATTTTTATCTTTTTTAGATGTACTCGCAATAGGTAAATCTGGTATCCCCCAAACAAAAATCATGGATCCGTACCTTGGCACACATACAGCAAACTCACAATTGTACAATGGGTCATACACTCACTCCCAATTGAAGGATGGTTCACAGGAGAACTGTTACTGTATACAATCATGTACAAGAATTTCCCTGCAATAAAGAGGTTGTTTGGCGTATTAGCACATTTCCATGATTTTTTCCCCTTTTCCCCCTTCTCCCCTTCTTCCTATCTTCCACTAAATCAGCAACTTCATGAACCACACATTTGTTTCCATACGTACTCACTTATGGGGAAATAGGGTGTTCAGAATATACCAACATGGTATACAAAGAAAATAGCCTTAATCATTGTTAAATCATCCAGTCTCATCAATAAACATCTGCAAAAGCTTCATCTCCTCAAAACATTATGCATGTGATGAGTACCGGAAGGTGCATCATTTGAATTTTGAAAAGATTGGGTGAACAAATTATTGTTGAGCAACAAATAACTTAATTTCTATCAGTGAGAAATTTAATTCTTGAAAAGAAGGCTACTGTCCTTCTTTACTTTGAATAATCTTTGATTCTAGGTCCACAAACATTGGTTTTAAAAATATGGTTGTTTCCTGTAAAGCAAATGCCCTATTTCCCTTTAAGCCTACTGCCACCTCAGTGGTTGTATTCTCTCCGAACACAAAAGGCAACATATGATTTTCGTATACTAAGGAAAGTATTGCATTGTATAGCTTAATTAAGTACATACTACACATTTGGCAATTTTGATACACAAGTTGGGAGCTCGTTATTAACATTGTTAATGAGATGAGAGCTGACCTAATTTTATTCATTATTTGCTTTTTTCTTTCTTGAAGTGCCAGAGACCAATGGCGTGAGTTCAGCATTTGGTCGGGCATTACGTCATGTTCCTTGCAATACTTCACATTTCTGTTTTCGCAGCTAAACACGTCGATATTTGAGGTTAAGGTAATCTCCGATAAATAGTTGTTCGTATTTGCCCCAAGTACAACATGATATGTGTATATTCTTGTAAGAATTTCTACCAAGATTTCCTAATCAATTTTCTGTGGTTGTAAAATTATTTCAAGCTTTGTACATATACAAAAGACAATTTCACAAATAATTTCAAGCCTACACAATTTACCTCGATAATTTAAATTCAAAGTTTTCGAAGTTGACTGTAGGCCTACTACACTATACGAAATTATGAAGAAACATGTCTTTAAAGTTTTTCATTATTGCCATTTACACGATCTGCTTTTCACTTACCTAGGCCTATACTAGAGATATAAACCTAATTAAAATAGAAATTTAAACATTGTCAATTGGGAGGGGGGGGGGGGGAATGAACACGAGACTGCAGTAAAGAGAGTGGGTTAATTGAAAATTGGCAAGCTGATTTGGAATTTCTTCACTAATCGCAAGTTGTCATGTGTACCGATTGAAAATGAAACCTTAAAGACCAAGTGACATGCATCTAGAAAAGAGCTGACTTCCCTCAGAATTAGTTGCAGAATGAAACCCTGAATGACAATCCGTTGGAATTTTGTTTGTATATCTTGCTTAAATATGTCTTTTTACTGAAATTGCAAAAACAGATATGGAGTGTTGAACATTGTCCACCAGCATTTCTTTGGCCAGGGCTATGTTTTATTTTTTCTTAATTACGTTTTTACTGCAGGGTTCACCATGGTAAGTGTTATCAATATTGTTAAAGAAGACAATGCATACTTGACTCTCTGGGTAAATAAAATTCTCAATTGTCCTTGGAATAAAGGTTAAGTAAACACAGGATAACATATTTCATATCAAACATGAGTCTCTCCTTGGACGTCACAAATTTGCATATGGCTTATGCTTATTCATGATGCAACTGTAAAATAGAATTTCTTTGTAAAATGGGCAACAATGTTTAATGAAATTTGATTGTGGATATTTTCAACGATTTTAATGATTAGTTCTGTCAATACTCCAAAATTTACTATTTTACATGTCACATGTACTTTAAAGTAATCTTCAAAGCCTTCATTTGTTATATTAACCTTTTAGTCGCTACAAACGGAGTACCAGGCATACGACAGTAATAGGCTAATGTGTGACAAAAATAGCAGTAACGAACGTATATTCTAGAAGTGCCTATATTCTCAAATTGCAGCCTACTTTGAGGTGAGTGAAATGCCAGGCCCTCGTATTTTAACATTTTAAATTTATCCTGTGCTGGAGTAGAGATTCCGCTCAAGACTAGAGTTCATTGGCAACACGGGAAAGGTAAACGATATAAATATCTGCTCCTTGAAGTCCCCACTGAGCATACTACGTTCATTAAATGTTTAATACCGTTCAATAACCGTAATGCGATTGCATGTGAACCAGCAGAGCTCCATAATCCGATCTGCATTCTTTCAAATTCATAGGAAATTGTAGCAACCCAGTTTTCTTTATTATCCAGACCCTATAAGCAATTTATATCAGAACGTAAAGAAAAAACCGGATATTAACGCGATGGCGTAAATCGAGTCATTCCCCTCAAACGCAACTCCGAAATTTCTGAAACACAATTGTATTGAATGTAATAAAAGAGAAACCCCCCAAAAAACAATCAGAATTGGTTTTACAGATTATTATTTTTGTTCGATGCCCGTTGGTGACTTTAAATTAAAAAATCTGAGTCTGAAGGAAGCTACGAATGTGAAGCTATAGGTGTGTACTATCAATTTCTTTCGAGCAACTTTGTCTTTCCAGTGAAGCGACCGAGGTTGTGAAGCCTTTGCAAAGTAGCTCTCTCAGTTTGAAATAATTAAACAGGAAAACAAGTAAAATAATAAAAATAAAAAAATAAAACGGGAAAAGGACAATAAGAGGAATAAATCAGGAAAAGACCAATAAATAAAATAAAATAATAAAACAGGAATGGCCAGTAAGAGTTATGAAGTTACTAGGAAAGTTACATGAGAAGTTATCAATTTGACTGGTCCACCGACGAATAAATTGTGTCCACTTAAGGCTCTCTATCGTTGGTTGATCCCCATCACTGAGTTCTGAAATGTCAGTTAGAACTACTGACGTTTGTGTCTAACATTTTCACGGAAGCGATCTTTTTTTTTATTCATGGAACCGCGTGGGACTTCAAGTAACTGATGGTTCAAGGTGCAGAGGCCTCACTTGTTTCCAAAATAGGGAACTTACTTAAAACAACAAAAGGGAAAGAAGGAGTTTTATCAACAAATCTAAGTCCGGCAGTGATCATACAGATGCGCGATCTGTAAAGAAAAGCAAATTCGCAGGATTTTCCTATGCTTCGATATTCTATTTTTACTTATCCGATTTTCTAAACAACGTATTACAGTTTAATATCTATTATTCAAATCACTCTTTGTGGATGGTTTTGTTCTTTATCTCGCTATTATCTTAATTCATCTCACACCCACAGGAAAATATACTTGACCCGGGATAGTTAATTCCACATTATAGCTGATTGTGGTACTGACTTAATGCATAACGGAGTTGGAATAGAGCGCAAATTCGTCACAGATTTCGAGAACGTGGTTTTAAAATTTTGCCTTTTTCCTGAAGCATTGCACGGAGTTCTGTAGAAAGACTCACTAGTTCCTCATTCATTTGTATCACTGTATCTTAGATTTGTGAACAGTCACTTAGCCGTCAGAACTCCTGAAGTACGGTACATTACCCGTACTTAACATTGTGCTCTTGAGACGACGATTTTGCCGCTTTGATTGTCTATTACAATACATAAGTTGATGGAGGTCATGATAAGATCAAGTGCACTGATTTCCCATTACCATCCATGCATCGGCCCTCATCGCCCCATCTCCACCCCCTCCCCCCCCCCCCACCCTTTAGAAGTATTACATGAAGTACATCAACGCGGATATTTGACATTTGACATTTGAGATGTCAGTTCTTGATATCCTTTGCGTTTCTAAAGGTAGACAGTTCAGCAAAGTTGGGTTATTTTTGGAGAACTTTGCTTCAGTATCTCCGAATTGAATAATCGTAAAAGGTGAGATCAAAGCAGTAGTAAAAAGACTCTTTTCAATTCAATCGCCCATCTTTATCAGATTTCAACTGAATTGTTTTGTTTGTTTGTTAATTTTCATAATTCACCCAAACCACGTCCCCGGGCTGCGGTTACCTTTCTCCATCTCTAATATCACACCAGATATTTAATGGAAACTTATACTAAAGTTCGAAGAGTAAAAGTTTTGACATCTCAGTAGAAAGGAACACAAATCGCGCCAACTTTCGATTTTGCTGTCATCTAGTTGTGTTTGTTGGTAACGGACGTCGCTGCGTTCACTGGTTAGGCTGTATATGATAATTCCACTACTGGCAACACGCTATCTTGTTAGGCTGCACTGATACTAATTGTTGGAACTAATCTGTCACGTAAGAATACCGTTATGTGAATGATTCCTAACACTTAAAAAATAATTTCGAAAACAGCCGGTATTTTAAAACGGTCGGACCGGTTCCGCCCTGATTGGAATTGCTCTCCGAGTGGAGAAAGACTTAGGCTTATCCCATGCACACATGGAGCTGGAAGCTGAGACTCCCTGCCTCACATGTCCCAAAAATACTCTGGGAGATAATTAGTCCAGTGTTCGTTTCGATCCTATGACGTCATTTTAAGAAGGAAACTCGGAAACATGGTGTACATATTTGCCTGGTGTAATGTCATTTCATTCTAGACCAAAGGTTTTCCGAAATAATATGTTATGACGCTCACAATCAACCAAAGCAAAGGGATGACTATCAGAATTCTGAAACATATACTTCCACAAACCCCAATATATGATCGCCACGGTCATTGTGAATATGTACCCCATGCACCACCCATCATTTCCCCATACAGTTTCTCCGAGCCACTCACGTCTACGTATACCCTGCGTCACCTTTTTTGTTTCATTCAAATATTCACATTTGTAATTGCGTGGAGAGAACTGTCGTCATTTTACTTACGACGTAATTACGTAAATAAAAGGAAACGCTTGTTACAAAATATTGATGTTTCTTTATTACATTTAAATATTTTTTTCTATTTTAATGATGTTAAGTAACTTTATCTTGTAGGCCTATCATACAGTGTAAGTGAAAAAAAAGTAATTTGTAGCATGGTGTAGAGTTTACCTACATTTAAGAGTGTTACGCCCTCATAAAGTCTACACGGTACCAGTAAACATTAATATCATTACCCATTAATTCAAGCCATGTATATATGTCAATTCAATCCTCTTTACCAGATATGTTTGCAAAGTGACCGACTTCGCATTACGGAGGGAATCTGACGAAATTATGGCAGCACAATCAGAAAAGTTGACAAGACCTACGTAGCTGTCGTTTAACATATAATATCGTATGAGTGCCCCAGGGAAATTATTGTGGTTCTAACATTTGAAACTGGTTCTTATCATTTTGTGGCAGCCGTATAATTATTTATTAATAATTTCAGCTATGTTGAGGGACACAAAGGGACTTCCGATCCAAATTTACGAGCTGGGGGGGAGGGAGGCAAGTGGAAGTCGAAAACAAGTTTAAGTGAGAAAGTGTTTCGAACTACATAACTTGAGGGTATTTAGCACGTGCACGCCAATTCTGATTTGGCACATGTGCTGCAGCGGTGTTTGTTTGAAGGTATTCCCAATCACTCACGCACGCTTATGGCCCTCTCGCGGTTGCAAAAAGTGCATGAACCAATTTACTGTCTTGTCTTGTCGAGGTTGATCATTTTTTTTTTTGCCCCAGTTATAGTTATCCCTGGTGTTAAGCAAGTCGTCTCATGTCGGACTTCTCGGGGGGGGGGGGGTAGCCTGGAGTCCGGTAGTTGAGGAACCTGCATCCCACCATGAAAAAGAATGATATACTTGTATAGTCAGATAAGAGTATAGATAAACGCAACATCACCAAATGATAGACAACCAGAAAGAAACCATTTCTTTTATTGTTCAAAGGTAAAGTCAAGAACTACATCACTAGGCGCGTTGACGAACCACTCATTGTTGAAACAACTATGATCGACATAATGCATAGGCGCATAATAAAAATATCCTATTCACGAGCTGCTTTGATAAACTCAGTGGAGGCATTAGGATTTTAGATTTGGCAGGCAAGTAGGGGGAGCAAAAGAAAATGCTGGGAGGGGGGGGGGCAAAAAATAGCGCGAAATCGACCGCGAGCTTAGTGAGTGGGTTGTGCGAGCCCATCCTAGGGGCCCTAGCGGGGTCCAGGGGCAAAGTCCCGGTGGGGGTTCAGGGGGAAAAGCTCCCGGTAGCTCTGAGGTTTAATCACATCTATGGTTGAAAAATTATCCTCATGGGCTTCCTAAAACAGAAAGATATGAATATAAACAGGGAAAAGACATATACATGTATGCATTTGTCGGGTCACTTTAGCTGAGTGTGAGCCAATGGGGAGAGTTTCTTACTGGGGCAAATATCCGCCCCCCCCCCCTTGGTGCCGCCACTGGTTATACGACCTTTACTTTTTTTTACTTCCATTAATATAATTGCATCTTTTAATTATACTCTGTTGAATTTTACATCTTTTTGTATTAGAGATTGGTCAGCTAGTGCGCTAAAATTAGGATCCTCGGTAAATGTCCTACTTTCAAAAGGTACAATTATAAAAATGATGACGTCACTCTCTAGCCGTACGTCGTCGTTTCCGTCCTTCGACGAATTACAACTAGGAGTGCTCAATATTACCTTTTTTTTTTAAATTCATTTAAGTTGAGATTTGATTTAATATAAAATAAAAAGAATAAATCGGAATATTCCATCTCTCTGATTCCTATATCTACTATCTATGCCTAGTTTCCGGTTCAAATCTTGAAAAGCGTGAGCGGAAAACAGGCTTGTTCGTATATTTTAGTCGAGAAAACATGTTTACAGCGATGAACGTTGCTGGAGGGTTCAGGCGCGAAAAGGTAAGCGCCCTTTGGCGCTCTCGGGTTAGAATTTTTATACACCATGTTAATGCACTATATACGTGATGGAAACCATTTAAAACAGTCTGAAGGCGAACGGCCGAACGTTCATCTGTGTAAACTACCCCTGGACGGAATGTTGAATTCACTCCAGACATACTCTATGATAGAAGGGTTCCTGATTAAATGGGAAACAAAAAATGTTGAGAAGAGGCCGGTGGCTGCTTGTAGCAGGTCAAATCATTTGATAGAGCTTCTGGGTAAAAATCAGTCGCACGATATTAGAACGAGTTACCAATTATCAAACGGATCATCTCGAACAAAACTCGAGGATAAAAATAGTCACAATCCACTTAAGCAGCAGAAGGCTACGAAATGGGGTGTTGATCGGGGGGTTCTGACTCAGATACGGAAAAGAAGACAAAGTTTGGATGTTTCGGGATTGTGAAAATTGTTTGTAAAGCGAACTTTCTTCCGTAATTGAAATATTTTCACCTACGGAAGTGTCAGTAAATGTGAATTCCAATAATGTGTGCAGGATTATCAGTGACTTTAAAAGGTCTGTACAAAGGAATACCATTTTTTCTAGTAACGATTAAAATTGACTTCTTAATCACAGAACGAATACCCAAATAGTCCAGACTGGCAAAGAACTTTTGCCTGCAATAATTGCAACCGATTAGGCATGCTTGCTTCACTACGAGATTGTGTGCTATATTGAGATAGTTTCGAAACGATGGCTGATTCTAATTCTGAGATATTTGTCTTACTAATTCCTCACAGTCCGCCTATTATGACGTTGCGCATAACAATGAAAGAGGGGGGGGGGTGGGCCAATAGCTGTCACATATCGATGCGTGTAGGCAGGAAAATTATTGAATCTGAAAAAGCTCCCACAATCTTGTCGGAAATAAATTTACATCTGATAAGTAATGTAAAAGGACAACACATCGGACGCCAAAGAGAGAATAACTTTCACCTCCCTGATGAGACTGTCGAGTACGCAAGCCGCCAAGATGAAATATATCTATTGTGACAGTTAATTTCTCATTTTCTCTACAGAGATTCGGTTTAATGTATAAAATACTTCTTTTGTCCATAGCCTATGTAGCATCAGTTAATAATATTTACAAGGATGCTGCAGGAACAAAGAAAAACATACTTACAATCTTATGCAAACATTTCCCTCGTTAGTTTCGAAATGAAATTTCTTCGTAAAATCATGATTGCTTTGTGTGTCAATGTGCATGTGAATATCAACTTTATATCGTCTAACAAGACTGACCACGTGGTAGGACTACATGAAACTTCCTGCGAGCTTTTTTTTTCCCCTAGAACGAATCATAGTAATTATCATAAAGAGGCGTGCCTTCCCATGTTATCGTTCTTCGCTGTTGTATGTGAACTGGTAACGAACAATACTAACATCTCATCTCATTGGCAATTACTTGCTTTGAATTGTATGCTTTATCTGACTCAAGCCTTTTTTCTTTCTTCTCTTCTTCTTGCTTTTGTGTGTGTGTGTGTGTGTGTGCGTGTGTGTTTTCTGTTTCCTTTAAGGTCGCTAGCTGCGATAAACATATTACTGTTTTTCTAACGTCCTGTTCATTCCACTGCATTGTGCGACTGCATCTTTCCTCTTAATATGCCTGTATGTATATATGTATGTATGAACGACATACTTGAAACGAAACGAAACAGTACTACATGCATGTTTAATATACATGTCAGTACATGCAATTATGTACGAAGTTAATTTCAAACCGTATGCCAAACTACACGCATGCGCACTGTTTTATCTTGGATGAAAACACGCCCCCTTATGGTAATTACCCTCATTCTCTCTGGGAGAAGAAATTGCGGGTCCTTCCAAGTACTGTCTACATTACACATGCCCCTACGTACAGACACACACAGTAAATGCATGGTTTAAAGCTCTTTGGTGTGTATGAACGACTGTGTAGGGACACGCAGTCACAACACAAACAGTGAAATAGATCAATCAATCAATCGATAGATCAATCAATCAATCAATATGGCTCACCAGATTTTGAGAAACGTAACCGGATAAATAAATGAACTTACTCGACGTCATCAGAAGAGTGCTTTGGTACTCAGTATGTAGTTACAAAGGAGGCCACCACCAGACTGCATTTGTATTGAAGTATAAAAACATATAACGAACGTGTGTCACATCAGCACTGATGTTGTTTATTCAGTAAATGATTGTTATTAAAATGACTTCCCCATCACGATCAACGGATATGTGTTTTATGCATACGTTAATTTCCTGTTGGGTAACCAATCGGTAACTTACAATAAATATGTCAACATCGAACAGCTTAACGTCTGTAAGCTACGTGTACAATGTTGTACAATCATTTTGTTTTATCTACGTTAAAAAAAGAACCTTTTGATGAAAGGCTAATAAATTCTTACATTGATGTAGACCGTAATTAAGTAATCACGTAAATTAAATGTAGAGAGGAGGCAGATAGACACACTGATAGACATACAAACAAACAGACAGATTGATTGTATGTGCTACGGTGACAGATATGAATGGTCAATGAGACAGAGAGGCTTCACGAGGATTGTTCACACTGAATGACTAAAAGAGGCAAATTATCCACAAAGTACCCCCCCCCCCCCCCCATCCAAATCTTCAAGAGAGAGTAGGAATGGCTTCATAATTAGGAGTGATTATTCACTCTAAAAATGTAAGAATAGCTCTCTGGAAAGGGTCATTCTTACTCCTATAAAGTGAACATTCATTCTGTAGAAGTAAGAATTGTCACTCTCGTCCATCAGTCTTTCTTTTATAGAGTGATTATTCACTCTAAAAATGGAAGAATAGCTCTCTGGAAAGGGTCATTCTTACTCCTATAGAGTGAACATTCATTCTGTAGAAGTAAGAATTGTCACTCTCTTCCATCAGTCTTTCTTTATAGAGTGATTATTCACTCTAAAAATGGAAGAATAGCTCTCTGGAAAGGGTCATTCTTACTCCTATAGAGTGAACATTCATTCTGTAGAAGTAAGAATTGTCACTCTCTTCCATCAGTCTTTCTTTTATAGAGTGAATATTCACTCTTAATTTTGGAGCCATTGCAAGTATTGCTCTTTGCAATTTAGAGAGTGTGTGAAACCTTTACATTTTTCTTACCGTTTTTTGTTTACAACAGTATTTGATCGACAGAAAGAGTAAATAACGTGTGTAACGTTTTCCTGTTTACTTATTTGAACAATGAGTCACATGTTCAATTGGTGCAAGTAAATACATCATTGTTGTTTGCATTAATTGTTGGAATAGTTACCCATCCAATATCACACAGACAGTAACCATGAACAATATACAGTAAATATATGTTAATAACAGTAAATATATGTTAATAAGAATTATTAATTTCAAATTTATTTTTTCACTGCAATCTTTTAATGAAATTAATATCATACAACTTAGCCACGAGTCGGTATAAGCATACAGTAAGAGGTTTTCACACGTGACAACGCACGTGTATGGTTCGTGGCGTCATCCAGGAGTTGGCATTATTTATCACTTTAAACGCAAGGGTCGAAGACAAGTGACAGCTTTAAGCTGATCAACCCTGACTTTTTACGAAATAAATCCGTAAACTATAATCAAGTTTATTATTCCAGCCCAGTGAAATCTCAAGAACTTTACAGTGGTCGCATTCCAGTTGAATACCGTTGTTAAATACCTTCATTTGAGATAGATTAGTACTTTTGCTTTTACCCAGTTAAAGGGGCTCATTGAGGTGATATCAGTAAAGATTGCGGTGATTTTGAAGTATACAAACACACGACAATACTCACAATTCGCATAATTAATCAAGTTTCACATCCAATAGTTATATGAAAACTGTCAATTTTTTCGAATTTTTGACCGTTACTTGCTCTGATTGTGTGCATGTGAATGTACTAATGTGAAAATGTCTGGTCACAAAGTTCAAAAACAAAACCAAATTTAATCGTTGGTTACTCACTCATTAATCTTCCAACGTATGTAAAACTTTGGGATCTTTTTAGTTTGACTGTTTGTCATTAGTATGTGAAGGAAACTTGACCGGTTTAGAAAAATTTAGTGATATTTCACAAAACAACTCAATGAGCCTCTTTAAACACCTTTGAGATAGTTCATCATATTGACTGTTGTGATTGCAGATACACATGTTATAATGCAACGTTTGTACCATGAAGTCGATTTAAATAACTACTATACTAGAATAAACAGAAAATACCTTGACAAGACATTTGTTTTATAACGGTACCATAGTGTTGTATGTATTGCAGTTGTGATGGGTCCCTCATAGTTTCTGTATCACCGAACAACGTGTCAGGAGAAGGTCCATCATTGTAAAAATTCCGTGTCGTTCCTCTTTTAGAGATAAATCAACCCTGGACCGTGCATTAAGCTCAGGATAATGCACGATCTAGGCTTAATTAATACAAGCTTTGCACAAAGGTCGCAGCGTCATTGAACCAAGCGATAGCATTAAAGCCCGAGAGTGTATTATCCTGTGTTTAATGCAAATGTTGACAAAGCTTGTTCGTTCATAGACAGCGAGATATTAATGAAAAGATGAAAATTTAAAAAAAGAAAAACCTTATTTGTAAAAATCCACATTTTTATTGAAAAGGCACCAAGAGAAGAGGTTTCGCGATTACCAACACTATGTTCATGGGCCATTAACAGAGTATTAGCATTGATTGTATATCAAGAAATAAGATAGCAAACGAATGAAAAACTGTCGATCTACGGTTTAATTGTATTCCTCCGCCGATCATTTTACTCTTAAATTACCTTGCCTTCATTCGAGGATAGAACACGATCACCTGACTGTAATGGGCCAATAGGAGTTTAAGGATTCTGTGGAAGTGTGAAGAATGCACAATAAACCACTCACACATCGACTGCGGTAGAATTCGTAATGACACTTCACCCGATTCATAAACTAGTCTCTGAGGGGCCTAGGCTCAAGTACCTACCATCATCACTTATATACATGATAGTTACAATTGTGCTTAGACTACCTAAAGGGGAGTACCACCAGTAGTTGGCTCAGAGCCTGTATATCTGAAAATCTTTGGGTAAAGGATAGCTCCTAAATCGCCGGGAATCACGTTCCCAAGCTTCAAAGTCACTCTTTTACTCTTATGGCGTGCTCGTAAAAAAAAAAAAAAAGCTGTTAGGGGCATTCCCCCACCCTCACCGCCTTCACCCCACCCACTCCGCCACTGTGGCAGGATATTGAAGGTTTTTTTTTTTTTTTTTTGTAGTCGGTGCTTTCCTTTTGCAACTTCTGTTTTCCATTGGGTGTTCAGTTTGATCTTCTAGCAGAATCACCACAATAACACACGGACGCAGAAGAAAATACATCCACACAAGATGAATTATGTCTATGATCGTCTCGATCGGAAAAACAGAAATTGAACTATGCAGAGGGAAATGAAGCTGTTTTTGAGTCGATTTTTTTCAAGTATTTAACACTGTCATTGAGTGTGAAGCATATTATCTCTTGGATCCATCATATAAAGGTTCCACTGCCTCTGAAGATGCTGAATAGCTATGTACACACCGACCTGTGCCATGTGTCGGATCTTATTCCTCGTAACATGCCGCTTACACAACGCTTGGCTTAAATATGCGTGACTGGTTCTTAGTTTTAAGCTGCTGCTATCTTATGTACAGATGAAACGGAAAACAGAGACCATGTACTCAGAGACAACCAGGACAGTTCAGCTGATTATCTCGGAAGATAAACAAAATCGATATTCCGACTTGTCGAAAAAGTGACAAATTTGCTCGACCTGTGACTGTTGCCGAATATGACCGTTAATTGTCCCATCAAAGTCAGCTGTCAATGGTCTATAGTCATTGACGTTATTTAGGCCTGTATTGATAATGAGTCTGTATAGATACAGGATGGAATTTAAGAGACAGAGAAGCATAATAAACAACTCTTAACTGTCTTGAACTTGACATACAAATTGACGTCATCCTGTGTGCTATATACGAAATTAGAAACGGGGTTATACCTTCCAGTTCATGATGACAAAGTTAAAACAAATATCACACAATTGATGGACAGAAAAGAGGAAACGTTATAAATTAGGATTTTGTCTGCTAAGAAAAAACAAAAACGCTGTTGTGTATTAACATAAATTGGTGTAGACTGTCAGTGCTATTTCGACTGAGATTAATTTTGAAAAGTATAACGGATAATGAAAATTGCGAATTTACATAAAAGTGAATCTTGACATTGAAATTCAGCTGTCTCTAGTTTCGATGACTGTGATGAATAACTAAACTGTGCCTCTATTTGAACAACAACTTTGATATGTAAATTAGCTGTCAAGCTAACCAAAACATCCTCACCTAGACCAACCCTGGCCCCCTTCCTCGTCCCTCTCTTTCTGTAAGAAAATGAGCAATGTAAAGAAAATGTTTGTGTATGACACGTGAAAAACAGGGAAACAGTCAAGTGATTTGAGTAAAATGGGTTTTTTCTCTCTCTCTCTTTCTTACGCATCATGTCCTCCATTTGAAGATATACCGGCCAAAGGGATAAAAATAAAACTAAACATATCGATTAAATGAAAATAAACTGACAATTTGATAGGTTCAACTACAGACCCACTTAAAGTGTGCCTGAGCCTTACAAAGTATGCGATATATAGACAAATACAGACAGATCGAAAACACTTGTAACACTTGTAAAATTACATTTGACAGCATAAAGTACAGCCTCTGCATGTTGAAATGAGTACCTTTTCCGGCAGTCGTGATAAACCATTCTATGAAATTAGAGGTCAAAGTGTTTTATTTACATGTACCTACTGATCT
>CM037847.1:21619824-21656814 GCA_021234535.1 Stichopus chloronotus
ATTTCACGTGTGGTGGAAGTTAAGACAGGCCGAGGCCCTATTCATCAGAAGCTTGTTGTTGGTACACGAGAGTTACCATATATGATGATGTTTGCGTACTGAATTAATTTGGAGTATTTTTCGTAATTTCGGATTGTCCATGATATATGCTAATTTGGAGAGTTTGGTTATACATAAATGAATATGGCTTGTAAATTTAAAAGGTTATTTCTCAATTGGGTCGCAATAATTCGAATTATTGATTTTTTTTAATCAAAGCTATGGCATGTTTCGTTTTTCAGCCTGAACAGTTTTCCAGAGAAAGACCCAAATCGACGAAGACGAATTGAAATGAGGACTTGGAGAACGATAAGACAGTATAACTGCTTTAAAAAAGAGAAGAAAAAAAAGGAGAAGAAAAAAAAAGAGAAAATAAATGCCTTACTAGAAACTGACACGAGACCGCAAAGCAATTGCAAGTAAAGAGGTAAAAATTATCGGCGACTTTTTAGTACCTCCAAAATAACCAGGTCCCACATAACCTTATAACTTTTAGTATGTTAGAATGAGAAACTGACGTCAGTTTGTACTACTGTGCATCTCATAGCAAATGCTACCTATTTAAAAGCATAAGCCAGATTTAATTGTGGTACCACTGTTCAAATATGTCATAGCTACTGTAGTCTGTAGGTAAATCGCTCATTCGGCTGATACATATAACAAACAAGTCCAAATTAACCAAGGGTTGCATGCTTTTGCATACTGAGTTTTTCATTTTTCTTTTTCGTTTTTCATTACATTAAGAACTCAGTCAAATATATTTGAAGTTACGTTTCACATAAATCTTGGTAGCAGGATATCAGTTTTGTTTAATGTCATTTTAGTTTTAGTCCCAATTTAGTTCGTCTTAGTTTCTATACAGGTGTTTATACGTATGGGAAGCCCCCTGCGTATGTGGATTTTTTGACGCTGTATCAAAGACGTGTTTTTATTTTTGTACAATGTACAGTCTGATTTCTGTCCCTTATGCAATAGTCATCACATGGTCTTCCAGTTGTTTTTTGATATAACAACCGTAGAACGTTTGCAGCGATGCATAAGGAAGAGGCTGGCGCTATTGTAAATATTCGTTTGGAAATATTTTTCATGATAGCTTAGACAGATGTGCTCATGAGGCTAACAATTTACTGTTCGATTTTGACTTTATATCCATCACAGTGTTGTTTTTGCCTTCAACTTAGATGCCTTAAAAGGTGGGAAACATTATGCACATCCATCCTTTGTATTGACTAAATGTTCCACCTTTGTCGTCATGTGAAGTACCTGATACTGCTATGACTTCGAAGTGTCTGCTGAATTTCACTTTTTTTCATTGAAACACGTATGTTCTGTAGATCTATTTGAAGTGTAACGTTACATGGATATTTATTTTTCTAATTTACTTGGAAAGCTTATCAGATTGGCCAATGATTACTGTGAATAGTCAACTGAAATACCAAATAGCTTGTGAACTTCTTGCACGCGTGTACAATCTATTAAAAATCTACAGACAAGATGATCATCACTTTTTCTAAAATGTAAGGTGTGTCGTTTTGCACAATTCTGTGATATGACAGTGATGTATCTTCGTAATTAAAATAATGTAGTGTGATGGTCTTTTATCCCTTCCTTATTTTTTTGAACGTTCATAATCAGACGTTGAAATCACACACATTATTGCACATAAAATGGAAGTAATTCGTTACGTGCATGTAGAAAATTAACGTGTTGGTCTTTTTACAACATGTTGTGCATCTAACTTCCTTTATTAAAAACGTGCAGCCTCAATGAGATCATTGAACATTTGATCCAGGACAATCGAACCAAAAACATCTCATCTTATTCAGTCACTGCAGCCGAAGAAAATGAAGGTTGTTGTCGTTATTGTCCTGCTGTCCTCACTTGCGATTGGTAAGTAGGATCATATACGAACGTCCAGTCTCTCAATTGAAAAATATATCCTGGTAGTGCACAGTTGATGTAGTACAAAAACATTGCTGTGAGTATATCAGAATGTAGATTTTGATCAAAGATTGTTTTGAAGATTTTTTCAGTCTTAATTTTGATACTTGACTATTAGACTCTGGAACACGGACCGCTTTTCGTTAGTTTTGTGACCTGTCCTTAAGGACTATCTATTTTTAGCATGGAATAGATGTTTTTTGTATTGAGGAGTCTGGCCGATCTCGTAAGAAGAAGGTCTCGTGTAGAAGCTGCACATATATAGAAAACGGAGAAAAATATTTTTAAAGAAAAAAAAACAAACAAACAATTCAGTGTTTGAGAGTTTCTTAGGTTTTGTCAGATAACCAGAGAGCACATCGTGAAATGCTTGATGTAGGCATTCCTCTGTGAAAATAAAAGGGGCGCTTCTAAAGAAAGAATTTTCCCATACAGTCTATAGGGCATGCAGTCGAAAAAATCTTTAAATATCGACTTGTGTGACCCACCTCAGGGGGAATCTAACTTTATGTTTCTAAATTACAAGTATATTCGAATTAAGAAAATGAATCCATTTATTCATTAAAAACAAAACATACTTTGACAGACCAAATCCACTGGCTGAGAACGTTTCGGTACGTTGCACATTTTTAGGAAATCAGAGGGCGTGGACTGTGATACCTGATCTAAACAGTGCTTTGTGAACAACAAAAGAAGATATGTTGAGAAAAAGAGAACAGTGTTTTACTCACAATAATGGGATTTCTGATGAAAGACCTGCTAACAGGAATTGAAACTTTTTATTCAATCCTTTTTCGAGAGATGGAAAAAATAAGGAGTGGTTAACGGGAAAGTTGCAAAAACTTTCTACAAACTTTAGAAAATTCTATTAAAAAGAAGAGGGACCAGAAGAAGTAAAGTGAATTCTTCGTCCAGCCTCTTGGAGAAAAGGAAAAAAAACTGCAGACATACTCGGCAAAACAAAAATGGAAATGGATTGATTTTCTGTGCACTTTGGCGTATACAGATAAAGTTGGCTACCTGAAAACGTGACAATGGTCTATGGCAGGATTGGGAAGACATTACCATGGATTGTCGGATAATGATTAAGATGAGATCAGTTTCTAAACATGTGGTTTAATTTCTAAACATGTGGTTAGCATGTGGTTTAGAGCACAATAGACATAAAGATGACCTAGCCGCCTTAACTCTATTTTGTTACAAGGCATTCGATGTACATTAATTTCACATTGATTGCAACCTCCACAAAACTCGAAAACATCTGTAAACATTAGTCAAGTTTGGAATATTTCCAAATATTTTGTGAGTATTATATCAAATTTGTGAGTATTATATCAAGTACAGTACGGTCAGACAGTCTTTTGTGCCTACCATCACATTGTCCATCCAGTGCATGCGTTTTTTCGACTTACTATAGTACAGTAATAACATCAATTGCTCATTTTGTAACACTCCACGACTTTAGAACTTGAACGGTTGATTCCTTATTAGACTGAGGTTGCTTAACACGGTTAACATTTAGCTGTTGATGAATTCATAAAGAAGCGGTCACTAATACAAAATGAGACTTTTCTTGCTGATAGTGTCCTTATCTTTAATTAGGTAATCGTCTACATATTTTTTTTCAGCAGATGGGGATTATGGAGAAAAAAGTCTTTTGAGTTCTGATGAAACTAAAAACAGTTTATTCACACATGAAAGCTCAAGATATTTGAGGAAGCTTGTCCGTTCGAAATGTAACATTAATTTTTCAATTTAATTTTTTGATGTTTTACAAGGTATAAATCTACCAATTTAGCAATGCAGTTATAGGCTATACAATCATAGAGTAATACAATTATAAGTTACATTTTAACATTCACTGTTTTCCATAACCTGGACAATTGCAGTGAACTGCCAAGTGCAGTGTGTAAAAGTGTAACGTACACTTCTTGAGATATTACCGTGAAATGACCGCCTAAGATGGTAAATATTTCGTTGGTTCTATCATTCAAATTTCTTGTTGATATTTTTCTTTAATATATCACTTAGTGTTATTATATTTTTTCATAGATACATTTTTTCATACATACATAATTGGGACTTAATTAGGAAATTGACTGACATTTGAAACTAAAAATCAATTGTGCTACATCAAAAGGAAAACAACACGTAATTTATAAAATCTTTAACTTTACTATCACTTACACATAACGATTTTCCTAAGAAAAAAAACGTCCTTAGTGCATGTTCGTTAATCGGGGGGGGGGGGGACGTCCTCCCACATTTCGATAGGTAGGAGACGTAATATCATTCGTCCCACTCACTTTTCGTAAAAGAGGAATTTTGACTCACTTTTTGAAAGGTAGGGGAACATTGTAACAAATATCGCCCGCTGTTGTGGTGAGTGACTAGTGGAATCGCCAAGCTGCGTGACCATGCAGTTTAGGTGTTCACACACCAAGGTTAGACTCATCTGCCCATCTCAAATGTCAAAATGTCCGGCGCTCTTCGGTTTCCTGGCAGTGGTTTCTTTGCTGTGTTCTGTTAATGAACAAAATAAGGTAATGGATTGATGCACGTTCAGACGAGAAAAGAGGGCACTCTATACATTGGGTGAGCCTAGAAACATTTGACATAGTTTTTAGGATGGGTACTAAAAAGTGGATAGCGCCACTATTTAGAGTTAATTCTGCTGTCTCCCCTCTTTTTTTTTGAGAAAGGTTTTATCCATCTATTCTTAACCTTCATACACTATATATTGATTCCTTTGAAGATGTAGAGGAACGGAACTTTTAGTGAAAGATACATCAGTAAACATTGGAATTCAACCTCCACTCATAATGATAACACTTACTTAGGTAATCATTAAGAGCGTATCTTAACCCACTGCGCCACGAGTGCACACGGAGGAGTGGATTGTTATAAATTATTACAGCCATCCTTGCCGCAGTATCGTCTGACGACGTGTCAAACGTGTGTTATCGTGTTATAACACAACACTGTATGGTTAAACCACAATTAAAGTTAAGGACTGATCTGCGGTATTATCTACCATTCGTCAAACTGATCAGGCCAGGGGAATTGGGTACGAAGATAGGTAATAAAATTGAAGGGAAGTTTTTTTTGCTTCGGCAATTGACAGAGACATCTGTCTACTGTGATCGTTTTGCTTGGAATTAAGAAGCTTATATTGATTGTAATTCCTTTTGTGTGTTTCACAGTGACGTCACTAAAGTGTTACAATTGTGTCAGCTGTGAACCTGAGGAATTAGGTGCTCTGGAGACATGCCCAACTATGTTTGATTCTTGTCTGAAATACACCATTGCTCATAGTAATTAATTTTCATTACAATATTTTCCCTACTATTAATACGTCCGTCCGTGAAGCGTCTGTGGAAAAATCACACTCCAGTCTTCCTACTAAGTTGTATGAATGCCATGGTAGCTCAAATGACGTGTTAAAGACACACTCTATTGACAAATTATAGTGTCTTACCTGAAAAAATCTCTTCCTGTGAAGCTTTCTAAATATACACTTCGTAAGTTATGGGTGTTGAAAGGAGAACTCCTCTGGTAAAGGATAACTTCCAAGTTTGCCAGGATTACAAAAATGTTCTTTTCAAAAATATGTTGCTCTTCGAAACTGAAGTGTGTATTAAAATTAATATAATTACCCCAGGAGTTCACTTGATTCGCTTGATAAAAACAAAATTTTCAGTTGGTGGTCCGTAATGATATGGCAGGTGTTTCATTCTGAAAACATTTACAGATAAACATTTACAGATAAAAGGTTCCAATTTCTCTGAGCTTTTCAACTGCAACATATGTGTTTGGTAATGGAGGTGTCAAACTGTGCGTTTTATATTTGAAGAAACGACTACATGACCTTTTCATTTCCCTGTTCGTCATCGCTACAATTGAACATAAAATTGCCTCATGCCTTGCTTAAGAGCATAATTGAATTCCCGTTCCCCCTTTTCCCCTCATGGTTATGTCTAATTCTTGGTTGTAGGTTTATAACTTACCTGTAGTCGTGTGCATGTCTGGGATATCTTCTAACTTTCCTGTAAGAAAACGACATACACATGTTTCTTCAATTCGCACTTAACACCACCTTTCTACTTTTTTTCTGTTCTTTTTTTTTCTTTTTCTAATCTTTTAAATAGAAAAGTCAGTGCTGCCTATATACAAGCCAATTATAGTTTACAGGAAAAATGAAGTGCTTTTTCCTTCTAGGGGAAAGCATTTCGAGAATGTAGGTTAACGGAGAAAGTTAATTTACAGCCATCGGACCACTAGATGAGTTATTCGCATTTACGTTTGTAACTTACTACATTGTGAAATGTAAGATATACGTCAGACGGCAACAGTGATGGTGACTGCTTAAAAAGACTTGAATGAGTGTTGAAATATTCAACTTCGGTCACTTCAAGGGAACGGAAAATTGGTGCGACTGTGTAATGTACTGGCTAAGCTATTTTACATAGGGGATCAATTTTCTAACGAATATTAAATTCCGTCTGTGGACACCATTGATATGTTCACAAACGCATGTTATATTTGCTACGCAGGCGTTGTTTGTTCTAGGTTTTGTTGACATGATCTTTGACCTTAGTCACTAATAATAGAGTGATAGAGTGATAATTCAGTCGTTTATATATTCGAATACAAATACGTGCACACTAAGCCTCAAGGAAAGCGAGATAATGATGAGTGGTAATAATTAAAACAAGTTTACTATCTTAGATTTTCCTTCAAGGGTGCCAAACCCCTATTTTCCTTCGTTTTTATCAATCAATATTTGTCGATATCAACAAAGCTTATATTACAATGTCAGGTAAAACTGTCATGCCATTCAAAAGATCTAAATTTTGGAAACGAATCCCCCGCCTAACGTAGAGGTTTGAAAATGGTTGATGGTTTCATCTATGCAAAATTCAAATATAGTGTAGCAAGTAGCGTGACAACGTGACAATTTGCACAGGAAGAAACATTTAAAAGTCAGTTTGCATTTGAAATCTGTCAACACCTAAGATTAGTTCCATCTCAAAAATTGTTACCTAAACTGCACCTACAGAATTGTAACTTCAGTAATAGATTTTTGTAATAATGAATACTTAATGCATTTCAATTTGATTAACAGTTAACAGTAAACAGTTTACAGTAAAGAGTTAATAATAACTGGAGATGAAAATTGACCTAATATTTTTTAACCACAAAACATTAGGCTATGCGTCTTTCATGCTGTAAATGAAATTGCTCCCCGTTTTAAAACTATTCTTCACTTAGAAACGTAAACATGAAAACTGTTTTGTTTTTAAGACATTATTTTTTATCGGAACTTCCGCCAGATGTAATCATGGTAGTTTGCATTATCATGTTCAGATGGATGAGAAATACCCAAAGCAAGGGCGAACTCTAATTTGAAGTAAACGCCACTGCTACATGTAGTTTGACTTTGCACTTAAGGTCTACTCAAGTCTCTTCGGATGTGCATTACGTTGTCACTTTCGAGTTAAGTGTAAATGAACCGAAGTAATGTGTAAAGATGTTTATGAATGTATTCTAGTCTCGAAAGGTCTTATTCGCGTCGCGTGTTGTATTTTATAGAGCAGGTCAGCGTTTGTAGTATAACTAATAAAGCTTTGTTCCCTCATTGGAACAGTTTCTGTAAAAAACTTTGTCTTGTCTTTAAATTTATATCACAGGATAACTAGACAATGTTCGTCGCTTTCCCAATGTCAACTCCTATGCGACAAGACTCCGTTGGCCGGAGACTGTAAGTGCTGCCAGACAGATGATTGTAACCACAGTACTTCAGTCCGTATCTCAACTTTGGCTATACTTGTACCAATTGCTGCAGCCATCAAGTTCTTCCTCTCGTAGAATATGCTTTATCTTCCACCTTCCACGTTTCACTGAATTCCATGAGATTTGTACGATCATTAAGAGAGCTAATCTACGTCAGATCTATGCTAATGACAGGGGATGGTATGAAAAGTATGTATAACCAAGGAGGTGCTAGCACCTCCCTGGTATAACACACCTCAACAAGTATCTGAGGTGTTGAAAAGTAATCTGTATGTAGTATTGAGTGTTTTTCTTTTCAAGGGATCTAAGTCCAACCAAAACAGGTTATGAAAGTCGTGGAGCAGCATAGTCACATAGTAACAATTGCAATACACCTAGAACCTTTATTTTTTCTCGGAAAACATTTTCTTTGCATAATCTGTGGTAAGTAACATGCAACCATTATAAGTGCATTAAACTTCAAGTAAATGTTTAGGAGAGTACATATCTCATACTAAACATTTCCATCAGTCAATTAGTCATGTCTCATCATTATACTTCTTCGATTTTTCGACTCTTTAGAGAACCAACTTTAATATCGTTAACGTTTATAATTATGTGATATATGTTACTGAAAGTGTGTTCCCTTATGTCCTCTACATAACAAATGTTTCATTACCTGAAAATACAATCCCTGCTGTAATAATATTGTGTTTGTATTTTTTGTTGTGAAAGTTTCCGTTGTCAGTATACCGTAGGGTAGTTTTACTCCGTAGATGTACTCATTCATTCGACAACCCTAAAATATCCGAATTTCCCTGGAAAGTTGACATTTTCTCTAGAGAGTTGTAATTGAGTCACTAATGTCCAAGTCTCGAGTCGAGTCTCCCACTAGTCAAGTCAAGATCGTTCAGTCGAGTCACCCACACTGGAGTAAAGTCGAGTCCGTCTATTCAAGTCATCTCGAACTAAGTTGAGCATATTGACTTACAATTGACCAACAATTCTAGATCCGACAAGCAACTTATTTATAGTGAAAAAAAAAGGCATGTCATGAGTAGTTTTGAATTTGCTCCCAATATTGCAACATTAACTGTGGTAATTACCTCACGAGATGGAAGTCATAATAGCCTAGAGATTAAATTTTATCAGATCATGGTAACATATCAGAGAAGGGGTTATGAAAAAAACAACCTGAAAACGCGTTCTTGGAAGGAAAAATAAAGGTACCATAGTATGCAACCTTAAGAACTTTTATCGAGAGGTTGCTAGCCTAAGGTTTCATTACACGTGGAGTTAATCCTTACAACTACATCTATTTGCGTCATGTTATCAGTGGCGTCACCAGACTTTTTATTTTTGGGGGGCACATGGGAGGCACAGCAATTCGATGGGGCACCATCATGGGTGGCGGATCAGTGTCCTAGGGAGGGGTCTCATGGGTACTTAGCTCACGTAGGGTACGCTAGATGCAAATGGTGCTACATTTGTTTCTCAATTTGAATTGAATATATCTCTGGGAATTCTTATTTTTCAGGTAATGATTTTAATTTTCTGGAAAATTTTCCCAACAAAAAAAGGGGGCAAATGTCCTCCAACAAAATTATGCTTGAAACATGTTTTCATGTTCATTTGCCACCAGTAAAATAACATCTCCAGTGGAGATAGCCTAAGTCAGAGTATTGAAACATTCTATTTTTCCCACGCGGCAATTGCGTCTCTCCCCTCTTGCGAACACCCATGGACACCGCACCACTAAATGGTGACTGATGCAGAATTTTCCAGGAAATACAAACCACACACTGTTAAGACAGACCATGGTCGGTTCGCCCTATCTTACCCCCTTCAACAAAACCTACGTATTTGACATATTAAATTATGAACGTTCCGTTTCTTGATCCTTGCCCTTTTTCTCGTTTTAGGTTCACTGTCGAGTTTGACATTCGGGCGGACACCCAAGGATCTTGGACCTGTGTCTTTTGCGTCTTCTAACCTCCCCCCCCCCGCTTGGCCACGCCACTGCATGTTATCATTAAGTGCCGAACGAACTTCCTTCAAGATGTCTGTTATTTTAGTAATGTACGTAGTAGGCCTCTAATGCAGTGGGAATCTATGAATTATATATGAAAAATCAGAATTAAGCTAGATTCTTGACAAACACTTATATCGTACCCATAATCGTTCTTTATTATCGAGTGGACCGCATGAATCGAGACGTAAAACTTTGCTTCCGAAAAAAAAAAAAAAAGACTACAGACGATGATGCTCAGTTGAAAATTACCGATGGATGTAAAAGTAGTACAAACATAATGAGAAGAGTTACCTTGCACTAAGAGACGGAGATGCTCAAGGAAATGGAGACATTTTAAGGTAGATTTTACACGTGCATCAAAGTGGTAACACGTCTTTTCATTGATGAGGAATGTAACTGCATTATAAAACCGACGATTCACTGGGAGCTTACATACAATTAACTTCCTCATTTATATTGCACTCATACAAGTAAAAATTAACAGAGTTCAGAAATTGAATATAGAGGAATCATATTAGGTGTGTCAATATCAACCTACACGTATGCACATCTATTTCCAAACAATCACGAGAGTAACTGGTGTTATTTTCGTAATAACTGCTTTCCAAAATTTACTCCAAATTTCCCACCGTTGTTGTGCAGCTTATCGCCATTTTGGAAATATGTGACGTATCGCTTTGCACCGGCACTACCACGTGACACGTACCACATGACGTAACGATTCACATAATTTCGAACCAACATGGTGACTATAAGTAAATAAAAGGTATATTTAAAAAAAAAAAAAACTTTTCTTAGATGGCAATTTATTGTACTACCCAGTGATGTCTGTTTGACTAAAATCTGTATTTGAAGTATCAGGGTTATTTGGAAAGCTGTAGTTTAGGTAAGAATTTGAGAATCAGAAAGTCTGAAGACTTATCAAGGATCCTACACCATTGATCGTGGATGATCATCGACGAAATTCGCCTTCTATTTTCGATTTGTGTTCACAGTTTAACTAGGCAGGGATGGACCAACAATCCCATATAAACCCAAGCCTGCTCCTGAGGCTCCTGAGACATTTAAAGTCCCCATCCGATGGACGAGAGTGTATCCCCCTAGTGCATCCACACTATCCACAGTGTAGGAGGGGTGGAGGACGTGCCTATCTCAGAAGCTCAATAGCTGTACCCAGCAATCTGAAGCGGAAGATACCTGAGTCGGACAACAGGAACCCAAATTGAAATCAACAAACCCCTCAGCACCACAGTGAACAGCTTCACTGAACATTGAGTATAAAGTTTCCAAGTAGTTGCGCTAGGATTTGATTCTGGGACCCATTGTTTTAAGACGGAAACTCTAACCATCAAGCTTACCCTCCACCCTATACAAGCTCTGTACAACGGTTTTCCTTTCATTCTAGAATGCAATTATTTGGATATTAATATTCTGGCTAAAAGAAAGAGCAAATGAATAAAATTCCTTAAACAATGGAGTGGAATGCTGACTTTTGACAAATAAGTCATCACAGGAATGGAATAACAATTTCGTGGGTGACTTTGATCAACGTTGAAACTAAAATAAAAGGTGAACTACTGGACGTCCCATTGGCGTCCCTCTTTCTTCCCCTGATTGATAAGGAAGTTGACGTAGTTCATGTGACCACACTGCGATCAGTTTTAATACACTGTGCATTTCAATTGCGAAGCAGGTTCATGAACAATGTAAATGTAGGTCCACGAGCCTTCAGTCGGGCTGGAAATTCATAACAAATCGCCTTGCAAGGACCTGAATTTTGAGTTAAATCAAATTTTGACAAATATTATAGCAGTCGCCACAATTATAAACATTTTGAAGTGTTAATATTAGCAAGCACGTAATGTAAAATTCGCTATGTACTTTAAATACAATCTTTGAACCCAGTCACATTCTACAGCAACGCACGGAGAGCTCTATTGGAAAGATTAGAAGGTTATAGAGCAGCATTAACTTATTAATGAGTACATGCATGTTCTGCCTCCCGAGTAATGGCATGCATGTTAAGATATTCAACATGCTTTACTCACAACGTGCACAAAGTGACCGTACAGTTGAGAAGTTTTTCTCATGAAGTACATGACCATCCCGTCGTTTTCCTTTCGATGTAATGTGACACTATTTGGTAATTCACATCTGTAAATATTAAAATAACAAGAATCTATCGAACGAGAAAATTAAGAAACAGAGGTACGTGAAAATAATTATGTTTTTTATTGTCATCTCGTAGTGATGTTACATATCTACTAGATACAACATAGACGCATTAAAATATTTAGAGTGTAGTTTAAATATCATTTAAAATCTTTTTATGATGGTGCCTGTTGCTTTGAAAGCAGCGAATGTGACATACCGTGGATTTAAAGTTGATTTGACATTAAACTGGAAGTGAAAAAGCGCTTGCTTAAAAAAAGGATGTTTAAATCAACTATTTGTGGGGACATTACGATAGATTGCCGGTATGCCTTTCTCTAAAGAATGAAAATTCCTGACAAAAGAAATTTTTACACCCAAGATATAAAAAAATTGAAATGATGCATCTTTTGGATTTTATCCTTGGCTAACGTTCTAAAGAAATATAGCTTTGCAAATGCATATTTATGGTATTTCATAAAGCAAACTCAGAACTCAAAACCTCAGAACCACATAGTCTTATTAAACAGAATGACGTCACGAATTTTGGAATTTCTCGCCTGTTGCAGTTCAGAACCGAGTGTTGTAACAATGAGAGAAACTACCGCACAATGCAAAATCAACTCAAAAGAAAAAGAAAAAAAACAAAGAAAGGGTAGGCCTCATTTTTCCACGTATTCCTACAAAGCGGTCTCCGCTAAGTAATGCTTAACTGCATCTGGGAAACTGCTCGAATGTATAGGCCACTATATCATAGTCCCGAAGCTCGATGTCAGTAAAATGCCTCCAGAACTGTTCAATATCGTTGTATCATTAAGTTCACAAATTCTCTCGCAATAGTGTGCACTATAATCTGGTTTTCACTCAGTTTGAATACGAGATGAGGTATTAATGTTACAGAAGAAGAAAAATAGAAGGAAAAAAAAATCAGTAAGCTAAATTATATCATTTGACTTGCCTATATGCAAACTGTAATTTGAACCACGACAAGTAACAGTACTGAGTAGTTGACGAATTTAGTTACCACAATGCCTTAAAACTCCTTATGGCCAAAGATCCATATGCAGTAAAACACCTCTGGGTTGCTTACTGATTCTCTCTTCATCTTTAAAAGGCTTCGAGTGTCAGCTTCCTTGTGCGTGGTGACAATAAAAGCTCTATTAATTGGGATAAAAGCAATAGTTAAATTAGTTGCTGATGCTAACGACAGCCAGTATTTTTACCCCTGATTTCGACTGAAGTTTTCAAAAGATACTAAACACGTCGTCTACATTGTCCCGTAGCAATTTAAATATGTTTCAAATCTGGCACTAGATCAATACCGTTCTAGACTTGTAGAAACAAGCATGTGTTGGTCACATGATAATGGACGTATTTGTAGCTTTAACCCAAAAATCAGTGCTCCTATGCTTTTCTGGTAGAATGTTTGGATGTTACCTGAATGTTTTCTAGATGGAACAAAATCAATATATGCTTCTGAAAATATTTTAGATCTGCTCTAGCCTGTGATACTTAGATCATACAACGTTTTCAAGATATTTTGGAACTGGACTTGATTAGTCTCATAGGTAGCTTTCTGATCGACAATAATGCAAAATTGTTGATGATTATGCCTATGACTCTAAACCCATCAGTTCCGGGGAGGGGTCCCCAATTCCCGGCCATTTATATCGTTACCCTTCACATTATTTCATATGCCATTGATAAGAAGTACTGATGAGTGAGGATATATAACACCACATTTTAGGAAACCATAGATGTTTGAATACACTTACCGATCTGACACTTTGTTGGTAGTACAGTACTTTTACTATTATGGTTCTTTCGTTCTTCCCTTCGAACATTTAGACACCACTTTGAGATCACCTGCCATTAGTAGTGCACATATCATGGAAGTAGCCAATCAGAAACGTTGCAAGTGACGACTTTTCTTATTGTTCTTTTTAGGATATGTTGTGCATGTTTCTTCCTTGATTACAAACAGCCAGACTCAATTAGATCATTGAACATTTGACCATCCACTCAGAATCACCCCGGTTTACTCTGTTGTTGCATGATTAGGAAAATGAAATTACTTGCCTTGATTGGGCTGCTCTCATTACTTGCGATTGGTGAGTAAGAATGATTTCTTAAGTATCCAGTCTCATTTTAAAAAGTCCTGGTTTACTTGGAAATCTTTGATTTCTTGCATAGAGCAGGAATTTTCCCGTTTCTTGTAATCAGATTATGTATGTTGAGATCTGTGAGACATTTGTGGCGTTTTGGAGCACTGAATGCATTAGGCGTTGAGAATCTTAAAATAGCTACAAATTCCATCAAACTCCGACAAAGCTGATCAATTTACAGGCAATTCAATATCTCACAGATGTATCATCATGAACAAACATTGTATGCAAATTTGTGACTTCAAGAAATGGATTCCTATAATATATATAATGTTAATCCTTTGTTTATGTAACCTTTATTTCAAGGAATTTGAGAATTTTATATACCCGTAGGGTTTAATTTTGGAAGCCATGCATTTTTTCTTCAAATATATCGATATCAAAATATATAGGCTTAACAAAAGAAATATTTGCACTATGCAACACTCTACGTAATCTGTTTTTGCATTTTTTCTGAAATTTTGAATAGGCCATATCTCAAAAACGGTAAAAGGTATGAGCACTAATGTCAGTCAGAGTTTTATTTTGCAGCTTCTGAATGAAGGGCTCTCTTCTAAAAGCATGTCACACAACCTTTAAGACGACCTAACCTTTTACAGCATCTTTTATCATCAAATCCTTGCTAGTGAGTTATTTCTCATAACTGCTGAATTTTACGTGAGTCACTGCGCCATGTGTGGGATATCGTTATACATTCTTTTTCATTTCAGTGGATTCAATCAAGTCTTACGTATGTTCCAGGTGCAAACCAGGGGAGAAAGGAAAACTTCGTACATGTGTAAACGATTACGCGTGTCAGAAAATAATCAAACATGGTGGTGAGTATCTTATTCGAAATTCCACACGAAAATGCGTTTTGTGAGTGTTTAGGGCAAGATGGATTCACGACTTACATGATGCGCTTACCTTCTCAGTCGGTATTTGTCAATGATGTTGTGTAGATAGCATATATTTAATCACTCAAGAGACAGCCAATTTTCACATGATATCATACATGGTGAGGTTTCATCGAAGGAACAAGCAGTTACTATGATAGTATGAATCGATATCACCTCATGCTCCATCATCCAGAAAAGGGTTTTATCGACACATTATTTTAGCACATTATGGAAATTCTGTGTGCACTAGGGTAAGAGAACACGGAGGACTGAATTGGTGTGACAAAGTTGTTACTATGACTATAGACCAGGGACCAAGGAACACTGTTGCTTCTTACCTCCAAGTGCATTTTAATTGTTGAATACAAACAGAAGTCTTTTCTGATTGTGTGGTTTGTAAAATACATAAACTCTGTTCTTGTTTTGTTTTGCACAGAATGTAATGATTCATTTTTTTTTCATTTTACAGTCTTTGCAAGTCATTTTTCTCTAAGCAATCTATCGTTGCGGCCCCTTTTCAGTGATGGAAAGATAAAGACTTTTAGTTTCAACTTGATACAACTCAAACACAAAATAATAGATTTTGTATAATGATGACTTGCTAGTTGTAAGGAAAAACTGTGAAAACACTAAAAAACAACATGGAAAAAGAGATGGATGAATAAAGAAATGTATGAGCAATTATTCGGATTATACTGGCCAGCTGTTGAAACTGCAAAGTACTTCCGCAACAATATATCCGATACAACAACTTCGGTCAATGTAACAGACCTCTAACTTCTTCGTAACAATTTTTCATGACACTTTTATATACCTTATATTTCAATAAAAATAATGGAAGCAATCAACCAGATCATGATGATAATGATAGTGATATCATTAATATCACATATTAATATCATTAATATTAGATAATGGAACCCGATCAACCAACTTGAATAATGGCGTTGTTTGTTTGTTTCATTTCCCTCAGAAATCAGACTTTGTCAACATTATCTATACTTGACTCAAGTTTGAATCATTGTCATTGCACCGGCACTGTACTTGTTAATAACATGAGATTTCTGATGACTAATTGATATTTGTTATATAAGTTATAACAAACCAACTGTAAATAAAATACTGGACTGCTTGATTTAGTTGCAATTTTGATCTTATATAACATTTTCTATTTTCCCCCCCCCTTTTTAGTCACAAGCAAATCATTGCTGGAAGAGTAAAAATTCTTGCCGTACTTCGTGCGACAAAAAACGAAAAACCAAGGGAGTGTCCTGTAATTGTTGTGGTGTCGATCGCTGTAATAGAGGTGTCTTCGTCAGTATTTCAGATCTTGCTTTACTTGCTCCTTTTGCGGCAGCTGTTACTTTTCTTCTCTGCTAAAACATCGCGAGAAGAATATGGATGACTAGTGAAGTACAGACTACAAAACAATTAAACTTGCTTGGGAAAGGCTGATACAGGGAAGGCTATCACTCCAAGGTTCGATAATGTTACACTTAATATTCAAGTTAAATATCTCAAAAGTAAAAAAAAAGGAGTAAAGGATAGGAGTAGATGAGCCTATTACTTTCGTTATCTTTTGTCACCATTATCATTCTTTGTATTGTTACATTGTTTGTATTACTTACTTTGATTGTTTCTATTATGAACTATAGGTTCTTTCACTTTGATTGTTTAATAGTCTCCTTGCAACAAGGTTACACCTTTCTTTGGCACCACTTTATGTCCAAGTATGAGTCTTCGAAATCGTAGTATCACATCCTTAGTATTAAAAGAAAATAGCAGGAAGTGCTTATAGGGGCGTTTTGTAAAATTAACTTGTGTATTCTTTTTTATTTGTTCTGTCTGCAACTTTGGGCAGTCTCTGAGAAATAAATTCATGCATGCATTTAGTTTCATAACTCTGAAAACTGAATAGGCCACAATGTAATATTTTTGAAATATCGATTACGTAGGCTGTAGTAAGAGCGTCAAGGGTCAGAAAGTGCTTTAAAGTACAGTTTCAGTTACACCGGACGAGATGTTACTTTATTACTTCAATAGATTTTGGCAGTTTGGATATTCAGGATTACACAATCAGTGGTGTGCTCCCCGCCCCCCCTTGGTTCTGAAAATGCGGTTAGTGCCTTATTGCGATGTTGTCAGTCACATATTTATATTCAAATTATACAAATTTATATTTGTCTCACACTGAGGCTAAGGCATGTCACTTTAAACAGCCATTTTTGTCTTTTGAGATGGCGACGGAAATGGGCATTTTAATATTTCCTCGTAGTTGATCGGCTAGTTGGGTTTACAAAATCATTTTACTGATGTTCAACTATGACAACAAACGTCCAAAATAGCTTGTCATCATCGGGATGTAAGGAATATCCACGTACGCATACCACAACCACCTATGACACAGTGCTACTTAATTCTTTAATTACATTTCTTTTGCGTGGTGTTTAGATAGGATGGTTATTATAACGAGTTCTTGCTTATAAGTGCCGGTTTCTTCACAGACATTTCTGTACACTCATTATTGTCTTCTGAACGTGTATGTCTGCTTTGTGGGGACATATTCTTTGTAAAATGGCGATTTCAAACACAATATATATATATATATATATATATATATATATATATATATATATAGATATATATATATATATATATATATATATATATATATATATATAATATATATACATGACGTTGTAATCGTGCTAAAACCATGCGAAAGCGCTCAACAGATCCTCTTTCATGCTCGATTACACATGTGTTGCGATAAACATGACACCTAATACCCCTTGCCAGGCAGCTCAAGAAAGCCCAGACATTGGATTGACACACCTGAATTACTTTCGGAGAACGATGTTTAATTGGCCATGTAGATTATAACAGCATGGGGTGATAAAACTAACCTAAGACCATAACAATTTTGCAAGAAGTTGAACCTCAGTAGAACAAAAGAAGACTGAGGTTGAAAGTCAATCCCATTTTAACGTACGAATAACGGCATGTATATATTAAATCAAAGTATTTCTTAACATATATATATGTATATCATTTTTATCATTTTAATAATGTTTAGTGTATTAGACTTTTCAACCATGGAAAACAAACCAAAGATTCATTTTACTTTTAAAATTACAATGAAACTGAGTAACTGTTTCTTTTTTATTATTCTCATGACCTGTAAAACATTAAAGTTATGTCACACAAAATTTTACTGCTGATTTCGAATAAATTTCGTTCAATGATAATACACACGTCCGTCAGTCCAATTCTGCAGTCATTTAATTATTTCAAATATCTGTCAGTTACTCAGTGACAGACTTGTTGAAATCAGCACGTGTTGTTCATAAAATGTCCATAACTATAGTCCAACATTAGTGACAGACTTGTTAAAATTAGTACGTGTTGATCATAAAATTTTCATAACGATAGCCCAATATTAGTGCATTTGTAGTTGAACGTTTGGGTGTCGCCTATAGGTTTCTTCCATTGCATAATTTCTTGGGCGCTGAATAAAAAATAATAATACATAATGAATAAAAACATAAATGTTTTTTTTTTTTCGTGATATTATTGACGGTCCAGTTGCATTTTACTTTGCTTTTTACAATGCTTTTAAAAAGAAAAATCATTATGTTTCTCTACTATTTCAGACTATTTCATGTAATTTTTCTTTCGAAGTTGAGGTCTTATAATATTTGTGAAACTGCACTTGATTGGTTTTGTAGCTCTCATTCTTATCGACATTTATTTATAAGTGTTGATGATACTGTCTATGAGACTCAATCTAAACCCATCGATTGCGGTGTTCCTCAGGAATCAATTCTCGGAGCCTTGCTATTGTTATTTACGTTAATGACGTGTACAAGGTTAGCCTTAGCACTATTTTATATGCAGATGATAGTAAGGAAACAATTTTTTCAACCAACATTCACGGGATGCTAATGTACTCTTAGGCATTCTTTCGTTGGTACTGTCACTACAAAGCCCCAACCGAATCTCAGTCCTCAGTTATCAGCAGTCACCAATAACCCGGTACTACCATAGCAGTTTTAAGTAGTATTGTAAAACCTAGGTGTTAACACCATAATAATCATAAATCAAAACTTAGGTTGTACATTGTAATTTGAAAGGTATCTGGATTCTGAAGAAGTTATTATTTGTCTAATTGAAACTTTCATTTATAATGTTCTTGGCTACATATTTCTTTGCGATTTTCTGTTGCAACTCCGTGACAACATACCATTATACATTCAAGTAAATACATATTTATCAACGTTACATCTAGCTTTTCAGAAAAATACGACCTATTTTCTCCCACACGTTTCTGAGGTTATCTGCAGTGCTCAAAGGTTGATTTCCTATCCGCCTAAAATTTACTAACCTGTAAAGCAGGCAACCCTTTTTAAGGTAACCGCTACAACTATGAATATTCAAATGAAGCTCTTTGGAACCTCTATGAGGCGAATTCACACTTTCATAGAGAATACATGACTATCACACCTTACAAGACCATAAATCTGCTGATACACTTACTGATCTGACACTCCATGAAGGTACAATATCCTTACCTTCATGGTTCTTGTGTTTTTTTTTCAAACTTTAGACGCGGAATTTGCTATCTCTGCCCATAGTAGTGCACCTACTATGGGAATATCCAATGATCATTAAGCAAGTGTCGATTTTTTGTCGGCTGTATATGTTGTGCATCTTACTTCCTTGATTACATACCGCCATGATCATTCGGATCACTGAACAAAAATGAAAGTTCTTGTCGTGATTGGACTGCTGTCATCACTTGCCTATGGTGAGTAAGGACGAGTTCTTAAAGCCGGATTCGAGTAAAAGCTACAGAGGGCGCTGTTATTCTCGTGATTAAAAACTTTTGTGCCTGTCACGGAAACCCGGATGTTAGATAATGTACGTACAGGGCTAGGAAATAGTGAACGAACTATGTACCGAACTTTACGCACAGTATCGATATATCACTGAGGTCAGTGACTGATTAACTCATCACGATCAAACTGCAGAGGGTGCACAACTGTTCTACACTGTGTTAAATTTACGTTACATACAACCGATATCGAGATACTGAGACTGTTGGTAAGGGCCTACACAACAAAAATGTCTCCGAAGAAACGTAAGGAGACCTTCGTACCAGGATTTGGAAACCGAGGAGGAAGACCTGTCGCACACGGATATGATGCCGCGAGAAGTAGAAGGGAAACAATAAGGAGAAGAAACGTAACTCAGATTTATCTTATTGATGCCCACGGAAAATGGGTTACACAGAAAGCTACGTGGGACGTGGAACAAGGGTTTGCTAAGCATCTGCTTACAGACCATGGTCGTAGGTAAGTAAATAAAACAATGGATAATTTGCTGCGATTTTTGAAGTACAGTACCTGTAAGATATATGACAAGCACAAACAACCAATCGGACGACTGTGTATCTTGTACATCTAGGCTAGGCCAGGCTACGGCCAAACTTACGCCTACGTTAGTGAGATATGTGATAGGCCTAATTGCTGCCACATTAGTGGCCTATAATACATTGATTGTTTTGCATGTGGCTATCATCAAACGTCACAATCTTTGTTGGTCAGCCTGATATTATGTGGAATAAAACCAAACGCTTTGTTCAAAAGAGAGCCTAATATGTACCAACGCAGTTAGACTAGGATAGACATACAGCCTTCAGGTAGTGAGTGCTGCAAGTGAAAAGGGCACATATTTTCATGCATTTTACTTCATAATCATTGCAGGCCTAGCCTACTTTCAAATTGCAAAAAAAGTAAGAAAAAGCGAAACGAACATCAGGCATAGGTAGAATGACCATCTCTATACAACATCCCTTTTCCCCTTTAAAATTTTGTTACGCAGTAACCAAAATTTTACTAAAATATGAGGTTCATGTCAACATTCATTAAAATATAGCGACCATAACAATAGGAAAATTGTGAACGCAATGTGAAATAGTGTATATGAAATATGATAGTAATACACCATGTAAGTAAGAGCTCTTGTACAGCAATGTTCTGCACACATTGGGAGAGGCGGGACAATGGATGGGAAAGTCAGAAACATCACAGTCAATGATAATCAATATGAATCAAAGTTTTCAAGGAATAAGAAGAAAAGAAAAATTAACTGTTACGTTGTAAGTGCACACACTCACAAAGATAATAAAGTATGCGACTGAAGACAGTGGTCACACACGAACAGATGGACCCAGGAAAATACGCAATGACCCGTAACATCGATTTCCTATCTGACATGTGAACACACAGCTCATCAGAAGCACAGTACATTTACAATTTCATGTATTGTTACACGAAAGTTTTCACATTACATGTTGACGTTACTTGTCGTTCAACATTCACTCTGTAAAAGGAATAAAGTTAAAGCTTCTGTCGTGAACAATTACACTAATACAATTCTGTTCACTCTTGTGATCTCTCTCAAAGGAAGAATAAAAATGACCATCTCACGCATTTGCATATGGAGACAAATAACATGTAAACAAACTTTGTTGTACATATTGACCTTGACCGTTGCCATGGCACTAAGGGCATACAAACCAGAGTGGAATGTAAACAATAAGAAATATTCCCTGTAGGTGCGTACAAGAATACTATGAAAGGCTGGCAAACAGGTGCAGAAGCGAAACTTCTGTCAACATGAAACATAGAGCATTTGCATTACTTCTGTCCAAAGAGATGCCTTTGCATTTTCTCTGGAGAACCTGTTAAAGGAACATTGTTCTCAAAAATGAAATTCACAACATTATCTGTATTGGCATAACGTGACACATTCCACCAAAAGGAAAAGTGAGCAGTTGGGCCACTTGATTTCAGAAGCAGTTGCAAATCACTTGCCTTATATCTTGCTTTCTCGACAACAAAACCATCATTTGGAGAGAGATCAGATAAGCATAAATGTTTCACAATTGTCGTGTTTTCCTCACGACATGGCAAAGCAAGACATTTGTTGTCTTCAAAACACAAACGATGATTGGAAAGATTGACTGGACTTGTACAGTCAAAGCATAAAATATCTGAAGCTGTGATTGGCGTTAACTTGTCACCATGTTCATCACAGAATAACTGAGGAGACTTTTCCTCTAGGAAAACATTAACATTATTACTGGAATTCTTCTCAAGAATTTCTTTTAACTTGGAAACATCTTGAATATTTTCCTTTACTGTTGAAGCTTTAACATAGCATGGCTTCAGTCTGTTAAAATTAAAAACATCATGTAAGATTTCACCTTTCAATGTTGCTAACAGGAAGTGACTCCTATCGAGCACTTGGTGCACCACCAGTGGACCAACCCACTCTGCCGCAATTTTCCTAGAATTGGCAGTGAGACTTGAACTAGAGGGGTGGTAGACATTGTCCCACTTTGTAGATTGGATTACTTGACAGACACTGTGCAGTCTTAGCTTGTTGTGAAGACTGGTGTCGCCTTTGAAGATCTAACATTACCTTTGACAAATGTGCAAACCGACTTTTCATTAGATCTGCATAATCTTCATAAGAATGAGAAAGACCTGCCAGAGGATTAAAGGTGACTTTCGTAAGATCTGATGGCTTCCTTCCAAAAATTAACTCGAATGGACTGTAATTGCCCAATTATGGTGAAGCAAATGAATTATAAGCATATGCCGTAGTAGGAACATATCTTACCCACTCTGTGCCGAATTGGTTCAAGTTCACTTTCAAGAAATTTGACAATGTCTGAATGTGCCTCTCTACTTGCAGAGACCCATGGTTACAAACACTAATTACTTTCTGATCAATGTTGAGAGCTCTACACAACAAATTCAATAACTTTCCTGCAAGGAATGCAGCAGCATCTGTGAGAAGTCTAGTTGAAGGACCAAAAATCGTAATAACTTTCTGCAACAATGCTTAACAAATGGTTTCAGCATCCAATGTTTTAAGTGGTACACACACCAAATATCTTGTAATTTCATCACAAGCAACCATAATATGTTTGTAGCCAGCCGTGGATGTTGGCATACTCTTAAAGTCTAGACTGATGCTGTCAAATGGCTTATAGGAATCTGGTATACGAGCGTGAAGCAACGTGACTTATCTGGCTTACCCTTGAATTCTTGACATCTGAGACATGCTGTACATAATTACTCACACATGGAACATATTATGCATATAAAAATGTTGACGTAACGTCAAATATGTACGCAAAACACCTTGATGACAACTCAAAAGATTAGCATGATATTTCGAAATGACCTGATCAATCATATTGTCTGGAATGACACATTGTAATGTTGTTCTAGACTTGTTCTTAGGATGAAGATACACTCGAAAAAGAAGACCATTGCAGAGAATGTAATTCTCCGGTTTCTGAGAAACTGCACCCGCACCTTTAGAATCTGAAGGCAAATATCATGAGCGAAATAATCATAAATTGGTTTGAAATGTGGGCAAGACTCTTGTTGAAGTTGCAATTCATGTGCATTGAATGGTAAATCATAATCCCTGATGATATTACGTTGAATATTCTTCATTACCTTTTGCAATTCTCTCTGTTTAGGTATGTGACCTGTAACCAACTTGTCTATGCTTGGAATAAGTGGCTTAGGAGGAGTATACAAGGCAGGAGGGGGGTCATGAATAACTTCCTGTGGGGTAGAGGTTTTATCTACCAGGCGTGGTTCAGGTTGCATCATGTCAGGCATTTCATGCTGTGAAGAAGGCTGGAAATTAGGCAAGGAAGGCAAATTACGTTCAGGCAATGGCAGTGGCAAATTACATGAAGGCAATGTAGGGGAAGAAACAGGTTGCTTAATGACAGAAGATGGCTCTGACAGAGACGTAGCCGTTGAAGATGCTGACTGTGCCTTGGGAACATTTGAAGAAGCAACCTTCGTTTTAGGAACAGTAACATTATCTTGAGTTTCCTGTTCAGGTGCCTTTGGCGTTTCCTTACTTGTCTCCTTTTTGCCTGAGAACAGATCTGGGATATGCACACCTAGTGCTTTAGCTTTATCTGGTAATATAGGGTGACATTGCTCTTCAGTTACAGGGGACACGTTATCATAAGAGCTGTCACTGAATGCAAGTGGCATTATACGATCTATCTCTGAATCATCTGGAGGAGGAGCACGTGACAAATAATCTGCTAACACAATTTCAGAGTCTTTCTTATAGCCCACTTTCATCGTATATTCTGACAATCGAAATAGAGTCTACTAACTCTCTGTGTTGGTGGTTCTTGTTTAGATTTGAAAATATCTGCAATAGCTGAAAGATCAACGTAGCATCAAATTCCACTCCTTTAAGAATATACTTAAATGCAGTAACATTGACAAGAAGACCATACAATTCCAATTCTGTTACACTGTAACGTTGGCATGCATCAGGCAAAATCTTTGAGTAGTATCAAAATTCTCTCTTTACCGTCAATGATTTGAGTTAGATACGAACCTGTTGCAGTTCGTGACGTATCACTGTACAAAGATAAACGACCTGTTTTCCTGGGCATATACAAAATTGGTGACTCACACATGAGGTTACGTATTATCGAATGCATTTTAATGAACATCTGTCCATTGAAATTCTTTGCGTTTCTTACTCAATGCATGCAACGGTTTCAGAGTTGTCTGAATAGATGGATAAAATTGTGAAACATAATTCGCTGCACCAACAAATCTACGTACTGCTTTAAGATTTCTGGGACGTGGTGTGTTTCTGATTGCATTACATCTAGATTGCAATGGTTTAAAGCAAGCATAACCTTCATTGTCTATACCAATCAGGTGTCCCATATACGTAACTGACTTACGAAACAAATGACACTTCTGAGGAGAGATTCTAAGACCATGGTCAATCAAGGCATGAAAAATGGATTGTAAATGACGTTTATGTGACGTAATATCCTGCGAAAATACGATCAGATCGTCGTGATGTGCAATGACGAAAGAATCTGAATGAGGAATGGTCGTTAAGACATCATTAATCTTTGCCTGAAAAATAGCAGGTGACAAATTCAAACCTTGAGGTAATCTCCGATAAAAGTAATGCTTAGAACCTGCAAATGGAGCAATACCCGTATATTTCTGTGACCTTTCACTCAAACGAAGACAGAAGAATGCACTCTTTAAGTCTAGTGTACTCAAGACAGTGGCTTGGGAATGACCTATTTTCTTCAAGGTGTCATTTACCAATGGAATGGATAATTGAGACGTGTTATCCTGCTATTCAAATAGCGAAAATCTGTTACAACTCTTTTCTCGTTGGAGTCTTTTTTGGGGATCAGAAATTCTGGAGATGAATATGATTGGTGTCCAATTGCCAAGATACCCATTTTGACAAGTTTGTTCATCTCCTTTGATGCCAATTGTTTGTCTCTTTCAGACTTTGTAAGGCCTAATGAAAAATGGCTCTTCATTGTCCAATTTGAAGTCAACCTCTGAATCGGTACAGGGCGAAATTTCACCGTATAGAGAAAATGCTTCTCTGTTTTGCTTTAACATTTTGTACATTTCTGACCTCTCTGCATCGTTCATGGCACTACCATGAAAGTTAACATATTTGTGAAAGACTTCACGTTCAGTAAGTGACGCAATAGGGTCAGTAGGATCTAGATGAGGATACGTATTACAATTCTCCATTACAATAGAATGACGTGTCTGGTTGTTAGAATATGACGATGACATAGCATTACAATGCATAACATTATCATGATACACTGGCGTAGAAATAGGCATAGGAAATACTTCAGGAGGACACTCTTGCAAAACATTGACTATATCTTGTGTGGTGACATACGCTACTGGACGATGTGTTTTACGGTGTTTTACCCTTATTAGTCAGAAGAATACGAGTGCAATTTTTGTGCAGTTTCATGAGCATTATCGATGGGCAAAGGTGTTTAACGAACCTGCATGGATATGCTGAGACATCACAATTTTTGAGTGCATTCGGCAAACGAGTTCGAACGACAACATAACGACTTCGACCTGGATAGATGTACGTTCAAGTGGTTTCAGGAAACATTTACGTCTGTGTAGACGGACCGTATTGTCTGTGAAGTCTAGGCTACCCTTCAGATTTTTCAAAGAGTTGGATCCTAAAATAAGATCAAGGCCTGTCAAATTATATGCGACAATTGCCGAACATTGAAATGGGTGACCTTGAAGCATAACTTCGAATGTGATTTTACTGTCACCATAAATGTGGTCTCCATTTCCCAGGCGGAATGCCACCGGTTCAATGTTCTGTTGTGGAAGACCAGACAGATATTTGGATTTGGCCACAGTGTCACGAGAGATGAGGGTTTTGTTGGAACAGCTATCTAACAGGATGAGAATAGAGGCATCCTGCAGATAGCCCTTAAAGGGGCTCATTGAGTTGATATCAGTAAAGATTGCGGTGATTTTGAAGTATACAAACACACGACAATACTCACAATTAGCATAATTAATCAAGTTTCACATCAAATAGTTATATGAAAACTGTCAATTTGTTCGAATTTTTGACCGTTTTCCTCTGATTGTGTGCATGTGAATGTACTAATGTGAAAATGTCTGGTCACAAAGTTTCAAAAACCAAATTTAATCGTTGGTTACTCACTCATTAATGTTCCAACGTATGTAAAACTTTGGGATCCTTTTAGTTTGACTGCTTGTCATTAGTATGTGAAGGAAACTTGACCGGTTTAGAAAATTTGAGTGAATTTCACAAACCAACTCAATGAGCCTCTTAAATGAAGTTTTTATCGTCCAACTTTAGTGTGAGAGTATCATTAGTGTGGCCTAGGTATGTATCGACGGGTTTACGAGATGAAGTAGGACTCTGATTGCACTGGTTCTGGGATTGATTATGATTACAAAAATTTTCATTCTGACATTCCCAATTTTTCATTGCCCTCATTAAATAGTAATTACAGAATCTGCTGATGTGGCCTGGATTGTGACAAGTAAAGCAGATAATATCGGGGTTGAAGGTTCGCTGTTACACATCATAATTATAGGCCATTCGTTCCCGTATGTACGTTCGGCTCAGTCTAGGTCTAGGTGGCCTATGCACTCTCTGTACTGGTCTTCCTCTTTCATAATCGTTTGTCACTGCCATCATACAAAATATTACACTAAAACACGCTATGAAAAACAAATAGGGGTATATTGACATTTCGTTCCCTTGTACACACGTATAAAACGTAGGCCTAGCCTATTTGCGATATGACCGTTAGTTACACTACAGTTGGCTACATATACGAAGCCAAAATGTACCAGTTACGCAAAATTATTTTACGCAATTTACATGACAAAAAAGAACACACACATGTAACGTTTCTGACTCGGGGAGGGGGTGGGGATGGGAGGAAGAGCTCTTACTCACCTTAAATTTAGCAATTGGTTTGTCTCTCGCTGTCGTCGGTGGTGCTTTTTCCGGCGTCTAGATATGGGCGAATGGTGTTGGAGAAGCCTCGGTAGCGTTGGCTAACCTGAGTTTAGTGGCACATTGTTCGTCTAGCCTAGGTACGGGTAGCGATGTTACAAACGAAGGAGCTGGCACACACACCGATGAATAGGCGTTAGCTTCTAACGGTACGCTAGGCGGTGACCACTGGATTCCGGCGTCTAGAAAGAAATCACAGGCCAAGTCCACAGCAAGACCTTTTTCGGACCATCCAAACCAGGTCATCCAAGGTGACCACATCCAAGGTAGACGATCCAGACGGTTATTTCCTTGGTTTTTCACAGACCACCATGTAGAATAAGCCGACCAGCATGTGGAATATGGGGTTTTTTAGGGGTTCACAGTCGTGGATATGACTGCCCCAGCGACGATGTTTCACGGAACGAGAGAGACGTCAGAGCCAGATTTTTAGTGATTAAAGTTCCATTTATTGATGATTTGACTGGCACATAAATTAAGCAAAAATCAAGATGATGAAAGAGAGAAAACGACGGAGAGATACGATGACGGAGGCCTACATGGTGTACAGAGACTGAGAAAGACAGACGATGATTACGGTTGGATGTCCAGAGAGCCAGTGTCAGCGGCGTGGCGAGGTCGATGGATCGACCCACGCCGAACTGCTAAGGGTCACGGGATAGATTGCTGACACTGGCCAATCACAGGTCAAATGGTTGACCTACGTAACGGAGTAAGGCGGTTGCCGTCCGTGATCTACCAATCACGAAAGGATTGCGCAACCTTTCTGAGTACAGGGTCTAAGTTTACTATTTTTAAAGTGTTGTATTGTCTAATCTGACTGTCTGAGGGAAATAAAGAAAAAGTTAAATAAATGTGGGGTAAACACCGGAAGACTGAACTTTGTACGACCTTTTTGCGTACGGTGGGGTAGAATGACCATCTCTATACAACACTATTGGTCTTTCTTTGATAATTTGTCTTCTTCACCTGATAGACTCTCAATTTATGTTTGAACTGAACATATATGAGGTCTAATCTCTTTTTCATTTAGCCTCTTTTTAATAATCATGTCTGTTTAACAGCAATTATATGATAACGATAGAACTGAACCTATACTTTACTCATCATGAAATTTAAACTTTTTTTCAGATGTTCTCCGCAATATATGTGTAGTGTACACACCCAGACTGAGTCAAGTGACAACGATGAAGTTATATCACAGTCAGCAAGAGCTATGTTTGCTAGTGGTGAGTGAAGTGCATGCACTAACAGATACAATATAATTATATCATTCTGTACTTAGTTTTCGCTGTAATTGTGATTTTCATCCATATTGTATTTGTGAGGTCATGAAGATGGTGCATTTATTCATAAGGAAATGATTTGACACACTATTATTGATTTTGTTCTTATTTTTTTAATACATGAAAAAATTAGATTTTTTTTGTAATTAAAATTAGATTTTTGGATTAAAATGGTGTTTTTATGATTTTTTCATATTTAAATTCGCCCTCAAATTCTCTCCAAACCTTCCACCAACATGCATAGCCACTGATATTACCTGCAAGCAGTCAAAGTATAGTGTTTTTATTTTCAATTCTAATGTACACTCTGTGCCAATTGCACAACAGAACTACTTTGGGCCTTTACTTACTAATTCTATTGTTAAATAAAAGTCCTTCAGCATTTGTGACCAAGCAGTTTAGTTCCCATTAATACTATGGTTTATGAATATACACAGGAAATTCAAAGTGGTTGTCCACCTGGCTGGTGTTAATTGGGGATTATTGTATTCCACCTGCCATTATAGTTATCATTTGACTGCATTAGCTTTTGTTAACCTCATGGGAAAGTTCATCTCTAGGATGACACTATGTATGGGACGCAATCATTGTAGGTACTACTGGTCAGTGTTGGTTGTCACAGTTCACCAATTATGTTCACTGTCATTATACTGCAGCCAGTGTCCTGTTGACATCAGGTCACATTTTGAGTTCAAGTGTATGTTTTAAACGTTCTCCTAGAAAATTGTCAACACTTAAACTATTTCAGGCAGGAAACATCCCTCTGGATGATCATCACTTTACCTTAAGCTCTAGCTCTCTGAAGAGATCATAAGATACATAGGATAAAGTAGAAATAAATGTCAATCCATCTGTTGATTGAATTTGAGAAAGTTACCATTTTTATTGACCATTGAGTCATGTGGATTTGGTGTCCTCACACCTGGCATGCTAAAATTTAATTGAGGAGTTCTGTATGGGATGCCTGTATCAAAATCAGTTTTAAGAGTGTGATTAGGTACAACCAGTCTTTCACAATGACTGAATTTACCTCAAATGAACATGTTCTGCTTGAAATGCAGAAATTCTGAAAAAGTCATTAAAATTGGTGATTTTTTTTCATATCTGATTTAAATCACAATTTTAATCAAACAACCCTGATTTGACTTAATACCCAAGAGGTTGGTCGCTGATGGAATTTGCAAAGATCAATTTCTGAAATTCTGATTGTATTTCAAGGAGAATGCTTACACTTCTTGATTGAAGGATAACAATGTTTGTACCAAGTGGTCAGTTTGTAACTTTTTGATATGGCTTGTGTTTCTGCATGTTGAAAATGCCAATGCTGTTTTCCTATTTTCAATCATTCACTCCCTGAGTCATTCACTTTTCATGCTTTGATTGCAATTTGTCCATAATGTAGTTAAACAGTTTTCATGTCATGTCTTATTCGTTTCATTCATCACATAAATTTTTAGTGGCGGTCAGCATATATCAAAATTAAAACCTCTGTAACCAGAAAATTGGATCCCTTTATAAGTCTGTTAGTTGGTATGTGCATTTTACAAATATGCATTTATATGACCCTGATTTTTTTTATGGAAGTCAAATGTCAATCAGTAGGTTGCTATTGAAGTCAAATTTGCAAACAAATAATAGGTAATTTGGGTCATAATGTGTCAACATGTGAAAGCATTGAAATTAATCTTAGTGCATCCTGGTATATAACGCACAAAATAACTTCTACTCTGTATGCTTATCAGTACCACGTTAAGAAAACTGAAGACAAAACCTCACTTGTATTTATTGGCAATCAAAGTGTGCTCTTGGCAGGTAACATCTTAACAAGTGAAATGTTAGATATATGAAAGGAAAGGAGGACATGTCAGATGAGGATAAATTCTTGTTTCTGAGAGCTTATATTAAGGAAAAAGGTTTAGGTAAGTATGTGAAATATTCCCCACAACTACCTACCCTATCATTATGGGTTTGAAAAAAATATCTAGTACCAATTAGGGACAAAGCTTGTAATGAAAGAACATCTTTGGAAAGATGGGTTCGTTTTTTCAGGATGTTAATATCAGAAAATAAATACTTTCTTCATTAATTGTAGATATTTTTTCTTTTATGCTTTCTCCTTATAGCTTACTTTCTGTAATTGAAAATAATTTCTCCTTCACTTTTCATCAATTTCAGTATTGACATCTACTCCTATAAAAAATGACAGTGGTATGCCCTGCTATGGTCCATCCACCTCTTTTTGTGATGAAAATCTTCAATCTCTGAAGCTAGAGAGAGAGATGGCTGAGACAAGGTGAGTGTCAATATGTTATCTTCATAAATATTTCCTTCATTCAACTGCTTGTCAGAGATGACAAACAAACAAAAAATGAAGATATTGACTGTCTTTACTCAGAAAGTCTGCTATTACTGGAGTCAGACTTTGGCATACAAACTGAAAAAGAGGAAATGCTGAGTTAATGCAAACAAGAGAAGTATTATGCAAGAATGAATATACGTACATGCCTGATCTTTCAGCCATCATCACACTAAAACAACATATCTGCACTGACCCAAAAGACTATTTAGAGATAATGCTACAAGCATGTATAAGACCTACCTTTCACTCCATATCAGCCAAAAGTGAATAAACTTTCAACACAATAAGAACAACGCATGCATGTGTGGTTCTTGTGGATTAGGATTGTGAAGCAGGGATAGTAAACCACGATGTTTAGGCAGGTGGTAACAATATTAAAAGGTTTGGTCTCAAAGAGACAAGAAACCCCAAACCTGTGGGAAAATAGCCAAGTGTGAAAATGAAGGCTATTGCAGTTTAATCAAGTCTGTTACATCTTCAGTGACTCAATACTGATTGCAATAAGAAGGGGAACGGAATCCATGTATAATTCCTGCCAGTTTCTGGGAATGTTTGGTTGTGACTGTGAGCCGGTGTTACGAACAGTAAGTGAATAACATGTAGCTGACACATTGGTAGGCGATAGTCAATAGATTGTCCTGTTTTCTTTATACACATATACCACTGAGTTGGTAGTGCTGGAAATAAACAAAAATATGCTCATATGACAGAAGATGATGTTCATCATTGTCTTCAAATATACTACAGTACTGCACCATATGTTGGTTCAAATAAACCTGTCCTCAATGTATAAAATACAGATTGCATTTCAATTCAACAATCCACAATTAGGGGCATTGCCAAATACCTTCTTATTTACCTATATTATCTCCCTATTTACAAATGATGCATTGAGCACTCCATAAGTCAGTCCTCTTGCATGCCTGTAAGCAAGTTCCATGTAAAATCTAGCACAAAGCATTTCAATCATCTCAGTAAAGGATCTGGCTTTCTAAAGTAATCTAACAACCTTGTAAAAGTAAAGCATGACGCTGTAGAGTAATACTCAATTTTTGCCATGGACAGCTCAACCATTATTAAGAATTTATGAGCCCTATGGAGATATATCTCACTGACCACACTACACCTCTTGAGTGAGAGTGACAAATGGTATTTTAAGGTCAGCACAAAAGGTCAAGTTGTCTCTTACTCGCAAATTGTTTGTTTTAGTGCAGTGAGCCTTTACCAAGTGTCTGTACGTGGTCACTTTCTGTGTAGGAGCTGCACATAATTTGTACCCACAGTTATGAGGATAGACCATTTACTGTAAAGAACCAGTAGGAAAAGGTATTGGAGTATGTCGTTGAGGGTATATAAAGCTGACAGGTCTGTGTGAATAGCAGTAATTGTTAATCCATATAGTGTCAATGATAACAGGAAGCTGATACTGTACATATATAGGAGGACCAGCAAAGATATGAACAATTCCCCACATTACAACTTTGCACGATGGTTTGTTGGCTTGCATGATCCTGACAGGGAGGGTGACATCAGTATGGTGGAATATAAGAATGTCTCACATATTAGTTTGACTTCTGACATATGATAGAATGACCGATCACCATTCTAGGGGAGGGGTGGCAGGGGTCTAAGGGGAAGCGGGTTCTCATGTAGGGTGGACTAGATGCAAAATGGTAGTATATTGTTTCTAGGTTTGAACTGAATACATGGGATATTTTTTAAGTAGTGATATTCTTAAATTTGCTTGGCCTTACTTGGTGAAACAATTACTGTTAGACATTGTATGAGTAATAAATCGATGAATAGTTTTGAAGACCTTAACTGGCTATTTACCAAATTCTGCCACTTGCAACTAAAGCACAGGCCTCCGGCCCAAGTGACCTCCACAAAGTTCGTGGATTTGCATGCATTTGAACAATAAATCCGGTCCAAGCCTCAAAACTGCATCCATTCTAAAACTTCAACTCCACAAAGAGTCATGTAAACAGCAAAACAAAACTTACAACTCAAAACAGTTAACACACACATTCCCTCAAGGGTACTATGATGATTTATGACATGAAAATTTAGGCTAGTTCGTGAACTTTCAGTGACTGATTTAACATATTGTGTGTAGACTCATTCCTTCATTTTGTGTCCACAAATACAAAACAGAGGTAGACCTGCATTATAAAATGAACACAGGATACTAGTTCAATGGGTTCGTAACCTATGAAGGGAGAAAAAAGTACGTTAAAGTAACAAAGACAGTAGACTTAAATGAAGTTATGGTGCCACAATTTACAGCAGGAGTTGTGTAGTAGAAATTTGCCACACATGGAGATAGACCGAGTGACAGAGAAAAGATCATTGCCTCTGGTACACATGGATAAAGTCACGGTCTGCTTACAGTGAACAATATTACAAACCCTCTTGCTAAACCACCACTGGTCCACACTGCTGTAGTGAGGGGACATAATTTCTGCAGAATGCAAGCAATTGAGTCATTTTTTATGCCTCAGAGACCCACCAAATCGGTGAAGAAATTGGTTGCATGAAAATACAAATTAAACAGATATATGTCTCACAATGTCAGTATTGTACAGTAAGAGAAAATTTGGGAGAACTGATATTTTCCCTGCATTGTTTTCCCAAGAGGGTTGAGGTATTCCCTACCCCTATTAGTTACGCTAGTACTGCTGCCGCCCCTCTGTGAAATAATAAAATGTCCTCCACATAGGGAAGATATACCCCAACTGCAGCTCTTTGATATGCATGAGTATAACGGCAGGGTACTGTAGTCCCATGGGATACCACACGCGGGGACACAATGCTTTGAAGTCAGGTCTGAAACATCAAACTTGGTCAGACAGTAATCTATCTTATGCATATTCCTAGCATTTCTAGAGATACACTAATAGAAAACACAGTCTGGTATTCAAGGACAGATACAGGGGAGATGTCCCAAGGGGTCGATCCAGACCCCCCTTTTCCCAAAAATATGACATGCCAAGTGTCCGGACACCCCTTTTTTTCAGGAGAAGGTTTTTTGGCAGAAACTATATACGACAGTCGTAGTTGCTCTTTTCAGTTGTATTCACCAGAAGTAATGGCCTGTTGAAATGGCCCCCGTAAAAAGGAGAAACTGATAGGAAAACTCGGCAAGTGTATACTTAACCTGATCGCTCAATTTCCAAAATACCTTATTACTTTCTCTATGATGCCAGCATGCAATCAAGCCATTGGCCTGTTGTATGATTTGTCACAGTGATGCAACGGTATTAATTTTGGTACACGGACAAGCACCCTCCACTAGTCATGTTACACATTAAAGGTCGTGTGACATGCTTCCAGAAAAGAGCTCCCTTCATGCAAATGTTACAAAGTAAACCCTGAGTGAAAATCCGTTGGAATTTTGTTTATATCTATTACCGTTTTTGAGATATGACTTTTCAAAGTTTGAAGAAAATGCAAAACAGATGACGTGGAGTGTTGCACAGTGTCAGTTTTTCTTTTGTTAACCCTATATATTTTGCCTCTTAATTACTTAATTACTGAGTTTCACATTGGTAAGTGATGTCTATATTTTTGAAGGAGAAAATACATGCTTCCAAAACAAGACCCTCTAGGCATATAAAATTCTCAATTGACCTTGAAATAAAGGTTACATAAAAAGGATAAACATAAGACATATCCTGGGAATCCCTCTCCTGACGTCACAAATTTGCATATTTAGCCAATGTGTATTCATGACACAGCTGTGAGACACTAATTTGCCTGTAAATTTGTCAATTTTTGACGGATTTTGACGCAATTTGTGGCGTTATTCAACATTTTGAATGCCTAATGCACCCAATACCTCAAAATGTCATTTTCATGTCACACGACCTTTAAGTACTTTGAAGGTTTTTAACCACTCTCCAAGCACCATTTGCATGATTTGAAAGAACAGCCTTTCCCAGTAAGCCAACCATGTTAGTACTACACAGAAACTCCATTGAGCCATATTTCCGAAAACAGTAAAGGGTTTTCAAATGCATTTTCAGACAAAATTTAATGACACCCCTTGACAAAAACAAGAGAGTGTAGGTAAATAAATTCCGTTATGATATTCATGAAATTCCTTTGTAGTGTTGTTGTGCTAGTGATAGAAATAAGTTAATGTGCACAGCTGATAGTGCAACCAGAAGTTACAATTAATAAACGAATTAGTGTTTATTTCACTTTAAAATTAGTGTATAAAATCACCACCAGGTCAAATAAAATCATGTAATTTTATTTTTTTTCAATTATGTCCTATTACAGCAAATAGCGTCATGTATTCTGACTTTTGTTTTTTACTTTTTGAAGCCACCTGCAAATAGTTGCACAGTCAAAGTGTTCAGTGATGATGTCAGCTAGGAGATCCAATCTGGCATATCGCAATACATAAAAATGGCAGTTTCATGTTTACTTGAGGAATGATGAAAGTCTAAGAATCCCAGGTTGGAGGATATGAGGGGGTGGGGCAACTTGACCAGTCCAATAATGTTTAAACAGTCCATGTTCAAGAGCAGTAGCCTATATTCCCATTCAGATTATTGAAGGACAGTGCATGGCCTTAAGAAATAAGTTTCTCACAGATAGAAATTCAGTTATTTGTTTCTCATCAATAGTTTGTTCACCCAAACTTTCCAAAATTCAAACGATGCATCTTCCGTTACTCATCACATCATTCACATGCATACTGTTAGGAAATGATTCTTCTGTAGATGTTTATTGGTAAGACTGCAAACAATGGTAACAGCTCTTTTCTTTGTATGACATGTTGGTGTATTGTATTACGTGAATTTTCCCTTTAAATGAACAAATTAAATTAGTTGAAACATATCTGTGCTATAAGTGGGGTTATGTTTTATTTCAGCAGTCCGGCCTGTATAGACAACGGAAATTAGGGGTCCTCCCCCAGGAGAGTTTTTATTTGCCTAATTTCCAACACCATGTCAACAAACATATAATAATGATCATAACATAGCTAGCCTCACATTTTCCAAATCTAGCCAAGAGATATATCCTATCCTCTTCCACACTTGGTCCCGCTTTTATAGATAGTAATGACATGTGACATCCCAGCTTTGTATTATGAAAAAAAAAAAAAACTAGTGTCCATAAAAAGGCAGTAGGCAGGTTGGGGTCATCCATCATGTAAAATAGCTTCAAAAAGTAGAGGCTTACATAAAAATGTTTTCGTTCACAATATAGTGAGAAGTATAGATGAGACTCCTTTTTGAAATATCCATTCATTTATACCCATAAAAATAGCCTTCACTCGCTAGACTAATTATTATAATGCATAATTTAAAAACAAATATCAAAGTCAGTGGCATGAATACTATCACGCAGAGAGCTGAAAATTAAATTCTTGGTTGCTGCCCTCTGTTTACTAGTTCTCTTAGAGAGCTGAGGTGCAGCCTAGTCCGCATACTTTCTGTTGTCAAACAAATTGGGAAATGTTAAGTCTCTAAAGGGATGGGGTAAGGCGTCTCCTGCGAAAAGCGGGCAGTTGCCGCACATCTTGCAATCGGGATGGACTAGACTTGAGGAACAAGCTCCGATCTATATTTGCTGCCAAGAGCAGATTTGCCATTGAGGGTAGTGTCTTTGTGTCTACTGTAAAGACAACTATAAGCAATTCGTCGAAGAGGTCGATTATTGCAGTGCAGATATCGTCGTTGAGGTCGATAATCTAAGTAAATAAAAGTACAAAGGTCTGGAGGTTCCGGGAGCGGTTATTGCCCCACCTAACGAAATTGGAAAGTCCATTCAATGTCAAGAAATTCACTCCGGACATCCGTAAGTTGTATTTGTAATATTATATTTTATTACTAGCAAGGATTTGCAGAGTACTAGTAAAAGGTGAAAATGATAGTATTTCTCACCTATTGATGGGAAAATATTTTAAACAAGTAGTAGTAGT
>CM037848.1:0-412519 GCA_021234535.1 Stichopus chloronotus
CTAGTACATTTTCCTTGGGTTAATTTAACACCCTCACTCAGTTCATTATTGCAAGGTATTTTTTACATCCCTGAGAAATTTTTAATGCTCAAAAGTCTGCAGCTGTGGGGACAAAGGAGGGGGTTATCCGCCTTTAAACTGTGATTTTGATGTTAACTTGACAGAGACAAATCATTAAAGTAGCCGGTACTCACGTAATTTTTTTTTAATTTCTTGTTTATGCTGACATTAGTTCTCCTTTCTCTTTTTAGGGGTAGTTTTCTTGTTATGTATCAAATTAGTCATCAAAAATATAAACCAATGTAAATATGTTATTCATACAGTCATTAAAAGGTTGATCTATTTTAGTATTGATTTAAACTTGATTATGCAAAGAAAGTCAGCCGTGTTGAAGATATTTACTATTACTCTGGTAACAACAGGGAATAATTTCAACATGATGACATGTATTAGGATATGTATGTATCTGATCGTTGCAAGAAACTGCATCTCCTTGGAGGAAATAACTATTTGAAATGGTATGTAGGTTTTTCAAATGTGATGACATGAACTCAACTTTGAGTAAGAGTAACCTGTGATAAATTAGACTTAAAGTTGACTTAGTTTAAAAGGTCAAAGGTCACACAAGGTCACATAGGCAGGCAAAACTCTGGGATGATGTTACAGTGTCCACTTATGGAATAGCATTGCAGAACCAGGTGGCATAAAAAGGAGAGCTGAAATTTCATATTTAAGTGTTTCTATTTGTAATGTTGCAAGTTTAAACAGGCATTTTCACAGTTACAATTACAATATCCTGCTTTAGTGTTTGAAGTTAAAAGGCTTGTTCTTCCTTATAGTTACTTACAGTCAGTACATAGTTTTATCTTGGCTACATGGGTAATAGAGATTTCCACATGACCCTTTTTTTTTTTTAAATGGTCTTAGAACTTCTGTTAATAAAGCTTTTGACTTGCAAAAAAGTTTTATGAGTTCAGTGTTATTTCTTGAATGAATTGAGTTAAAAATACTTCACATTTTAAACAGGAATATTGCCCTAATGCCATTATCGAGTAGTTTGTGCAGGTAATGGTGATTCGAAACTACACAATTTCGAGGAGTTACTACCACCTAGTTCCGAAAGTTTTAATGACTCAATATCATTCTCATAATAATTACTTAGCCAATGCGGTTATAGAAACTCAAACCAAGAGACAGTGATAACTGCATTCAATTAAGTGAAGTTTGCAGCCCTGTTTTTACACATTAGGAGTGGGTTACCCTGGCTGATATAAATTGAATTGATGTTACTTAACTTTTGAACTGTTAGCAAGTCTTAAAGACGTGTATTATTAGCGTTCTCACCTTAAGTACAATTCAGTTTAGTCCTTAAGTAGTGATAACTCATTTGACTGAATCCATTTCCACTTATTCTGCTTAGTTCATTTAATCCCAGTCATTGTAGTAATGCTAGCTAATGAAAACCTTTATTGTCAACTTGAATCCATTATGATAATGTCAAAAACTTTTTTACCTATTTAAAACATACTTGGAAAGAGTAACATCAACGGTTCGAAATATGTTTTTAATATGTCAAATCGCGAGTTGATTGAACTTAAATATTCTGAAAGTTTAAATTACTTAATAAAATTAAGGCAACATACTTGCCTTAAATTTTTTAAGTAAATCGTGTGAATTATTTTTTTGAGTGCACTGAACAACAACAACAACAACAACAACAACAACAAATACAACAACAAGAAAGGTTAACCAAAAAATAATGACAATAACACAATTAAATTACTTCATCTGAATTTTCTCCTGTTTTTAAAGTAAGAATAGGCCTATACTCTATCCTTTAATTACTTCACCGCCAATTTCCAATCATGACGGCTCTCAAACTGTTCCCCAAATTGACTAGAAACCTTCTGTATACTCTACTCAAGAGTACACCATCTCAGACAATCCTCGACAAAAAATTAAGGAACACCTGTACACAACCAGCACTGTCCGCATTTACTACAAAACCACGAAACAGTCTATTTATTATGATCACCCGAAAAAAGAAGAAGGTATAAACAAATTAATCTCCGAAAGGAGAAAAAAAAATTACGTACACGTACTTTTTCATGTCCATAGTCTAAATTCACACTACGGTAATAGAAAAATCCATTGATCAAAAAGACTTATTCAATACTATTCTGATGCATTTTTCTTAAACAATTTCCTTCTGAATTCCTGCGAAATGAGACTGTCTAGGAGTACTGCTTTGACAAGAATTTTCAACAAATTTATTTGAGAGTTGTACGTCCGTGTAAAAGTGTTCCATCATTTTTGTCATATCGTTGTACATATATTACGTAGATATAATTATTCTTGTTGGTGTAACGCTAAAGGCATTTCTCTCTCCCTTCCTCCTGCTTTTTTTTTCTTTTTCCCGTATTTGTGTCTCAATAATTTAGTTCACGTCGAGGAATTCTAAGCCGTCTCTATCCTCGGTTAGGATGAGAGAGCAAGACAATAGGCAAAGTGATTCCAAAAATTGAAACTCCACTGATTGCATTTTTGTTATTGTGTAAAATCTAAGGCCTCCCCTCGCCGTTTGCCTTCAACGTTGTCATTCTTAAAACTGCTCTTGCAATGGTTCTTTCACGAGACCTCAGCCTTTGGAGAGCCGTAGGTGAAATAATTTTCCCATTTCAAATGTGCTGCAGTGGCAGGGAAAGTGACACGTCGCGGATGAAGTAATAAATAAATGCATGTGGCGACATAGAACGACTTTCGTTATTTGATCAGTTGAAGAAAAGATCTTGGCGGTGGTTATTCCGTTAATTCCTATGAAAATCAAAAAGTAAATTTTAGCAAGAGAGACACGCCTCATTTGAGGCCATAGTTTCACTGAAAGTTGAACGTCAACTCACACCGGTCGAAGCTAATCGACCCGTCGCAATGACGGGAGCCCTCAATTGCAAGTCAGCTAGCCCACTTCTGGCCTCGAACTCGGGCCGGCTCATCAACGAGCTCTCTCGATCGCTTTTGCGGATCTAAGGGAGAAATTGTGGCACGGATCCTAGGCCATATGCACCACTACCTTAGCGAAGCCGTTACGGGCACAAAAATGTGCATGCCGAAGCACCGACGCTTACCTTGCGATCTTGACACGCCTTAAATGACCGTCCACACGCAAACACTCGGTCTGGTGCGTTGCCGTAGCTTGACAGGCCACCGCGTCTGTCTGAGTTTTACTCTAACAAAATAATACTTGATAGTCAAGTCAAACTAAAAGTCGTTTTCCATGGCCAAATAAGTAGTCCATTCATAATAACTTCAATTCTTGGCACTTTTCCTCCACACCATCAGCGCACGGGCACACATGCAACGCATTCAACGACTACTGGGCAATCGTGACGGCTATGCGCCCTCTATTTTACGCAGTACCAACGAGAGTTCCACTATCCGTATCGTCTTTGTTTTCGACGGGTTACAAAAATGAATGAGTGTAATAAAAGAGACTTCACCAATAATTAAATGCACTGATGGAAATAAACTGAATAAATATCAAATCTGGTCGGATCAGTCAATCAAACACTGCACACCTACTAAACACACTCTCAAACAAAATTACGCTCTGCGTTCAATCTCTCGCTGTTTGAATTTCATGACACTGTCTCAGTTTATATATACAAAGAGCTCGATCATGCACGAATATGTGGGATGTAGGCAGTACACGATATCATCTGACCATGCTATCGTCAACTCCACACACACATTTACCTATCATCCTCGACATAAACCAATGGCTGGTAGCGCCGAATGTTCATAATAATTAATGAAATTTTATTTCTGGTTACAGCTAAGTTCCTATCACCACTCTCAAAGTAGTCCAACAAATTTTGGACCCTTGTCTTCTATACCACCGTATGTATATTGGTACGTTCCCATAGCTGTGTAGATGAGTTCAAGCAATCGTCGACAAAAAAAAAAAAAAAACAGTTGAAGGTAGCCACCCCCTCCCCCGACATTTAATGTTGAAATTGTTTAAATTTGGAATATCGTATGGTCGGGACACCCTGCTCCCCTTCTCAACGTTGGCTACACGAAGAAACAGTGTGCACAAGATGCATTCATTACGCGCAATGTTGTTCCAACGAATAGTTATCCCAAATTTTAACACCGAATGGGGGGGGGGGGGGAAGAGGCAGGGGACTGTTTCCGGTTTACCTTTGTGGCAGGTTGTTCTTCTGCCTGTGCAAATTCAAGGAACCGCAATGGTAAGTCGAGTACGACGGGTCCTATCAAGTGACGCAGTAGGTCGTTAAGGCAGACTGTGCACGCAGAAAATGGAGGCGGGCGGATGAGTATGTATGAAACAGGTGAGATAGTACGATATCCCTTCATCAGTAATTGACAATAATAATAAAACAAAAAAACATTAATAATCACGTAATTGACGACAATATAGAGGAAAAAAACCATATCAGGAAAGAAGACGGCAACGTTGAACACTCTAAGCTTCACTTGTAAGCTACACTTCAAGTGACAGAAGCATAAAACATGTAAAAAGCAAGTCAGTGCAGTAAATGGAAATGAATATCTACAACATAAATGGATGACAAATATCAAGAAAGATCTTAAAGTTAGAGTAAGATGTAAAAAGATGTACAAAATGCGTTGAATGAAAGCCAGTAAAATAAATGCACGCGATGAAGGAAATCAAAATAACTTCAAAATCTCAAAGAAGTGAAAACAACAACAACAACAACAACAACAACAACAACACTGAACAACAATAACACTGAACAACAACAACAAATACAACAACAAGAAAGGGTAACCAAAAAATAATGACAATAACACAATTAAATTACTTCGTCTGAATTTTCTCCTGTTTTTAAAGTAAGAATAGGCCTACACTCTATCCTTTAATTACTTCACAGCCAATTTCCAATCATGACGGCTCTCAAACTGTTCCCCAAACTGACTAGAAACCTTCTGTATACTCTACTCAAGAGTGCAGCAACTCAGACAATCCTCGACAAAAAATTAAGGAACACCTGTACACAACCAGCACTGTCCGCATTTACTAGAAAACCACGAAATAGTCTATTTATTATGATCACCCGAAAAAAGAAGAAGGTATAAACAAATTAATCTCCGAAAGGAGAAAAAAAAATTACGTACACGTACTTTTTTTAGTCCATAGTCTAAATTCACACTACGGTAATAGAAAAATCCTTTGATCTAAAAGACTTATTAAATACTATTCTGATGCATTTTTCTTAAACAATTTCCTACTGAATTCCTGCGAAATGAGACTGTCTAGGAGTACTGCTTTGACAAGAATTTTCAACGAATTTGTTTGAGAGTTGTACGTCCGTGTAAAAGTGTTCCATTATTTTTGTCATATCGTTGTACATATATTACGTAGATATAATTATTCTTGTTGGTGTAACGCTAAAGGCATTCCTCTCTCCCCTCCTCCTGCTTTTTTTTTCTTTTTCCCTTATTTGTGTCTCAATAATTTAGTTCACGTCGAGGAATTCTAAGCCGTCTCTATCCTCGGTTAGGATGAGAGAGCAAGACAATAGGCAAAGTGATTCCAAAAATTGAAACTCCACTGATTGCATTTTTGTTATTGTGTAAAATCTAAGGCCTCCCCTCGCCGTTTGCCTTCAACGTTGTCATTCTTAAAACTGCTCTTGCAATGGTTCTTTCACGAGACCTCAGCCTTTGGAGAGCCGTAGGTGAAATAATTTTCCCATTTCAAATGTGCTGCAGTGGCAGGGAAAGTGACACGTCGCGGATGAAGTAATAAATAAATGCATGTGGCGACATAGAACGACTTTCGTTATTTGATCAGTTGAAGAAAAGATCTTGGCGCTGGTTATTCCGTTAATTCCTTCACTCTAAATCTACAATGGTCAAATCTGACCAAAGTATGGTCATTTTTTGACCATGCCATTGGTTAACTATGCACCGATACAAGTATGGTCAAATTTGACCATAGTCCAATGGTCATACCCATGACTATATTGCAATGGTCAAAACAATTGACCATAATACAGATCAAAATTACATAATTAAATGGTCAATTTGACTATAACATGGTCAGATATTTCCTACAATGTTTATGCCACAGAGCACTTCGGATAACACATCAGCATACCGTGGTAACAGCCGCCACATTCCAACTCCCCAGTCCATAGACCTTTAGCTTTAAAGATCTGCTTGTTATGTTAATAACTAATTAATAACCAACTAAAAACAATAAGGCAAATATTTCTTTGTCCAACTTCATTTATTCAGGAATTCAGCAATCAACATTCATTAATTTTAAATTAAACAAAAGTGAATTACTTACAATAATGTTAGAATGAAATGATGTAAAGGAATCTATAATGTACACAATTGTTGGAAAATAACAATTATTATATTATAAAGGGCAATTCCATGCAGCAGGTTAAAAAACTCACAAATATAAGTGTCGTGTAACATGAAAAGCAGTCAGTCGTCACCCAAGTTATAAATTTACGGGTAGTCTTCAGAAATTCTCAATTGGCACAGCTCTATGCTTGACATCAAATTCAAACAAGAGCTTAAAAGGCAGTGGTTCCTTGAGCATATCACAGACAGACACAAACACACACCAACCTGACCACATAGGTTCCTTTTGCCAGTGCATGGAACCAAAAATGCAGAGTAGCTCATATTCCACAGCATGTACTGAGAGTGTTTTGTACACATTAGGGCCTAGTATGCTCACCATGGTATGCCCTAACAATGAACTAGGAGGGTGACATTGCCGCACAATGTTAGAAGCACTAACTTCATGATTTTAGATTTTGGATTTCCCGTCCAGGATTTTTGTTAGGATTAACCCCATCCCCTAAATAACTACCCCTAATCCTATCCCTAACCCTAACAGTAACCCTTACCATAACCATGTCGTCACACTTCACTGAACCCATTAGTGCTTCTATTATTTTGCAGCACCGTCATGATGCTAGGATAGTGTCTGTTTAAGAATGAGTATAAATTAATTGTGGGAGGGGCTAGAAGTAACAATGTTAGGAGAATTGGAAATGTCTGAGGTGATGAATAACTGCCTTCAACAAATTTGGTGCAATACAAAAGCTCAGAATCTAAATTTTCCACATGAGGTTGTTTCATTGTTGGTAACCTTACAAAAGCAGGGAATTAAGATACGAAATGAAGTAAAATGGCAGTATACAGCAAGGCATATCTGAAGTACTGAATCCTGCAAAATCACATTTTTTTCTTACTTGTGTTTAGTCTGAATGGCACTAGTCATAAGCTTATCAGAAGAGATTGTTTGCAGGTGAATCTGATTTTTAACAACATTAGGTTCTAGGTAGTCAATTTATGAAGTTGCCTGTCCATGATGTCTGTTTTTATATGCTCAATATGATAAACCTTCTCTGTGATACTGTTATGTCACTGATATCAAGGTTTTGTAAATTTAATCAACGTAAATTATTCAATTTAATCCATGTAAATTCTTAATTACTATCAACTATTTTGACATCAAATATCACCCTTCCTTCTCCCATAATACAGTATTAAAAATTGTTTCTAAACAGCGAAAGACAACATTCCACACTATGGTCAGCAAACATTGCACTAGTGACAGATGACTGCCCAAAACTCAAAACTATAAAACACCAACTATTAACATATAATGGCTTGTATGCACTACCTTTCAACTACTACACACAAGACTACTAACAATACAAACACTTTACTACATAATTTATTTTTGTTCAATGAAAGTTCTTAGAGATCGTACTCCAGCTGAAGTAACAGATTTCCCTTTTCCCTCTCCCATTTTATAAAAATACTTTTGGATGAACTCCCAAGTAGTATGGCATTGCTTAGGATAGCAAACATCCAAAACATAAAATGCTTTAAAGCAAATGTCCATGGCCTTCAATAGCTAATTGGCCTCAATAGCAAGTCCATCCACAATTACAAACGACTGGGATGTTTCTTTCCGTGTTCCCAGAACCAAAACAGATGGCTGAATTGCTTGAACCCCATCATGCAGGTTATCCAAGTAGGCTGGAAGGTTAGTCCCAACCTGCCAAAAGTAAGCAAAATATGTTGAAAATGTTAAAAATGCACACTCAGCAGCCAAATGGATAGAGTCCTATTTCAAGCCCCCACCCCCTCACCATCATCCAGAGAATGTTTCACTGACAGAGCAAAAATATGTTTTGAAAAGACAAGCTGTGAAATTAGAAAATCTATCTTAACTTCTTTCTGGGTATCGTCATTCTTTATACAATTGGTGGTTTTTAAGCATTGTACATCACTGAAAAATGTAATTATACCAGAAAAGGATGGTGGCTGTCGCAGCAGAATGTGATATTCGTCATGAGATTGAAAAAAAGCCCTAACCTTGGAACAAATCTTATTGCGTATACAATCTACATTGCAGTGATCCTGAAGAATACAATATTCAACTTGGATCATTAATTCAGCAACACTAGAGCTCCCATCTGAGGTAATAAAGAATAGACTAAATGTGAACACTTTACCCAAAATACAAAAACAACGCCTCAGGTTTAATGTCTCAATTAACGTACCACCCTCTACTGCCTACCCCCTGTATATTAAGGTGGTCTCTAAATCCCATCACATCAACTGAGAACAAGCACAATTAGTATGGTAGGGAAAATCTTTCTAGACAATACGAACTCTAATAAAATTAATACTTGTGGGTAGAACTGGTGAGATGGGAGAGTTAATACATAAATAGTAATAATGTACAGATGCTGTTCAAGATAGTTCTCAAATGATGTCACAGGAGCTTTTCATGTGGAGTACGTCAGCCATCTCATAGGGAAATCCCGACATGTATGTACAAGCTTACCCTACAACATTGTGGTTGCTAACCCCCAGCTGTGATGTCAATGAGAACTACCTACACAAAAGATGAAAAGGCCTCAACTACAGTGCAGGCTCTCTCAGCTTTTTATAAAGCATCATCATGGTCCCGTGGCCCAAATTGTGATAGTATATTCATAAAAAGTGCCAACTAAGGATGACCCCTACCGGTTGAACATCGATGAAAGAGGCAAGCGATTCCATTTTTGATGCACGCACCATCTTTCCATTTCTGCTTTTTACTAGTCCTGTTGGCAGAATACATGGCAAGAGCTGCAAAGCCACTAAAGAAACATCATCCAGTGGACCTGTGGGTTAAGAATAAAAAGTCATTGACATCAAAGTGAACACTATGTTTCAAAGAGGAGAGGGCATTTCTCCCGATGAATTCAAGAGTGTGGATTGCTGTTATCATTTTAGCACCCCAGATGACAGACCCCAGAGTTTCTCAATTTCACAAGAGATATAGGCACTTACTTTTTACAATTCATAGTGACTACTTAATTATATAGCCAGATTGGATTCTGAATTATTTCGGAAAGTTCACCGCAGGATATGACAACAACAAAAAATGTGTGCTAATATTGTACATTAAACATATGCCTCAATACGCTTCATGTCATGTGCCCAGCACATCAGTGCCACAAAACAAACTACCTCCCATGCAAGGTTGTCACCACGCTGGTCTGCGGTGGTCAGGCCTAACCTGCATTGGTAATTGCCGACCGGCACAGAGTTACAATTGTTTGCTTCCAACCAGCACAAAAAAGGATCAAATTCTGAAACAAGAGCCCAATGGGCACTGTGGTTCCGTGCTAAATGTAATGAAACTGGACCATGAGCGTACAACAAAATATTTTGTGAAGTTTGCCTTAACAAGGTTTTCAGTGTTTGGCCCCAGTGACCCCAGATGACTTTTGACTTTCACCAAAAACTATAGGGCACATCTCACTATGGTGGATATCTTTATGCCAAGTATGAAATCTATCCAAGCTTCTTACCTTAACATATTGTGTAAACAAGGTTTTCAGTGTTTGACCCCTGATGACCTTTGACTGCCACCAAAAACTATAGAACACACCTACTCACTATGGTGAATCCACATACCAAATATAAAATCTATCCAAGCTTCTTACCATGCAATATCGTGTACACATGGTTTTCAGAGTTTGGCCCTCGGTGAGCCCAGATGATCTTTGACCTCCACCAAAAACAATAGGGCACACCTTCTCACTATGGTGCATATATGTACCAAGTTTAAGTTTAGTCCAACTTTCACTTCTTGAGTTACAGCGTACCGAAGCAAGTGTCACACACACACACACACACACACACACACGCATACACACACACGCATACACACACACACGCCAATTTGACTACATAGGTTCCTTTGCTAATGCAAGGAACCAAAAATACCGCACAATCTGAACAAATGGAATTTGAAAACATACCATTTGAGCATGAATTAAAACCCCACAATCATCATTTGAAGCTGACTTTGCAAGAGCATTGTAAGTTTGTGACCTTTAGACCTAATTGAACTTTGAAATCATAACACCCACAAGTTATGTAGGAATATTCATAGCACAACGTCCCCAAGCGCACATGTACAGTAGTAACAGTACCATCAAACTGGCCTACAGTAGCCTATGGGGTAAATTCCAAGGGGGTATGGTGAAGCACATTTGCTAGATCTGAAAACTAACCAGCACTCAAATTGGACTGGTGGCCACCTTGTTTCAATGTCCCCAGTTAGCACCCGGGTAGAGAGAGTGACAGTTAATAAAAGGTCATTCTGAGAGAACACCTTGGCATGGTTAAAACCTGAATAAATTAATTAGTTAGATGGAGTTTAACAGCCCAGTTTCCCACCAATTGGTTCAAGTTGAGCCGTCCACGGGCTTTTTTCCAGTTGTGGCTCACTGGCTTGTTTTCCCGGCCACACAAACCTGTCCATGTGTAGGAGAACTATTCCATGTTGGCGTCAAATATTACACAATCCTGGAGGTTACCAAAACGTTGGCTGGCCACAGCCTTGCACAACATACCTCCTATTCGAGAACCATATACAGTAGCTAGACTTGTTCAAAGTCTAATACAGCAACTAGGGTACCTGAAGGGCTGTCAAAAAACTAAGCCCTTAATTAGGAACTGGCAATTACATACATTTACAACAACTGTCTTCTCCTTAAACAATCAAAGTGTAATTGTGAAAAGAACACAATTTTAGCTTACCATTCCTGGAGTATCCAGCAATCTAGGATATTCTGTTTTTATCTGCAGGGAGGTCAAATCAGGATTCCCCCTGATCCACTCTGCTCGCATTCCAACAGTGGCCTGCATGAAGGTCATCACCTGGTCTGCTGGTGCATTATTATGCTTTAGCCAAGCTTTCATCTCCAGTCGCCTCTCCATTGAAAATTCAGCATCTGATGAATAGAACAGTTGAACTTTGATGACAGTGTGAAGAAATTATCACATGACAACTGTTTGAGTGCACTGCATTTTGAAGTTAGAATTATATCCCACTACAATTGTTAAAAATCCTAATAGGTTATCCACACTATTTCGCCAATTCAATGCACACATGCAAAGCCTCATACGAATTGCTACCAGTTAACACAATTTCAGATTGTTAGCAGACTGAACAGGGGGGCATGGACAAGGAGTTATGAAATTGAAACCAGGGGTCGGCAACCTTTTTGAAAGTGCCACATATGAGGAATGCAAAATTGACTGCACAGCATTTAACCAACGACCTGCGCTAGTGATTTCAATCCTTTAAATCTGAGGTTAGTTAATTAGTTTGATGGGGTTTTACGACACACCAACTCTATTGTGTTATATAGTGTCACCAAGGTCCAAAACTGGGACACAGGTCCAACTTCTCTTATTGCTCGAGGATAATGGACCATGAAGTGATGTTTAGGTCGCAAGTTTCGATTTGGCCAGAGTTCTAAAAATTGTTGATGATGATCTCTAATGAGTCTTTTAAAAAACAGAGTTTCCTCTTTGGTTATTGTAGGTGCAAAAATCAGGTCCATACACTCTCGAAGCAGCAGAATTAACTCCCAGTACTGGTTGTCTTCTTCTACACAGTCACCCATCATGAGTGGAAAGTTCCTAATGAGGCACCACATCTGACTAGCATTTTGACCTCCAGACCCATCAGGGTTTTGAATTGCAGATTGTGGAATGACACAGGGTCTGTTGGAGGAATCTGCAAATCCATAGTCAAAACTTGTGATACGAGCATTCAATGTTGCCGAAGAGAATTTGCCTTCATCTATAAGGGCTTTTACAACAAGTTTGAATTCAAGTGGACAAACACCTTCTAAGATGTCATGCATCACATCATGGGCATAATTAACAGTAACATGAAAATCCTTGAGTTCATTGAGTGGAGTTGGCCGCTTTATGCCAGTTTCCCCAATGTTCTGTCGAGCTACATCCTCCTCATAATTATCAGTATTTCTCAATATTGTCACATCTTCCACGGTTTGTTTCCTGAGAACATCTCTATGTCCTTTGCATTTACGGCAGAAGTGGTTTGCTGTGAATCCTTCGGAGAATCCAAACAAACCATGAATACCCAGATTGTCTCTGACAACCTGGGCGAGTGATACATGAATCACACCTGTGAATGCAGCTGAATCAATGAAGATCCCTTCTTCTTGTAATGACTTCATGTCACGAATAACTGGAGATATTATCTCATCCAAACCAAAATCTTTCCCATCACATGACTTGTAAATTGCAATGAGGAAACAATTGTTCAACGAAGCTGAAAATTTTGCAGGAAGATTTTTAATTGAAAAGTAAATCATTCCCAGTTTATGTGAGCCTGCCTTGGCACCTAATGGATTGGTGACTTCGGCATCATCAATAAACAGTAAAATATTGACAGTAGATTTACTACTCAGGAGAGCACTTTGCGTGCAGTAGCTACCATCAACAAAGTCTCTCAAAATGCCATCTTCACTAACATTACATTGCAGAATGCTCTCCATGTACCCAGGAGACTCTAAAACAAGTTTTATAACTTGTTTAATTGGTACATACTGAAACGTTAGATCTACAGGCACCTGTCGCACTGCTCCAGAGTCTGCTGCTAACCTTGGTGCATAGCCGATTGTTATAGGAATCTCCAATGGTTTGACAAAGTATTTGGAATCTTCAAAGTACTTATTCTGCTTTTTTAGAGTTCGTACTTCTTCAAATGGATTAGTTAAAGAAGACATATCCTCTAGCAACTCCTGAAATATAACGTTTTCACCATTAACTCCCAACTCTCTGGCAGCATAAGAAGTTCTCTGTTTTAGATATCCCACAGCATCTTCAAAGAGATCAGAAACATGATCAACTACAAGATCCACAGTGCTTTGAACTACACTACTGGATGCCTTCAAAGCACATACTAAGCTCACTGCCCTTTGCTTTAATTCTTGGCGAGAGAAATGCTCTGCACGATTTCCAACATGGTTTGGATTGCCTTCAATATCACAGAGATCATCTTCATCATCCCTACCATCATCATCATCATCATCATCATCATCATCATCATCATCATCATCATCATCATCATCATCATCATCATCATCATCATCATCATCATCATCATCATCATCATCATCATCATCATCATCATCATCATCATCATCATCACTATCATCATTATTTTCACCACCCATTTCCAATATAGCTTCATTTCTTTCCTCAGTGATGAGTCCATGGTGTTGTGAATTCAAATGTCTCTTCAAACTCCATGTGTGGTGGAAAGTACGCAAACACCCTTCTTGACCACAAGAAACTGTTTTATTAAACAACCCCCCATTAATCAGGTTATGTATCAAACGCAAATGATGGAAAAGGCTATTCGAATTGCCAGGAACATGTTGCTCACAAACTGGGCATGTGAACCCCATAGCTATGATGTAGGCCTACCGCAGCAACTAAAACAAGTACACCGGAGTAATGTTATGTGTTTACAGTACCTTTCGGAGTGAGTTCAACCTGGCTGTAAATTTCAATCGAAGCCCAACTTTTGGAATCAGCTCCTTGAGCACATCATCATTAAGGAGCTCAAATGACTCATTGTCGTCAATGCAGTTTGCTGAAAGTTTAAAGGAAATACAATATGTCTACACTGTTTATCAGAAATACAAACTTTAGAACCAGTTTCAGCAAACTTTAATACCAGTATCAACAAACACAAAGTAAACTTATGTGAGCAGGATTCAATTTTTTCCTACATAAACTGGTGCAAGTAGGTCAATTTATCTACATGCACAATTAATTTAGTGATATTATATTACACAAGTGCATGAAAACCAAGTGGCAAACTGCCCTTTTTTACACTCTTCTTACCTGACATGTTCTGCAAGAACCATGCCATATCTCATGTCTTTTTGTGCATACTGGAAATTACTATTTTCAAAATGGGCTTCATATATTATTTCCCTCTTCTGCCTAATTATTAAACACTGATACTGTATCTTACCACAAGCAGCATCATAGACTCTTAAGTGGGTGTTTTTTGTTCACTTAATTGCAAGATGGAAAAAGCTGCTTGTCTAACTTCTATGAGAAACTGCAGAAATGAAATAATTTGAAACAAATTTTGGTTGGATTTCTATTCACAGGATTATACCACAAGTCATAAGTTAACAAGTTGCTTCAACAATTCCTGACACGGTTGAGATAAAGGAAGCTTCTCCATAGCGTTAACTGTGAGTGCAAGAGAAACTTTCCAACGAACATCCTATTAAAATTTACACAGTGAAACAATAGTTTACACAGTGAAACAATACTTTACACACAGTAAATCCCATTAAAACATCACCACGTATGCACACTCATGTTTTATTTTATTGACAGTGCTTTTCAAGTGCATAGAAATGGCACAGATAAACAAAAATGACAGAATTCAAAGCTGGATTGCTCTGCGATGCATCCTGTGTAAGCACTGTGAACTCAAACATGAAACACTTCGAAAAAAATGTTTCGATAGTGATAATTTTGGTAGGAAGAAAGCTTGATGAATCAACATGTTATGGATACAACTACGTAACGTTCCACGGTTTACTGTCGTTTCGCCCCCTTGCCAGTTCGCCCCAAAATAACCAGTTCGCCCCCAAGCGATTTACCAGTTTGCCCCCAAAGACCTACCAGTTCTCTCCCAAGTAGTGACCAGTTCGCCCCCTAATTTTTTGCAATATAACCTTGTTATTTTTGGTATTTTTGTAAATTTTATTGTCCTTTGCATTAAAGGATGCAAAGGCTCATACTATTTTGTGGTTTATACTGTATTTTTCCCACATCCGTATTTTTTTTTCAGTTTGTGTCCTTAGCATAACTTGACGATGCTTCAAAGGCTCATATATTTTTATTGCAACTTCTTTTTTTGAGTGGCTTTTACCTCCTATTTTTATTTATCATTTTGTGTCCTTTTCACAGAATGATGCAATGGCTCATTTCTTTCTATTTTTTTTTTTTTTTTTGCGGGGGTCCTTAGCACAAGATGCTGCAATGGCTCATATTTTTTTCAATTCGCGTCCATAACTTCCTTTAAGAACGCAATTTAAGTAACTTTCTTTTCTGGAGTCGTATCCCCCCCCCCCCCAAAAAAAAATATCTTCTCATTTTTTTTTTTTTCAGTTTGCGTTCATAACTAACTTCCTTCAAAGAATGTTATTGAAGCAACTCTCTTTTCAAGAAACAAAGTACCGGTAAGTAAAATTTGGGGGGCAAAACGACTTCCACTTTGGGGGCGAAACGACTTCCACTTTGGGGCGAACTGGCATGGGGGCGAAACAACCGGGTACCCGTTCCACCTAGGCCTAAAAACTTTTGGTGATAATTTAGGACTGTGATTTGCATCATCTTTACAAATTAATTTTACAACTTACACTAACACTACAATTTTAAGTGCTCTTTTGGGACTTTCCTAGGCTACTGTTTTATACTGTAGTTTAGGGCCAGGGTGCATTTGTTCGAGGCCATAGTAAGAAGTTGGTTAAACGTTTTGCTAGGCTGGACCTTAGGAAGTTTAGTTTCTCTCATAGAGTGGTCAATGAGTGGAACAGTCTACCTGAGTGGGTTGTTAATTCCAATTCTGTAAATTGCTTCAAAATTAACATTGACAAATTTTATTCTAATTGTGGGAGAATCTGATTTTTCTGGGCTTCGTTTGGTTTTAGGATGGTTTGGATTTTGTTTTGGGTCTGGATTTCATGGCATCTTATGGGGCTTTGCCCTCCTTTGCCCTTAAACTTGTTATGTTATGTTATTTCATGTAAAGCTGACCCACAAGTTATGCCGAGGTGTCAGCGTTCATACGCCAACGTAACACAGGTGTGATTTAGAGCACAATAGTCAATTGATAGGTTGTACGCCAACTCAGTGAATCCTTACGCCAAGTTATTTCTGTCCTCTACGCCGAAGATATTTGGTTCTGAGTGCATGAAATGCAGACTAGGTTTAGGGCACAGGCGTTCGAAACATATAGCCTATACTATAGCCTATACTATATACTAAATATATATATATATATTACGGAAAGGTAGGAAACTGTAACTGAATATACACCACCTTGCCCGGCTTTTACACTCTTATTCTTACCGCATACTTTCGATGACTTTGAATCTCTTCATACACCACAACAAGGCATCCACCATTTGTTGAAAGTACAATTTTGCGCCAAACATTAGTCGTAAGTGGTAGAAAAATATGAAAATGTCCGTAGAATTTCATTTGAGTGAACCTCTTCTGTCGGTCGCAACAGAGCACAATACTAAACAGTGTTTCCACACTCTGAATTGGCTCGGTGTGACCTGATATTTTCAATAAGTGTGTTTTTATGTTACTAAAATGGCTTATTAATATACCATTTTTAGGTTTTTGAAATGTTTCTGCATTATTTCCCTTTCCAAAATTTTCGGACGACGCCCACAGATTTTTCCCGAATATAGGATAAACTTGGATCAAGTGGAAATACGTTTACTACTAGCCTGCAAAGCTATCCCTGCTGTATCGTGTTTCTGTGTAAAGCTTCGTGGATAATTCCAAGAATGATAATAAGCTACGCAGCTTAAGGCTTATTATTATTTGCTACAATGCGCTGTGATTGGCTCAGAGTAATAAACCAAAGCCAATCACAGCGCATTATAGCAAATAATAATAATAATCCTTAAGCTGCGTAGCTTATTTTCATTCTTGGAAGTACGTCAATGCATCGTACATGCCATAGGTAATATATGTACATGTGTATACATGTGCATAGTAGTATGACGTCAGTCATCTAGGGGATTTCCATACTTGTTCTGTGCTAGTGTGAAGAAATCCTCTTGGTGACTGTTGTCACTCATCAATGTGTATTAACCATATACACACACGCACATATGCTAAACGCAGTCAAGTCATGTACTTCCAAATATATTGTATATGTATACTATACCTATGCGTAAACTGTAAGTCACCCACATGATGTCCGTAAACTTACATGCTTTGCCATTGACCACAACATGGAACCTAACTTCGGCTTCAAATCGCATTTTTTTGAAAAAGTTTGCCAGGGTAAGAGTATTATCGCTAGATGTATCGTGTGAAAGACAGTTGATGAAGAAAGTTTGGTGAGAAAATAGTGTCATTTGAAGCTGTGAGAGATCCCCGGACATTATGGCCGGGAGATGTGAAAAATTTGTACACAGTGCACAAGGGCTGTGAATGGAGTGTAACGGAATACACAGCACTGTTCAAGGGCTAGAAGAGATTCAAAGTCATCGAAAGTCAACGGTAAGAATAAGAGTGTAAAAGCCAGGCAAGGTGGTGTATATTCAGTTACAGTTTCCTACCTTTCCGTAATATATATATATATATATATATATATATATATATATATATATATATATATATATATATATATATATATATATATATATATATATATAGTATAGGCTATAGTATAGGCTATATGTTTCGAACGCCTGTGGTTTAGGGTAGGCTAGGCCTATGTAAATTTCACTGCTGCTTTGAACTTGGATTGGAAAATAGCATTTTAAAGTTATTACAAACATAGGCCTACACAAGTTCGAACATCACGTTCTGCCCTACAATACATTTTTGGGGTGGTAGCCTAAGTGAGGGGCAGAAACTAGCCCCAGCCTTGTCTTTAGGCCTTACTGGTAACAGATTTTGAGTTTGACCATTTTCTTGAGTTCATTGAATATAATTCGTTTATATGGGGCTGTGTTGTGTGGTGGTATGCGGGGCCATGATGTATGATACGAAACGAACACAGCCGAATTATACCAATGCTTATCAGCCTAATTACACTATCCTATCACACAGCAGTGGGAACTTTTCGAACATACTGTACTGTATATGTAGCTTCAATGTAACACTAGGCTTTATTTAACGTTAGTGCTTGGCTTATTCATACAAGGCGTGGAACTGGAAAGTTTAAAAATAAAGTTACCCTCAAATGCCTTGAAGAGCGCGGCCAAACCCCATTCTTCCAGCTTCGCTCTCAGGAAATTTTCTGTCGGTTCCATAGGAAAACAGTAAAGATAGTTGCTAGAATTGTAGTAGAAAAAATTTCTCTTTCGTTTGGACCACAGTCCTTTCGTTCCTCGCGGGGACGCGCAAATAACGTGCATGCATGCGGGACGCGCATGAAAGTAAAGTGTGCATGCAAACATCACGTAGACCCATAATGCACATTGGTACTGACGCATGGGCAGTATCGGAATACGGTATAGCTGTACGGTGATACGTAGTGGTTCTCTCTCACGTACGGCTTACGTATAGAAGTCCGTTTTCCAACTAGCGCTGTTTGACCATTGTGCATTGTTAAATACCTCAAATCACTGATGATTTAACAGCATCTCTACTCAAATACTGACAAGACTATGGTCACTTTCAAATGACCGACGACTATGGTCACGTTTTTGACCATTGTGAGTTCAGAGTGTATGAAAACCAAAAACTAAATTTTACCAAGAGAGACACGCCTCATTTGAGGCCATGGTTTCACTGAACGTAATAATTAATACAATTTTATTTCTGGTTACAGCGAAGTTCCTATCACCACTCTCAAAGTAGTCCAACAAATTTTGGACCCTTGTCTTCTATACCACCGTATGTATATTGGTACGTTCCCATAGCTGTGTAGATGAGTTCAAGCAATCGTCGACAAAAAAAAAAAAAAAAAAACAGTTGACGGTACCCACCCCCTACCCCGACATTTAATGTTGAAATTGTTTAAATTTGGAATATCGTATGGTCGGGACACCCTGCTCCCCTTCTCAATGTTGGCTACACGAAGAAACAGTGTGCAGAAGATGCATTCACTCATTACGCGCAATGTTGTTCCAACGAATAGTTATCCCAAATTTTAACACCGAAGAGGGGAAGGGGACGGTTTCCGGTTTACTTTTGTGTCAGGTTGTTCTTCTGCCTGTGCAAATTCAAGGAACCGCAATGGTAAGTCGAGCACGACGGGTCCTATCAAGTGACGCAGTAGGTCGTTAAGGCAGACTGTGCACGCACAAAATGGAGGCGGGCGGATGAGTATGTATGAAACAGGTGAGATAGTACGATATCCCTTCATCAGTAATTGACAATAATAATAAAACAAAAAAACAAAAATAATCACGTGATTGACGACAATATAGAGGAAAAAAACCATATCAGGAAAGAAGACGGTAACGTTGAACACTCTAAGCTACACTTGTAAGCTACACTTCAAGTGACAGAAGCATTAAACATGTAAAAAGCAAGTCAGTGCAGTAAATGGAAATGAATATCTACAACATAAATGGATGACAAATATCAAGAAAGATGTTAAAGTTAGAGTAAAATGTAAAAAGATGTACAAAATGCGTTGGATGAAAGCCAGTAAAATAAATGCATGCGATGAAGGAAATCAAAATAACTTCAAAATCTCAGAGAAGTGACAACAACAACAACAACACTGAACAACAATAACACTGAACAACAACAACAAATACAACAACAAGAAAGGTTAACCAAAAAATAATGACAATAACACAATTAAATTACTTCATCTGAATTTTCTCCTGTTTTTAAAGTAAGAATAGGCCTACACTCTATCCTTTAATTACTTCACCGCCAATTTCCAATCATGACGGCTCTCAAACTGTTCCCCAAACTGACTAGAAACCATCTGTATACTCTACTCAAGAGTACAGCAACTCAGACAATCCTCGACAAAAAATTAAGGAACACCTGTACACAACCAGCACTGTCCGCATTTACTACAAAATCACGAAATAGTCTATTTATTATGATCACCCGAAAAAAGAAGAAGGTATAAACAAATTAATCTCCGAAAGGAGAAAAAAAAAATTACGTACGCGTACTTTTTTATGTTCATAGTCTAAATTCACACTACGGTAATAGAAAAATCCTTTGATCTAAAAGACTTATTAAATACTATTCTGATGCATTTTTTGTAAAAAATTTCCTACTGAATTCCTGCGAAATGAGACTGTCTAGGAGTACTGCTTTGACAAGAATTTTCAACGAATTTGTTTGAGAGTTGTACGTCCGTGTAAAAGTGTTCCATCATTTTTGTCATATCGTTGTACATATATTACGTAGATATAATTATTCTTGTTGGTGTAACGCTAAAGGTATTTCTCTCTCCCCTCCTCCTGCTTTTTTTTTTCTTTTTTCCTTATTTGTGTCTCAATAATTTAGTTCACGTCGAAGAATTCTAAGCCGTCTCTATCCTCGGTTAGGATGAGAGAGCAAGACAATAGGCAAAGTGATTCCAAAAATTGAAACTCCACTGATTGCAATTTTGTTATTGTGTAAAATCTAAGGCCTCCCCTCGCCGTTTGCCTTCAACGTTGTCATTCTTAAAACTGCTCTTGCAATGGTTCTTTCACGAGACCTCAGCCTTTGGAGAGCCGTAGGTGAAATAATTTTGCCATTTCAAATGTGCTGCAGTGGCAGGGAAAGTGACACGTCGCGGTTGAAGTAATTAATAAATTTATGTGGCGACATAGAACGACTTTCGTTATTTGATCAGTTGAACAAAAGATCTTGGCGGTGGTTATTCCGTTAATTTCTATGAAAATCAAAAGGTAAATTTTAGCAAGATAGACACGCCTCATTTGATACCATGGTTTCACTGAACGTTGAACGTCAACTCACACCGGTCGAAGCTAATCGACCCGTCGCAATGACGGGAGCCCTCAATTGCAAGTCAGCTGGTCCACTTCTGGCCTCGAACTCGGGCCGGCTCACCAACGAGCTCTCTCGATCGCTTTTGCGGATCTAAGGGAGGAATTGTGGCACGGATCCTAGGCCATACGCACCACTACCTTAGCGAAGCCGTTACGGGCACAAAAATGTGCATGCCGAAGCACCGACGCTTACCTTGCGATCTTGACACGCCTTAAATGACCGTCCACACGCAAACACTCGGTCTGGTGCGTTGCCGTAGCTTGACAGGCCACCGCGTCTGTCTGAGTTTTACTCTGACAAAATAATATTTGATAGTCAAGTCAAACGAAAAGTCGTTTTCCATGGACAAATAAGTAGTCCATTCATAATAACTTCAATTCTTGGCACTTTTCCTCCACACCATCAGTGCACGGGCACGCATGCAACGCATTCAACGACTACTGGGCAATCGTGACGGCTATGCGCCCTCTATTTTACGCAGTACCAACGAGAGTTGCACTATCCGTATCGTCTTTGTTTTCGACGGCTTACAAAAATGAATGAGTGTACACTGAAAATTTAAACTGGTCATTAGACTGATAGACTAAAGAAAAAGTAGTCATCCTCGTTAGTCCAGCATAACCGACTGAGTAAAGTATTCTAATTCAGTCAGTGAGAGTAGTCCATCATGACCGACTCGCGTAAAGTGCTAACCTACCAACAAAGGAGCGCTTGACTAACGGTGATCACACCGATTGACTAACCTTTCTAATGGACTTACGGGACTGACTACAGACAAATGAACCGACTAATTCGGAAACTTAAAAAGGCTGACTGATTAAATGACTAGTCTATATGCCGCCTAAGTCTGGTCTGACTATAATGACTGACTATTTATGCAAAGTAATGCAGTGGCTATAGCTTGGACTTCGGCTGTGATGTAATCTATTATAGGCGACATTATTATCGCCATCGTCGTCAATTATCATCATCATTATTATTTGCCATGGCCAATAAGAAACAAAATGAAGAAACTTCTGTCGGTAAGCCCTACTAAAATCGGGAAATTCTTCAATGCTCAATTGGTGCCAAACTTGCACGGATCATAGCACCATAACTTCTTCCAAACGAAGGAGGGTGGGATGGGGCAGGGCCGTAAATACGGGGTGTGGGGGGTGTGACACCCCTCAGTGAAAATCATAAGTTGGTCTGTAATCTCCAAAAAGTCGTTCTTAAATCAAGTTCAACCTAAAATGCAGCTCACGTATGCGAAACCTGCATTTCAACCAGTGATTGGTCAGTATTTACCGTAGAAAACTTATTTGGCCAATGACAAACGTCAATCCAAATGGCGACAAACAAGTAAGACATAAATAAAAACAGAACTAGCTGCAAGCATGCAGGCTTCCCTCGTACGTACGTAGGTACACATGTCATACACATCATAACAATCAATCAGCGTTGTTGGAAGTATGAACAGATGACTACAGTTTTTGCGCGCATAATAATGCATGATACGTTATCGGTACCGTGCGTGTAGTCCCAGTAGTATTTTTGTACGTACTGCGTACACGTACGTGTGTCGACTGTATACTACATGTATGGCGTATATAGGCCAGCAGGAGCTAAAGTTTGGTCTACAGAATTTATCATCTTACCAGTAATTATGGCAGCCGAAACAAGTATTCGGTAAGTGTTAGCAAATCGTTTGTTAGGCAGTTGACTTTGCCCTAAATTATTTTCGGATTTGCCCATGATTTCTTGAAAGAAAGAACGAAATTGCAGTAGGTAGCCCATAACTCGAAAATTGATCATACTCTAACCTCCCACCTGAAGGTAGGCCTAGTACTAGTACCGTACTAGTAGTACGTAGTAGCCTAGGCCTTACCCTAACGTTAGGCTGTATTATTATCTCATCGCCCTATAGGGGCTAAGATGAGATATTGTAGTCACTTGGCTAGTGGAGCTATATACTGTACTGTTTAACCATGGGAGAACATTTGCCATGGAAACACTTGGAGTGGATGAGTAGCTACACCACGGGGGTACCCCATGGTGAAGTGACCACATACGTTTACAGTGGGGTCCAGTTTGGTGGTACTGGTATAATAAGTGAAAACGTGTCCGTGCCGATGTGTGTGCGTTTGAGTGTGATTTGAAAGCGCTTGGTGACACTTCATTTCCATTCGTCTAGGTGCAAGCTTTTGCTCTGAACTAGCGCCCGTTGCAGTTGAATATTTCAGGAGATAAACGAAAAAGGTGTATGATTTCCAGAAGGAATGATTTCTTGCTTCCTTAAAAATAAAAATATTTTCACTATATTATACGAACAAAAAATTCAATCAGCATTCGACCATTCAATATGCAACATCCTGCCAAGTGTTGCCTTATGCCCACTTCCAGGCCTGGAATGCAGACCTGCAGTAGATTTGACATAACGGCTATGCTGTATTGAAAAGGTAATTTCGGTCTGAGCTATTCTAGTGTACAATACAGGGCTTGATAGAAGTGCAGTCGCCACAGTGAAACCTGTAAAGCCTAGCCTACAGAAACCTACATTTTATCAAAATAAGCTGTAAGATTCCAGATTTAAAAACTCATAAATTTTTTAGTTCCTTGCTTTTTCATCATGATAACCCATCAGAACCAATTTGTGGTTTATGTGACAGGGCTCGAGAAATTAGGATATGAAAAGAGTCAGTTGTCCCAGGGACGTGATTAAAAAAATATGGTTGCCTTTCCAAATGTTAGGTTGTCCAAAATTCATGACTGAAACCCCAGAAGGGCTACTACCATGTACAAGGCCGGGAGTGCACGTGGCATTTCCTTTTTATTTTAGAGACTAAATTTTATTTTAAAAAAATGCACATGGAAACGATGACCTCGGCCCATGGAGGTTTTTATTTGTTAACAAAAAAAAGAGGAAAATACACCTGGTGTCCAGAATTGGCCCTTCCAGTGATGGGAATCAAGATCGAAGCAATTTGTTATGGCTTTAATAGACCAGCACTGTGCTGGTCGAAGACCCCAGAATTTCAGTGGATCGGTGTACGGACTGTGTATCGGGAGCTACAGTGCCTATGTGCCTTTATTGAGGACTACTGTAGGCTAGGTCTAGCAGGTCCTAAGCTTTTCAATGGATGGTAAGCCCTAGTAGGGACTGTGTATAGCCTAGCCAGCTTTTTGTGACTGATGTTAGGTTTATGCAATTTTCTATTCTTTCAAATGTCATTAGTTTCAGTTTATACTCCTTTCATCCTTGGAAGAGGTATAGGAGCTAATAAAAATAACATAGCCTAGGCCTAGCCTAATGTTAAGCAAGATTGTTTTCATTTTAAAAAACTTTTAAAAAGGAGAAAACCGTTTTCATCAAAGCCTAAGCCTAGATGAAAAGAGACGAAAAGATGAAAGTCATGAAAGAGTCTTGGGAGGGAAATAGGATATTAGGCTAGGCCTAGTCAGATTTTGCGAAACATGATAGCCTAGAATCAAAAGTGTCATGACAATTTTCATTAATTTGCCTGAAAAGATCAATGGATTTAACCTGAAATTGAGCAAAGAAAGTTTGAAATATTTTGATATCATTTGCCCAGATGGTATCATGCCATCTACTTTGACGAGTATACAGTAGTCTAGCCAACTTGGCAAGTAGCTAGTCCTTACAGGTTACATCAAATGTTTACAAATTTGAAAACTTGACAATTCATTGTGATTAACAATGTGGTTTTCTTTTTCATGTAGGATACTAAGTTACAATTTCAGGGAATAATTTAGTGTTCAAAGTTTGCATAGCAATTTTGAGGTTTCTGGCTTCTCTATCACAGAATCATTAAAAACCCCAATGTTGTATGTACAAAATTTGTTCCGCAATTTTGCATTTATGTAGCAGTTTGTTCTTCTTGTGAAGCAAAATGGGAGGATGCGATACCAGATAAATTATTCCCCGAATTTGATCAAGATAATTTTTTGACCACCATTTCATTGCTGTAATGTCAATTGTTGCTTGTTTGAGTTTGAGTTTATTCATTCACGCATGTATATATATACAAATGATTTAATTATATAGGTTACTTCTTTCGTAATTATTAAGTACTATATACACATACATGAAAGGGACGTCATAAGCTCTGAGAGAGCTTGAGGTGACGTCCAACAGAAAATAAACAAAGTTATACTAATTGGGAATGAAGATCAGGTGACTTAAGAACAACAAAACTATACAATAGTTATTTACAACAAAAATTGGAAATGAAATAAGAATAAGAAAAGAACCTTAGGAGTAGGAAGAAAAAAAAAGGTGGGGAGGAGGGAGGTGGGTGGATGTAGGAAAAACAAAGGGAAAGGGATGAAGAAGGTTTTCTACATCACTTGTAATAAATCAGTATTGCATAGTATATTTATCCAAGATAAGACTCTTAATTTGTCTCTTAAAGCTATTTTTTGTAGGGCACATTCGAATATCCATAGGTAAAGAATTCCAAAGGTCGGGGCCAGTGTGTCTAATAGATCGATGGGCGAGAGCTGTTTTGGGGTTTTCTAGATGAACATTTAAAGAAATTCGGGTTGGATAATTGTGGATAGCACAGTTGATGCGAAACATGTGTAACAGGTTGGCGGGCAGTTCTTGAGTATGGAATCTGTACATAAAAAGAGCAATTTGGAGGTAATGAATATCATGTATAGTAAGTGTGCGTAGCTCATAAAATAATGGATTCGAATGTGCCCGATAATCTGAGTTCGTACAAATCCGGACAGCTTTTTTCTGGAGAAGAAGCAAGGAGTTAATTTTAGATTTTTGACAAGCCCAAACAATATTACAGTATGAAATGAAGGGTAGTATAATCGAATTATAAACAGTAATCAAAGTTCGTCGAGGAATATAAGAACTTACTTTATACAATGCACCAACTCCACGTGATACAGACGTAATAACGTTAGCTATATGAGAATTCCAGTTCAATTCCTCATCGACAGTAATACCTAGGAATTTAGTACCTACCTTTTGATCAATTTTCATATTGTTGTAAAATGCCGTTCGTAGAATAGACATCGTATTAAACCCTTATGTATATTCATTATGCTAGTATGTAGAACGATCGGTGAAATCGTAAAGTCTTGCTTTTATTAAGTTCATACGTACGAGTGAGCCCTACAGACGTGAGACCCGTCCATACGTGCTCGTACGAGCGTGCGGATGGTCGTACGTGCGTGCGGATGGTCGTACGTGCGTGTTTCGGGGCGTACGTACGTACGTGCGTGCGCGCCTCCGTCCATACGTACGTGCGTGCGTGCGTACGTACGTAAGTACGTACGTACGTACATACGTGCGTGCGTGGAGTCGAGACATACCTACGTACGTGAGCTGCGTGTTAGTTCTGTCGTTGCCTTGTGATGTTTACTAGTCGACTATCAGTTTCGTTGTGATTTGCCTGTATTGTTAATTAGTTGGCCACGCCCACTAGTAGGGAGTGATACCCAATAAGGTCACTTGCATTTCACAGACAACCCCCCTGTAGCCAATAGGAATAGGGTATGGATTATTTTGTTTGTTATTTCGTATTATTTACTTGTTTATTTGGTATAAATACCAGTGTATTCTTGCCATTTGGTGTGTCTTATTCTGCCCTGGATGTGATAATATATCGCACCGCCAATCTGAAACTCATGTTGTGTCTTATTTCCAAGAGTTAAGTTCTGGCCTTAACAACGGATTTCCCATCACTTTCACCCGCCTCGGCACGCTACAGCTTTGGTGGTAAGCGGTGGGATACATCTGGAGACAAGTTAAATTTATTTAACTTTTCATGCAGACCAACACTTAGGGGGTTTACAGAAAATGGATAAAGGAGAGGATATTTCATCAAATGAGTGCGAGAAGGAAGTGGGATCACCCTGCAACGGACAGCGGGAAAGCGCCACGGCGACCCCGCTAGTACGGGAGGAATGTACTAGTTGTGGCGTGACACGACCTTGGTCGGCTCCCCCCGGATCTATCGAGGAGATAGAGGGAAATGCGTATAGGAATCCAAACGATGGAGGAAATACAAAAAAAGAGGACCAGGAGTGCAAATAAACAGCACGTAAGCCCGGATCGGAGTGAACACGTACCCCACACAGGACACGTACGGGAAAGCGAGTACGTACGTAGCGGGGATGCTACGAGTACAGTGCGTACGAGGCCTTACGTATATGAGGGAAGTTACAACGGAGTAACAGGATACGTACGGGAAGGCGAGTACGTACGTAGCGGGGATGCTACGAGTACAGTGCGTACGAAGCCTTACGTGTGTGATGAAAGTTACAACGGAGTAACAGGATACGTACGGGAAGGCGAGTACGTACGTAGCGGGGATGCTACGAGTACAGTGCGTACGAGGCCTTACGTGTGTGATGAAAGTTACAACGGAGTAACAGGATACGTACGGGAAGGCGAGTACGTACGTAGCGGGGATGCTACGAGTACAGTGCGTACGAGGCCTTACGTATATGAGGGAAGTTACAACGGAGTAACAGGATACGTACGGGAAGGCGAGTACGTACGTAGCGGGGATGCTACGAGTACAGTGCGTACGAGGCCTTACGTGTGTGATGAAAGTTACAACGGAGTAACAGGATACGTACGGGAAGGCGAGTACGTACGTAGCGGGGATGCTACGAGTACAGTGCGTACGAGGCCTTACGTGTGTGATGAAAGTTACAAAGGAGTAACAGGACACGTACGGGAAGGCGAGTACGTACGTAGCGGGGATGCTACGAGTACAGTGCGTACGAGGCCTTACGTGTGTGATGAAAGTTACAACGGAGTAGCAGGACACGTACGGGAAGGCGAGTACGTACGTAGCGGGGATGCTACGAGTACAGTGCGTACGAGGCCTTACGTATATGAGGGAAGTTACAACGGAGTAACAGGATACGTACGGGAAGGCGAGTACGTACGTGGCGGGGATGCTACGAGTGCAGTACGTACGAGGCCTTACGTATGCGATAACAACTACAACTACAGATTTACTGAAATGGAAACCTTGTATCCTGAACTTAGGAGAGACCACACGGTGGCCAGGAGTACGCCCCAAAACATGGGCAAGTACATGAATGATTCCAGCTTGGAGCAGCGAATGGTCCACCCCAGGAAAAACGAAAATTATGATACGGAACCATGGCAGAGGAGAATGCCACTTACCCCCCTCCTGGGAAGGGGCGAACGAAATTACGAGGACAATGAGGAGCGACGGAATGTTAGACATTCCGCCCGCAGGGGAGAGGATAATTACCTCTTTAACGAGAGAATTCGGAAACCCATAATGTTACCGGAAAAATTTGACGGATCGAAACAGGCTTGGGAGGACTATCATGTTCACTTTGAACACATCTCAACTATAAACCAATGGGAGCTAATGGAAAAAGTTAGTTTCTTAGGAGCTAGCTTGCACGGGGAAGCACAACGGGTGTTTTCTGACCTGTCACCCGACCAAAGAATGAATTATGGAGCAGTTGTGGCTGCAATGAATAGGCGGTTTGGAACAGGTCAACAGGGACTTATATACCGGGTGCAGCTACAAAATCGTACTCAGGATAGTAACGAAACCGTAGTAGAACTAGGTCAATCGATCAAAAGGCTGGCAAGTAAGGCGCACAGTGGAACAAGCCAGGAATTTGTGATCGACGTGTTCAGGAATGCCCTTAGGGACCCGGAGTTAAAGAGGCACGTATATCAGGCCCGCCCGACGACACTGGAAGAAGCGGTGTGTGTCGCGGCTGAAATGGAGGAATATTTGAAAGCCGAGAGGCAGAGAACGAACAAAAGAAGGGAAAACATTCGATCGGTGAATACTACAGCACACACCGATGCTACGAGCGAGCTTGGTGACCTTAAAGAGGAGATATGCAAGCTTGTTCGTGGCGAGGTGTCGAAGGCTGTCGAGGAATTAAAGAAGGGCGACAGAAAGAAGGAAAGTCGTCCAAAGAGAAGCCAGGATAGGAAGGCCCGAGTGGAATGTTGGAATTGCCATGAACTTGGCCACTATTCTAATGAATGCCCTAAACCTAAAATTGAAGAGGAAGCGGATAAGAACGCAAAAGTAGAAAATACCAAGGAGGAGGAAAAAGAAAAGTCGTTTAGCTGCGGGATGAGGATTACTCCCGCACCTAAGCGATCTCGGGGACTCTTTGTTAACGGAGAGATATGTGGAAAAACAGTTAACTTATTAGTTGACACTGGATCGACGGTCACAATTCTGACGGAAGAGATATTCCATTCCCTCCCCGGAGAAAAGAAACCGGAAGTGGAATCTGTCGAGTTCAATCTAGGAGTTGCGAACAAAATGGAAGTGCAACCACTTGGATTGATCCGAACAAGCTTAAAACTGTCGGATTTTGAAGTTGATCAGGATGTCGTCGTTGCGGAGGTAGACGTGGATGGAATGCTTGGATTGGATTTCCTAGAGAAATATGGAGCTTCCTGGAATTGGGAAGCACGATGTTTAGAGCTTGGGGGAACCAGAGTACCCTTCACAGTAGAGGAAGGGGAGCCCAGGTCTAGGCAAGTAAAGTTGATCTCAGATGAAATCGTACCGGCAGGACATGAATCTATCTTATTGGGACGAATTTCTGGAGCCAAGGGAGTGGAGACATGGGGAGCCTTGTCCCCTCTTTCCAAATTCGAAGAACGAATCGGACTTGCTGTCGGGAGTACCCTGGTGGATGCCCGCAGGAGGACAGTGGCGATCCGAGTTTTCAATCTCACGAAACAGGACATACCCCTGTATAGGGGTACACACGCTGCCATGTTTGACCCTGTTGTCGAGGTCCACGAGAAACTGGAATCCGGGCATGGTCCGAAGGAGAGATTGGCAATGGTGGTCGAGCAGGGGGGCCACGGGAAAGCGATACCGGACCACCTAATGGACCTCATTGGTACACTGCCACCACACCTTACGGACGAGGAACGGAAAAATGTGGAGGAGTTGCTTAAACGGTATCACTGCGTTTTTGCTAAAAGCGACGATGAATTCGGACGCACAAACCTCGTAAAGCATTCTATAGATACGGGAGATTCCCCACCCGTGCGCCAGAGACCCAGGAGACTTCCAATGCAGAAGAGGGATGAGGTGGAGACTCAAATCGAAAAACCGCTACAGAAAGGCATAGTGGAACCTTCGATCAGCCCTTGGGCCTCCCCCATTGTACTTGTCCGGAAAAAGGATGGATCGAGCCGTCTGTGCGTGGATTATAGGAAGCTTAATGCTAGCACTATCAAGGACGCATACCCCATACCACGGATCGATGACAACATCGACGCACTGTCAGGATCAAAGTGGTTCAGCACCCTCGACCTCGCTAGTGGCTACTGGCAGGTATCAATGGACCCTAAGGACAAGGAAAAGACCGCTTTCGCAACTCAGAGAGGGCTTTATGAGTTTACAGTTATGCCATTCGGACTCTGCAATGCGCCCGCTACATTCGAGCGGTTAATGGAACGAGTATTGATGGGACTGCAGTGGAACATAGCGGTCATCTATCTAGACGATATAATCGTATTCGGGAAAACTTTTGAAGAGCATACGGAGAGGCTAGGAATGGTGCTCGATCGGCTCCGTGATGCGGGCCTTAAGCTAAAGCCTAGAAAATGCAGTCTCTTCCAGGAGGAAGTCAGCTTTCTAGGTCATATAGTATCAGCAGAAGGAGTGCGACCAGACCCCGGAAAGGCGGACTGTGTGAGGAGTTGGCCCCGCCCACTCACCACCACGGATGTACGGAGTTTTGTGGGACTCGCTTCGTATTACCGCAAGTTCATCCAGGGATTCGCCGACATCGCCAAGCCTCTATACAAATTAACGGAAGGAAGGGGCACCAAGGAAGTAGTAAAGTGGAACGAAGATTGCGAACAGGCCTTCGCAACCTTGAAGGAAAAGCTAACAACCGCACCTATATTGTGCTACCCTAATCCCGAGGGACGGTTCATACTTGATACGGATGCAAGTAATGTAGGCATTGGATCTGTACTCTCACAAGAACAAGATGGAGTCGAAAAAATCATTGCGTATGCAAGCAGGACCCTTAGTAAACAGGAGCGGAACTATTGCGTAACCAGGCGAGAATTATTGGCTGTTGTGACGTATGTCAGGCACTTCAAGCACTACCTTTACGGACAACGCTTCTTGTTGCGTACGGACCATGGATCCCTTCGCTGGCTTTGTAATTTTAAGGACCCGGAAGGACAGACGGCCAGATGGTTGCAAGTTCTCGGGACTTACGACTTCGAAATTGAGCACCGACCTGGAACAAAACATGGAAATGCTGACGCCCTCTCTCGACTACCCTGTCGACAGTGCGGCGTGAACAATGAGCACAGTAGTGACGTCACGTTTACAGAAGAGGAGCAATTCTTTCTCAAGGACTCCACAAAGTCGAAGTCGGAAACTGAGGCTTACGCTGAGGACAGCAACGTTGCTACTGGATCGCAGCGGGAACCTGTTTTTTGATTAACATTACATCACCGAGACCATGTAATTGAGGAAAATCCAGAGAGTATGAGAAAGGAACAGATGGCCGACGAGACTCTCGGTCGACTACTACGCTGGATTGAGGAGAGTAAAACTAGACCAAACTGGGACATCGTATCAGCGTACGGTGCGGATGTAAAATTCTTCTGGAGTCGCTGGGATCAATTGGAGGAAGTTAAAGGGGTCCTCTACCTTAGGTGGGAGACAGACGACCCCATGGGAAATCAACGGAAATTTCTGGTCCCGAAGGCATTGAAAGGGAAAGTCCTAGAACAGTTGCATAACGTCCCTACGGCTGGACACCTAGGGATGACTAAGACGTGGTCTAGGGCGAAAAAGGCGAGCGTCTACTGGAGGGGGATGCGACGCGACGTAAGGGCGCATTGCAAAACATGCGTCCCTTGCCAAGCAAAGAAATCACCCGGGAAAAGGACAAGAGCCCCAATGGAGACTTACGTGGTAGGGTTACCCATGGAGAGGGTTGAAATTGATGTCGCTGGACCCTTTCCGGTAACTAACAGAGGAAACAGGTTTATCCTTGTGATAACTGATTGTTTCACAAAGTGGACGGAAGCGTACGCATTACCGGACCAAACAGCGCGGACTGTGGCCACAACATTAGTGGAAGACTTTGTTTGTAGATTTGGAGTTCCTTGTGAACTACATTCGGACCAAGGAAGGGATTTCGAATCTAACGTTTTCCAGGAAGTCTGTAAACTTCTCGGAATCAGGAAAACTAGGACAACGGCATTTCGTCCTCAATCGGATGGACAAGTGGAACGCTTTAACAGGACAATGGAGTCTATGTTAAGCATGTTTGTGGATGAGACTCAAAGGGATTGGGACGAATGGCTACCATATGTAACTATGGCGTACAGGGCCAGCGAACATGATTCGACCGGGCTATCACCCAACATTATGATGCTCGGTCGGGAACTATTCATGCCCCTCGATATTATTTTTGGAACCCCACCCCAGACTCAGGATGAATGCACCCAGTTGGATGAAACTGCCTATGCAACAACGTTGAAGGAAAAAATGGCTAGGACTTTCGAGATTGCTAGGCAGCAACTCGGAAAGTCTGTTGTCCGTCAGAAACGGAACTACGACCGAAAGAGTAGTGAATGCTACTTCCAGCCTGGACAGGGAGTGTGGCTCTTTAACCCAACGAGAAAGTTGAAGAGGTCGCCTAAGCTGCAGAAACCATGGGACGGTCCCTGGATTGTGACGTCACGAATAAGTGACGTCATCTACAGGATTCAGAAGGGATCGAAATCTAAAAGTAGAGTAGTACACGTTGACCGTTTGAAACCTTTTCTAGGTAAACTGGACCACTGGAATTCTCAATCAGAAAAGACCGCAAACTCTCTGTCAACTCATACCACTGACAGAGTCAGACCGATCTCTAGGGAGGCTAAATCACCGGACACAAGCGTAACTAGCGAGGATAACAGGGACATGATTCTTCCAGGAGGTTACCGCACAACAAAGGGGAGACTGTGTAAACCACCGGAGAGGCTAGTATTAGACAATTAATGAAGTTTTCAAGGCGACAGTTACCCCTCGAAAAAGGAGAGAAAATGATTAATGTGTCCCTGAAGTTGTAAAATTACTCAGAAAAAAAAAGAAAAAAAAAAGAAGGATGATGAAGTTACGAGGGAGTAGAAACTAAGTTGGATAGCTCTCTTGCGTGACTCCTCATAAGCAACCTGTCATACCTGTCGCAAAGAATAAAAGTTAAAAAGAGTTAGATATACTATAATTAGGGACAAAAATGGAGACGCATTCTGAAGATCAGAAAATGGGTTTCTCTTGTACGAAATGTAAAAGTGTTTGCAGAACCAAGGTAGAACTGGAAAGGCACAAAAGCCGCTTACACGCTTCTGTGCAATTTTCGTGCGGAAAGTCAGGGTGCCCCAAAAAATTCGCTAAACGAAGATATCTGCGGGACCACCAACGGAGGATGCACCCAACTTTCACATTAAAACCGGATTTGGAACAAGGAAACTCTCATTCAGAAGCCCTGGAAAGAACCTGGGAAACGAGGAAGGCTCCCCCTACCCCCACCACAACGGACTGCTCTGACAACGAGGAGACAGAGCTGAGTTCTACTGAAACAGTTGACTTAAAGGAGCAGCAACAACAAGAAAAATATGGGGCTCGGTATGTTGCGATGGAGGCAGGAACCGTCTTCAACATGTGGGGAGATCAGTGGAAGGTACTGCGGACCAGTGGATTGCTGTGCTACCGTGTCACAACAGCTCCCCAACTTACCTCTACAGGAACCATGACAGAGGACCTGAAACTGACGGTTAACCTCTCCGAGGTGTTACGAGATGCTCACCAATAGGCGTTGCTTCCCAACATTTCCTAGGATTTGAAATCAACAGACAGACCGACCAAAGAAGAAAAAAAAAATCTTGTTGTTGTGGACACTAATTTATGCAATTTGTGAACACTGCATGTATTTGTTTATCTCTTGGACACTAAGAAATCATCTCGTGGACAGTAATTTTCTGCTGGACACTATCTTTAACTCATTATGGACACTTCTTTTCTCAGATACATGTGTTTTATTTTCGTAATGGAATGTGTTCATGGTTTACGTTGTTTACCCTTATTGTCGTATGGGAACAGTATTTTTCATGGACACAGAGTGAGTACTCAGTCCAACTTTCAATCATCTTTTGCGTATAGTGTGGGTGAATCAAAGCTTTAATGTTGATCTCGTATGGTAATGTGTTGAAAAGGCACATTCTTTTGTTTTAAGTAGTGCAGTAGTGGTTAATTCATTTCCTAGTGTAGACTGCAGTTACTGCCAACGGTCGGATAAATCGTTCCGATTGTAAAAGACCAAAACTTGGGTTAATTACCGTGGTTTGACTTGATTTCCAAATTGTTGAAGTAGTATGATTATGCTTATATAATGAAGTTATGTTATTTTCTAAATGTTAGAATACATGAGATAGTCTACTATCACAGGTGCGTTGACTTGTGGTAGTCTGTTCGCTTGTGTATGTAGCCGTTGCAAGTGCCTATATTTAAGAAAATGTACTTTTTCATGCTGTTAACACAGGGACGTGTTAATTCTTGGGAAGGGGCTGTGTAAAATGCCGTTCGTAGAATAGACATCGTATTAAACCCTTATGTATATTCATTATGCTAGTATGTAGAACGATCGGTGAACTCGTGAAGTCTTGCTTTTATTAAGTTCATACGTACGAGTGAGCCCTACAGACGTGAGACCCGTCCATACGTGCTCGTACGAGCGTGCGGATGGTCGTACGTGCGTGCGGATGGTCGTACGTGCGTGTTTCGGGGCGTACGTACGTACGTGCGTGCGCGCCTCCGTCCATACGTACGTGCGTGCGTGCGTACGTACGTAAGTACGTACGTACGTACATACGTGCGTGCGTGGAGTCGAGACATACCTACGTACGTGAGCTGCGTGTTAGTTCTGTCGTTGCCTTGTGATGTTTACTAGTCGACTATCAGTTTCGTTGTGATTTGCCTGTATTGTTAATTAGTTGGCCACGCCCACTAGTAGGGAGTGATACCCAATAAGGTCACTTGCATTTCACAGACAACCCCCCTGTAGCCAATAGGAATAGGGTATGGATTATTTTGTTTGTTATTTCGTATTATTTACTTGTTTATTTGGTATAAATACCAGTGTATTCTTGCCATTTGGTGTGTCTTATTCTGCCCTGGATGTGATAATATATCGCACCGCCAATCTGAAACTCATGTTGTGTCTTATTTCCAAGAGTTAAGTTCTGGCCTTAACAACGGATTTCCCATCACTTTCACCCGCCTCGGCACGCTACATTGTCAATAAAAATATTAAAGGAAGGGTAAGTGTTAATTGACCTTTGATTCTTGAAGAGCATAAAGTTCGTTTTATTTACATTTAATGATAACCTGTTACTTCTGAACCATGTGGAGACCTTGGGTAGCTCCGTATTCATAGTTTCAATAAGGTGCTCAAAATTATGGTGAGATAAAAATACATTCGTATCGTCAGCAAATAAGATGAAATGAAGTAATGAAGATGAGTTACAAATATCATTAATATATATGAGAAATAACAAGGGTCCAAGGATAGAACCTTGGGGGACACCACATCTGATCAATGAAATATCAGAGTTTACATTATTATAAGTAGTGTACTGTTTTCTGTCGGAAAGGTAGTTTTCAAACCATACGAGAGGAATTCCTCTAATACCATAAAAGTTTAATTTGTTTAGTAAAATATGATGGTCAAGAGTATCGAAAGCTTTGCTAAGATCCATAAAAACGCCAAGTACATGTTCTTTTTTGGATAATGAAATTGAAATCTTATCACAAAGCTCAATAAGAGCAATATCTGTAGATTTGTGTTTTTGAAAGCCATATTGACATGGAAAGAGTAAGTTGTTTTTCATAAAGAAAGAATACAGTCTATTATATACAACTCTTTCGAGGATTTTGGAGAAGCTAGAGAGGATAGATATGGGACGATAATTGCTTATCAGAGAGGCATCGTCCTTTTTATAAATGGGTATCACTTTGGCGAGTTTCATTTTAGTAGGGAAAGTACCAGTACTTAGTGACAAGTTGATGATGTGTGTAATAGGGGAGACGATGAACGCAATTATTTTCTTCAGAAGATTATTGCTGATTTCATCATGACTGGTTGAGTCACTAGATTTAAGTGAGTTTACTACCTGAATTATTTCAAATGGTGTAGATGGAGTAAAATATAAGGAAGACACACATGGTGTTTTGAGAAAATGTTTAAAATTTACATTAGTAGCCTGTACCGATGAGACTTGCTCAGGTCCTATATTAACAAAGTACGTGTTGAAAGCATTGACGATGTCATGTGGTTGGTCATAAATACAATTATTATGAGTAAGCCTATGTATAGGAGTAGAATTTTTTGATCGACCAAGGATATCATTGATAATTTTCCAGGTGGTAGTGACATCACCATCTGAGTTCTCTATTTTTGTGCCATAGTGTTTTTTCTTTGATAAGCGTATAATAGATGTTAACTTATTACGATACGTCTTGTATCTGTTAATATTATTTGTGGTGGGGTCTTTGAGGCTGCTCTTATAATATTTGTTCCTTGTTTTTATAGATTTCAGTATTCCTTTAGTAATCCAGGGTTTGATGGAGCAATTTTGCTTTAACTTTCGATTAGCCTTAGGAATGTTTTTGTTCAAATAATAATTAAATTTTGACATAAATATATTAAAGGCTTGTTCAGCATTTTCTTCTAGAAAAACATTTTCCCAGCTTTCAGAGCTAAGATCTAAGTTGAGGTTAGCTATTTTACCAGGAGTATATTGTCGTTTCAAGTAAGTTTCATTTTTACTATGTGGTTTGGTTTGCTGCTTCATTTCTGACAAAAGTGTAAAAACCGGTAAGTGGTCTGAGATATCAGAGTATATAATGCCTGAGGAGAAAAGAGTGTGGTCAATGTTAGTAAATATATTGTCAATGAGAGTATCAGTTTGTGGCGTGATTCTAGTTGCTTTATCTATGAGTGGTTCAAAGGAATTGGAACGGAGAATATTCATGAACTGAAAGGATATTCGATCATTTGAAAGTAAATTTATATTGAAATCCCCTAATATGTGAACACTTTTACCCTCTCTAAGTATCCTCGATAGTAATATATCAAACTCTTCTAGAAAAAGATCACTATTGCTATTAGGTGGTTTGTATACTACTCCTATAATATAATTTTTACTATTTACATTTTCAATTTCAATGAATAAAGATTCTGCACTTTCCTGATTAAGGCAAATGTCAGGTCTCAATTTGAAAGACAGAGAATTATTTACATACAAAGCCACACCACCTCCTTTGCCATTTTTTCTGTTGTTACAAAGAAGTCTGTAACTGCTAATTTCAAATATCGGAGGTGAAAAATTATGAAGCCATGTTTCGGTTATGCCTATTACTGAAAAGGAATGGGAAAGGGTTGAAAGGAGTGTATCCAGCAAATCAAAATTCTTAGATAGACTGCGAATGTTCAAATTTAAGAAACAAATCTTGGTTATGTTTCTAAAACGTTTTGAAAATTCTTCAGGTAAGTAGTAATCGCATGAATTTTCATGGTTTATACCTATGTTCACATTACTATCCATATCCATAGCAGGATGTATATAACATTATCAGATACACATATGTGAAGAGTCTATAAGATGCAAAAGGAGCAAAAATTGTGGAATGCATTTGTTTCGAAAATGTGATGTAGAGAAAAGTATAAAAAAGAGAAGACATAAGAAAGGCTTGTTCTAGACTGATCAAAACTAGATACAGCAATTTGAACTTAGGCTAAGAATCACAACAGAACACAGCAAACCATCGATTCTCCATGACTTGCAGTGGTTAGAAAGATATACCGGTGTCCCTTAGGCACAAGCAGAAGATAAATAGTAGTATCATGTGTGTATAAATAATCATGTTCGACAATTGTTACAAATAAGGTAGCCTATGAATTGTTTGCTAGATAAAGAGAATATAATGTCAGATAGAAGGTAAAAGAAGGGAATAGACAAATACCTTATTCTGGTGTTGTAATATTAATCAAAATAATGTTATTTTAATATACATACATTCTGATAACTAATTGCGTGATTGGAAGTTGTAGGGCATTCCAGAACGTGTTCGCCATTTCCCTGCAAAAAATCGGAGTTTGACGTCCTTCATGTAAAGTTCTTGTGCGGCCTTGGACCATTTCTTTTTTTCTGCGAGATCGTCTAGAGTGAGATCGTCCGTCATATAATACGGTTCGCCGGCTAATTTTTCGCGTTGGTTTTTCATCAGGTAAGTCTTGTGATCTTGTAATCTTCATTTTTCATGAAGAGATATTTTTTACCAGTGAGTGCATTATCAACCATTCAATTTTGTGTCTTTGTGTTCACAGGTAGCTAAATCGCCAGGCTGCTAGCAGTATTTTTTATAGTTTTGTGAATTAAATGTTGCGTTACACAAAATTTGGCATACATTTAACCACAAAGTGAGAAAATAATTCCAACATTAGTGCCCAAATTTTTCCCAATTCACAAAGTGCACTGAACTTTTCAAAATTCTAGGGTTTCACCAGCTAGTTAAGGTAGCATTGAAAGGTCATAGCTACATATAATTTGCTACAGTGCTACATCCTCTCTTTAATTTTGTGAAATGACAGCTAGCGGTGTGTTTGCCTTACTTGCATACTTGAATACTGTACACTCTAGAACATTTATCTTCACATGTTCATACAGTTTATAAGCTGTAGAATATTTTGTATATTTGTGAGCACAGTATTATCAAACACAGTCAGGAAATGTCCATGGGAAGTATTTTGCAAGTAAAACATGTACATGCATATATAGACAGTATCAATTATCTCTGGAAATGTTTGAAGAGTAGCAAGCATTACTCAACATGAAATTAAACTTACTGTATGCCTTGCAATAGCTAATTACCTTTCCTTTTTATTACTAATATGGCTTTTAAATGCTGTCACTGTAATTTCAACACTTTAGACTTTGAATTACTTCTGAAGCATTACAGATATGTACATGGGCATGATCCTGACTTCAACATTGTTTGTGGAATAAGTAACTGTGCAAAAAATTACTCAAACATACGTACTTTTAGGCGACACATAAAATTGAAATATGAAGAGTTTTGGTATGAAACACAGAATTCACTTCCTATTATTCAAGCAGCAGATGCAGTTGCAGATGTTGAAGCTGTTCATGAAAATCTTGCAAGAGACCCAGATTTGCCATATAATGAGGATAATGACATCGATATTGACATTGACAAGGAAGTTTCAATGTTCTTATTAAAGTTGAGAGAAATTCACAAAACTCCACAATCTGCATGCTCTTTTGTTGCTAATGAATTTGCCGACATTCTCAAATTGAACAGACAAAACATGGAAAAAGATACACGTAGTGTGTTACTCAGAGCTGGCATTGATACTGATCAATTAAAAGAATTTGGTTTAACAGATGTTTTTAAGGAAAGCAAATTGGAGGTGGCATTTACCACATTTTCCTGTCCTTCTAAAGTCAAGAAATACATAAACAGCCAGTATGATGTCATTGAACCATGTGAATATGTTTTGGGCAGGGATGATGCTAGTGGCAAGGTGCATACTATGCAGTACATTCCAATTCTTGAAAATTTAAAAGCATTGCTAAACTATGATAATGTGTTGGGTGAAGTGTTTGGTGGGCATTCAAATGAGTGTGCTCATAAGATAACTGATTTTTGTGATGGTGAAAAGTTCAAGAGTAATGACCTTTTTTCAAATGAACCATTAAGTCTACAAATACAACTATATATTGATGACTTCACAGTAGCAAATCCTTTGGGCACACACGTCCAACTACTGAAGTTTTCTGCAGTATATGTTGTGCAGGAAACTTACATCCAAAGCATCGTTCAAAACTGAGCAATATTCAATTAGTTTCACTGTGTCCATCCCTCTATGTGAAAACATATGGTCTGAAAAATGTGCTTCATCAACTTGTAGAGGATCTCAAAACACTAGAACAAGTTGGAATTCAGTTTCTTAAAGATGGAAAGCAGCATACATTTCGTGGCACAGTTTCTTTTGTATCTGCAGACAATTTAGCTGCACATGAAATCGGAGGGTTTCAAGTCCACTTCCACCATGGCAGAATATGTAGGTTTTGTAATGTCACACATGCAGATTTAAAAAGTCATTACCAAACAGACAAACTGTTGATGAGAACTAGAGATGCACATGATCAACAAATAGAAGCAGTGCTTATTAATCCAGGAGTGTTTACTACATATGGAGTAAAGGGCCCATCATTTCTCAATGAATTAGAGTACTTCCATGTATCAGATGGTTTGCCACCAGACTTAGCCCATGATTTATTTGAAGGGGTTCTACCTGACGTGACAGGGGAAGTAATCAAGTCTTGCGTTTCAAGTGACTATTTCACACTGAAATTCCTCAATCAACAAATTAAATCATTTCCATATGAAGCCTCAGATCTTACCAACAAACCATCGCCAATGTCAGATACTTTGTGTACCTTTAAGATCAAGCAGACTGCGATACAAATGTGGTGCCTTGGCCGAATGTTACCATTAATGGTTGGCCACTTAGTTCCTGATGATTGTCAGGCATGGAAAGTTTTCTTATTAATGTTAGATGTCACTGAATACTGTACTTCCCCAGAAGTAACTCCGGCATTTGCGATGTTTCTAGCAGATATGATAAAGGAGTTTTTAACATCATACTACAGAGTTTTCCCCAATGTACCTATGAAGCCAAAATTTCATTATTTAATTCACTACCCATCAATGCTGCTGCAGTTTGGTCCACTTATTAATGTGTGGACTCTACGTTTTGAAGGAAAACATAATTACTTCAAGGAAATTTCAAGAACTACCAAGAACAGAAAGAACTTATGTAAAACCTTAGCATGTAGGCATGAGTATATGCAGGCCACATTTAGAGGGTCTAGGAACTTCTTGACAGATGATCTTAGTCATTCCAAAGGGGAGTTGTATCCAGTCAGACTTTTGCCACTAAATATCCAAGCTCAAATGTTACAAATGGCATGTGAAAATGAATCTGTGTACTCTGTTGGAAAAGTTTTGTACACTGGAACATGGTACTCGAAAGGATTGGCAGTGCTTGTAGAAGTTGGTTACATATTTGGAATTATTAATATGTGCTTCATTATCTCAGGGGAAATATATTTACTCTGTCAATTGAGTGAGCGTGTGAAGTATATAGCTCATTTACATTCTTATGATGTACAGTTTGGTAACAAAACAGTGGTCTTAAGACCTACTAATTTGTATGACTATTATCCTCTTGATATTTATCAAACTGGTAATATGAATTTAATTACACTCAGACACTTTGTTCAAAATTTGTAACTTGAATAGAAAGATTAAATTACATATGGTGCTAAGTTCGATCTGGTAGTGCTACTGAATGTATGCATGCCCCAAAAATAAGTTTGAAGGACGTGAAAAAATGACATTTCAACATAATTGAAAACTACTGTACTTTCGGAATTGTGGTTAGACGTCGGAAAGGAATAGAAATAAGTTATTAAAGAAAATAGAAAATGTATTTCACATCAGAAGATCAAGTGGTCCAGTTATGGCAAGTCTTTTAGTGTGACAAGTCTTTTAGTGTATCATGAAACACTAAAAGACTTGCCACAAGTGGGGTAGGGTACTGTGGTACCCTTACAAATGAAGGCAATCTCATGCATGAGAAGGTATAGTGTACAGGGAGGAGGTGCACAGCGTACTGTTACTTACACACAAATTGTTTGATTTGTGATTAGTATTGGCTGGGGGTACTTCTTCAGTGTCTGCAGACTGCATCCATATTTACACTTGTGAACAGTATTTTAACATTTTGAATATTTACTTTTGTGTATACACACTGGCAGTGCATCAGCAAATTATGATTCGGTTATATGGATCATATTTAGTTACCGGTCTGTATGAAATTTAGAATTTTCAAGTTGTATAGTGTACAATAGTTCAACACTTGTATTTAAAGCACTGCACACGTTCACTGGGTAGACATATGGCCTAGAGGCAACGCAACCTTAACTTTGTGAAGTGCAAACTGCAAAAAAAGGACAAAAATGTATTTTCTTTAAATTGGTAGCAACAAACATGTAAGGTACTGTACATGTCAAGTAAATCATCATCTCCTTTTGCAGACACAAATTTTTGATAATCTTTGGCCAGAACCAAAAAAAGGTTGAAATTGCAGCTAATTCTGCAGGAGCCACGAAACTTGACATTATAGCTGCTGCATCCAAAACCTTTGGAATGGAGGAGAAATTGCTCATCCAGGCATATGACACAGACTTTGGGGACTTTGTGGATGTTGAGGACAGTGAAACCGTTCCAGGGCCAACCAAGATTTTTGTGAAAGTCAAAGATCCAGTTGTTCTCCCTGTAACCATCAGTGTCAACCAGAGTGGTATCCAACAGTTACCTTTTGATTGCAGGTACTGTATGTATGCTTCACAGTACAGCTACCCTATTGTGCCATGAAAATGACTTGCCATGTTTGCAAAATAGCTTATTTGAAAATGGATACTGTATCTCCACTCATGAAATTGGTTCAAAAATGATTCTATTATCGATCAGTGATCTTAGTACCACACGTGACAAGTTATTGTTTTTAGATTAATTCCACATTCTGTCATTTATGGACAATGAGGGAATATTATTTAAACTCAACTTGGAAGATAACCTGCAAGAACCAAAAATGTAAAGATTCTGTGTACATTGCTGTATAGTGATGAGGAAGACCACAATTTTACCTATAGTATACCGTATATTCTCTAATAAGCTCCCGGGGCATTGCATTTTTGAAAAGGGGCATTTATTTGAGGGTATGTTTTTATTAAAAATAACTTACTGTAGCAGTATCTTCAAACAATCTGCAGTGTGGATTTCTTAGATGTAGCGGTGAAAAATAACCTGCAGGGCACCTCTAATCCCCCGGCTCACTTGCAGTGTTACCATTTTCCTGTACTGTTTATGTACCTTTGTCTTTGTTAAAAAATAAAGTCACCTTTGACTTCTTCCTTAATTAAAACCCTGTGGGCTGGGAGTTGTAGAATATGCCCACGGTATTTTCCGCCTGTCGTAAGAGGCGACTAAAGGGGAGGACTTGTGCCTTGTATTTTGACTGTATTTGAAACCGAACTTGAACTGTATTTATCTAGTTGACACCATGTAACACATTCGTGTTGGTGTGTCATTAAATCTCATCTAACTAACTAACTTCTCCTTTAATTAGCAAATGACCACTGAACAACTTTCAAAAATTGACAGGGGCATTTATTAGAGGGGGAGCGTTTATTAGAGAATATACAATATGTTAGATAGTACCATGTTTTGTACTAACCATTTGAGAGATTTTCAACTGTTGAAGCAAATTTGGGATACATGGCTGCTGCATGAATTCCACTTCACACCTATGTGCAATCAAGTATTAATAAAACAGTTTTATTCCTAAGAGATTAAAAATATTTTTTAAACATATATGCCTATGTACTAACAAGACACTATCCAGTACAGTGTCAGTTTGTGTGTGTGTGTGTGTGTTGGGGGGGGGGGGGGAATTCAGGTGCAGTCTTTATTAATCACAATGATTTATTGCTACAATACACAGGTGGCACCCAGGAATTAATTTGGTGTTCAAACTTTGCATAGCAATTTTGAGGTTTCTGGGCTTCTGTATCACAAAAACATTAAAAACCCTAATGTTGTAAAACATGCAAAATCTGTTGTACAATTTGGCATTTGAATAACAATTTGTCCATTTTGTGTAGCAAGATGTAATGCAATATCGGATAAATTATTCCCTAAACACCATGCACATTCAAATCAAGATCCTCAGCCAATTATAATTTAAAACAACATATAGCATGCGCTCAGGCGCTTAACCGTCTTTTGTATTAACAAGAGCAAACTACTTTGAGTACAAAACTTTTATATTAAAATGACATTTGTGCAGTGGATGATTGAGCTAATTATCCCAGTTCTATATGATTTTTTTTAACAGGGAGACATCATGTGTAGTGTAGAATATGGTGAATTAGGGGATGCATCATTGTCAAGTGCCTGGTTTCACTAAATTTATCAGTATTGTTGTTAATTAATTCATAGAAAACTTTGTAATATTGTGATTTTTTTTCACATTTTTTTTTTTACATAAAAGTTGTATTTTGTATGGCTACAACTTCCATGTCATATTGTTTTATACATCATGGATGTTACAAGCAGTACACGTCATCCATCTCACTTTTGTACGATAGTTTGCCGTGAGGTTTATCGAAACAAACTCGTGGGAACAGTTTGAACGGAAGAAGTACAGTATTACTGTAAGAGACTACAAATGCTACTGTACACAGACACAATTTCTAAGGTTTCCCAACACTATGGAATTACCCACTTGAAATCCTGCTGTATAAAAGTTATTTACGTCATGCATATACCTCTCCTAATTGAAAATTCTTAACAATTGGTAAAAATACTTTACGTTTTACGTGTGATGCTAATTAATATTTGTTACCTCTGTTCATTTCTGCAATGTAACTGTGTATTACAGGAAAGAGTCAGGTTTTGGTACAGAATTGGTGGACCAATTGCCAGTGGTAGATAAGCCAAATGATGCTGCTTTGATTACTGACTTGAAGGGTGCTACCGAGGCTTTTCCTGCTTCTGAAGCCGACATTGCTAACGAAGGGTCTGCTAGTACGGCTGTTATAAATGGTGTTTCCAAGGATGCTGGATCAAAGTTGTCAGCTGACACTTTTCCAGTCAGTTGGATGTCCAAATTTTCAATACCTCAAAACCTTCAAAGCCACCATCAATTGAGGCCAAACTGAGAATGAGTGTTGATTCTATGAATGAAGCAGAACGTACTATCTTTCTGGATAGCATCTATGCAGCTGTGACCAAGTGTTATGGAGAATAGTAAGTAATGCACATTGTTATCTGAAAACTTCTTTATGTGTTATTTTCACCTTAATTTATTAGAATGCATGGGTTTGCTTTTACACAGCCATGGTACTTTTTGTCCACCCAGCAGGTTCCAAGATGACATGTTTAATGGATTCATTTAATGGAGGAAATTAAAACCATGTTTTTTTTTTTTTTGATTGGCAGTGTAACAACATTTATGTAATTACTGTGGCCTGCCTGGTCCTACATTGCCACCAAAAATTGCAAGTCATGCCAAAATATGCAAGCAGTTGTTTTTCAGCATGCTGATAGAAATTGCAAGTCATGCCAAAATATGCAAGCAATTGTTTTTCAACATGCTGATACCTGGCTGCACATCATGTTATAGTTAGATGGGATTTAATGACACTCCAACACAAACGTGTTACATAGGCCTAGGGTCAGCTTGTTAGGCAAAAAGGTCAAATTTGAGTACGGTTTTGGATACAGTTTAAGTTCGGTTTCAAATACACTTCCAAATATGGTTCACGTCCTTCCCCTTTAGGTGCCTCTTATGACATGCAGGGAATACCGTGGGCATATTCTACAACCCCCAGCCCACAGGGGGCTGCATTAGACCTTCATTGTGTACACAGTACACATCACCTTATGTAAAATTCCTAAAGTCACAATTATCATGTAATTGGTTCTGTCCTTGTTTTATAGCTATCCAACCAAAACGCAGTATGAAAACATTGTGGAAAAGATTTTCGACAAGTTTCCAGCTATGAGGACACCGCATCCAAACATGCTTTTGGGAAACAAAAAGGTACGTTACTGAAATAATTCCAAAAAGTAAATAAACGTTTGTGAGCTCTAAGTTGCTCAGGTGGCTAGGTGTCAGTCTGTCATTGTTTGTAGTCTATGCTTACCTACATACAACTTAATTTTGCTGACTCTTATTTAATTGTCTGATATCTTTGTGGGTGTTAAGATTGGTGAGATTGTAAAAGATGGTACGTGTGGCAGATGAAGTGAAGGCAAAACCCTCTGTATGGTCAAGGGAAAGCAGTTTGCATTGATGCATAATGGTATTTTTAGGGGAGCATTTAATGGATATGCACACCCGTGATGTGATCCTTAAAAGGTACAGAAAGGACTGCCTGCTTCAAAGGTAAAGATCTGACTGACTGTGAGCTAGGATATCTCTCTTGTAATTTTGCTGGACACACTCTGTCAGATTTTGAATAAAAGTGTGGGCTTCATTTTTCGCAGCCTATCATGTTATATTTATGCACTTCCTTTTCAGACATTGTGGAAGTATAGACTACAATACAAATTCCAGAATAGCAAGAAAAGAGGAGATTTCCAAATTGAGGCAGTTCAGCAGAGAAAATCTAAAGGGGAGAGGAAGAAGCGCACTACCCAACCATCGTCTCGAACTGTCCCCCCCCCCCATGGGGTATGACAAATTATCTACCTGAACGCCCTTTGTCAGAAGATGATATGACAATAGCTGCACACACAGCTTGGTTAATTTCTGAGAGGAAGAAGAAGCAGCCTGATTTCAAAACTGTTGCTTGTTTGATGGACAAGACGCTGGCCGATCGTAGACAGTGGATTGTTAAATCAAATCCCAAACCCACAATGCTAGAAGTGAAAGGCAGATATTTCTGGTTGTTTGACGAGGATCAGGTAAAGGTTTTACCCTAATAGTTATCTCAACATCCATCTTCCATCATCCCATCTCTTTTTACATACACATTCCTGTCCATTTGTCTGTCATTCGTCTGTCCTGTTAGAGAATCGCAATCAGCGTTATATGCTGCAAACGTGAAAAAATTGCGAGTACGGCGGAGGGTTCAGCAGTACTGTGTTACCAAGGACAACACTGACAGGAGTTTTCTGTTTGGGTCAGTCTCAGGACGGCATGGGCAAAGACCATTAATTTGATTGTGCATGCATAACAATTTCAATTTATTTTCAAGTTAAAGGCTCTATTACATTGTGCTTTTAGGCCCAGAGTTGAAATACACTTTTTACAATGAAGGTAATTTGTGCATATGATTAGTATTGGCTGTTTCAGACTTTCAGCATTTACACTTGGGGCCAGGTGCCCACTAACAACTTTTCTGCAGGATTTCTCCCAATTATGGATTCTTCACAAGCTGGAAATCATGCAAATTGTCAAAGACAATCACATTCCACTGAATTAATGGCTCTCACCCTAGGGCTGTTAATCCCTAAGTAGGTCATTTCAAATTTCAGGGAGATCACGGCATGATCACTTTAAGAAATTGTGTACACATTTTTGATTCATGGTTATATGCAACTTGTGCATGAAAAGTATGGGGTAAGAGGGAGTACTATACAAATTAGGGCATGTGCCATGCCTTGTTCACAACTTTATTGTACTGGTGTCATGGAAGGGATAGCTGGGGGTGAGGGGGTACTCTAAAACAATTGAAAGGGTATTAACCACGCGGAAAAGGCCGTGATATGATTTGCACCATAGAAAAAAATATTTTCGGCCTTAACCATTAGCCATCTTAAGATGAAAAAAACTGAACTTCTCCTGTCTGTAAGATGTGACCTTTGATCTTTATCCAAAGAGACATTCAGCATTAAAAATCACACATGCATGCATGCCAGCCTATCTGACTACTGAATAAGTTTGCTTGCTTCTCGTAGAAGAAACTTGGTTTCTTGTCTCAGGCAATTGGAAGTATGCAATCACAGAAGTGTGTGTGTGATAAGTGTGTATGTATGACACTTGGCTTGGAAACACGTTACCTCAAGATAGCAATATGGATACTTCTCATACTTGGAACATAGAATCGCCATAGAAAAGGAACATCTCTGTTGTACTGGTGGGAAGCGAAAGGTTATGTGAGGTCGACAGAGGTCAAAAACCAGAAATCCTTATAGACACGATATCTCAATCTAGATAGCCTGGGAATTGTGGATGCTTACATACTTTGCATGTGTATGAGTTGTAGTCAGAAGATATGAACCCTATTGGTTTTGATAGTGATCAAGGCAGGTCATCTCAGGTCCAATGGTCGCTACCTGGGGTCACCAGAGGTCAAAGTGCAAAATTCCCCAAGAATTACCAAGATCATCATCTTGTGGTCACCAGATATCAAAAAGTGAATTTCCCAAAAATTCCCAAGATCTTGTCTGGGGTCACCAGATGTCTAAAAGCAAAACTTCCCACGAATTCCCAAGATTGGCAAGGAATCACTTTTTGGCTTTCTGGTTCCTACTTAAATTTTTGGTTGGTTTCTAAGGTAGCAGGAGGGAAGTGTGTGAGGTCCGCAGAGGTCAGATTGTACAAGTATTGTAAAAAGCATGTAATAACTTTTCTTCCTGGGTTGTGCCTGTAAACTTGCAAGTGACGGAAAAGGAAATTTACACTATGAGAACCACTTCACTACACAAACAATCATACGAGAGAAAACCTACTAATTGGGAACATAATACAGTCACCCTACCCACAGTCACCAAAGAAATTTTTACTTTAAAAGTTTTCATTTCATAGTATAAAACTCATTGTGTTCTGTTGTTTTTATGATCTCCATGTCTTCATAGTTAACAGAAGAGATGCAACGCATACAAGACAGTGAAGTAGCCTTCTCTACACTCCTGACCAGTGGACTGGAGAAATATTCATATGCACTTCTACAGAAAGGGCACGGGCTCAGGAAACCCCACAGATTTTTTAAAGAGGTTTCACATGCAGTGGCTTTAATTCGAGGAGAGAAAGAAAAGAAAGGTGCCTACATTTCTCAATTTAATTTTGTTTTTGAGGCTTCAAATGTGAATATGAAATTTGTTCTAAATTAACAAGTCTGAAGATCATGTACCTTTGGTGATTTTCGTAATTATGATTCCAATTGCATGTATTTGTTTATATATGAAGGCCTAGCTTGTGAGCAAGCAAACTACATGGAAATTACACAGTTGTATATTTGATGAAAAAAAGCAGAAATCCAGAAAATAGCTGCATTTCTCATTAAAATCCATCAAATATTGATACTGTTACAGGGTTGATTCCTATTTCACACTTTTACATGAAAAAACATAAAGTAAATATACAAATATATGACATCAAAAGATGGACAAACCATATATGGCTAATGTTAGCCTTTGCTTTTTCAACCTCTATTTCAAGGACACTGGTAGCAGTGTTATCCCCTGAGGGGTTTATTATGAAAATTGTTTTTTTGCAAAATATTGATATCTTTCTCCAAACTGTAGGACTATCTGATCAGTAATTAAAAGATATAGGATTAAAGAAAGAAATCCTAACACTGTGCAACACTCCACATCATTATTTTTGCATAGACAATGAGTTACTTCAGAAACAATCAAACTTTTTAAGACAAACTTTTAGAATGGTAAAAGATGTTGAAATAATTCCAACGAATATTTCATTGGTGGACTTCATTCTTTAGCTGACAAGTGAAACAGCTCTTTTTGGTGGCAGGTTATCAGAACTTTAAGGCTTAGCATAAAATCTTAAGTTGTATAGCAATGTCTCCCAGCCAGGATGTCTAATTCACTTCATATGGGTATGATAATAGTTAGGTAGTGGCGATATTTTTATTGTAACATTCTATCATCTTCATTACCATTCATGAGTGGGTAGGGCCTGTAACTGATATGGGCAGAACAAAAGTGTGGACAAGCAGAATCATAGAACAAGAAGTCTGTAGGGGAAGTTAGTTTCATGGTGGTAAACATGTTGGCCATGAAATGAAATTATGATCTATTTTGTAGCCATTTTTTCATTTTAGTAAACTTTTTTGAACTAAATTTTGAACTGTAAAGTATGACTTCGTCACTCAGTGCTTGGCATCATAAGTAGTGCAGGAGCATCTTGATTTTAATTTCTTTTGCTTCATAAATTGATATCTCATGACTATGTGTTTGAACACCTCATTGTTTGGGCTTCCTGTTTCTTGCTCTAGTAAAACTAGAAATGTGGCGAACGGAACTATATGATGACTGATTCTGGATCATTAATAGTACAGATAATCTGGATGATCTGTTGTATGAAATTGGCAGCTAAAAGATGCATTCTGGCGTGGAAATTCCTTGAATTAATGAATTGAAAATTGCATCTGAGTGTCGACAAGGGAGCATTAATTGTGCAGTAAATGAAGGACTTCCCTACTGAATAAAAAAATTATGAAATAAATTTTCAATGCATCTTTTTATCTCTGGTTTAAATCCATCTTGTAATGCTAGAGGCTTGAAATGCCTATATACTTGAGCTTTTAAAAAACTCTAACCACTCCTTTAATTTTTTCATTTGCAGAAGCAACATTGATGGCAGCCTTCCTGGCAATACCAGGACTTTTTCAAGAAAATGTATCTGATATTTTAGCTCCTGCTGAACAAGAGGTTAGTGGTGGTACTTATACACCCAGTGAAAAATAGGACGATTTTGGAAGATTTTGGACGGAGTTTTTCTGTCTTCCATTGTCTTCCTGCGCCTTTTGGATGATTATTGTACCCAAAATCACTGCTTTTGGACGACTGTTCAAGGTTACAAACAAAGGAATGATTTATTGCGTAATGAGCTGACTGTTCCACTACTTAATGGGGATTTCTACCTCAGTTATTGTCGCTTAAGGCTGAGGAACAAACTTAATTGTATCTTTCATAACACGAGGAAACCTTGATGGTTTACGACCCTGCTCGTTGATTTGATCGAATAGTCCAGGCAGCTATTATGGAATGTATAATTGTCCTTGACAATTTACAATGGCAGGACGATTTTGGAAGATTTTGGACGAAATTGTCCAAAAGCAGTAATTTTTGTCGCATTTTTTACTGGGTACTTGTGGAAGGCCAAAGGACCCCATGTAATCAGGACTGCAGGAAATGTGAATAATATGTGTAATGTGTGGTTTTAAACCATACTGTATGTAGCTATATAGCAATCCATCTTTTGGTGTAAATGTTGTTTTTATATTAAGTGGAGAAAATTCATTTCATTCTAGTATTTGTCATATTCTTGTCAAGTATTTTCCCAGTTTACCCAATACTTTAGAAAACTTATAAGTGTTGTTATTATATGTCAGCTACAAGGAATATATTGGCAATTTAGTGGCTTATAACAGAGCTACTTGTTTCATGCTGCATTGGAGGAAGAGAATATTCAACCAGATGTCATAGCTTTAGCTGATACCAGTCAGGCTGGTAGGCAGAAGTTATAAGGTGATGACAGGCCTGGGTTGCCTGTTGCCTGTTATCTGTCTGTCTAAATTTCTAAATGTATGTCTAATATGTTTTCGTAAAAATATTCCTTAACATTTGGTAACATCTGATGAAAACCTGGGACTAGCAAGGTCAATTTCATAGGTATTTTGGATAATTATTTAAAAATATGCCAAGGTATCCCCCATTTGAAGTAGATTCATTGAATGGGTCTCCTTGAAATTTGGTTTCCTTTCGCTTCGTTTGTTTTTCTACTTCATGGAAATGTATTGATACACAAAATAATGAATGCATGTATGACAATGAAGTAGATGGAAGTAAAACCAAAAAGCCCTAAGGGGCTTGTCAAGAGTCTTACAGCACCTGTTACAATATAAACAATGCTACCTGAAGTAGCTGAGTAATAAACACAAATAAAGCACAAAGAGAAAAGAAATAAAGAGAAATAGGACAACAAATTGATATAATTAACTAAGTGGGAATTTGGGGACAGAAATCCTTAAGTAGTGGTTCACAAAGTTTGTTAATACTGCAGTTTGCATGGAATACTGAACACCCTGTTGTTATGACTTTTTGTTCAATTTTGCCTACAGACCACCACCAGTCCTGTTTATGTACGACTCAATGGGACCACACCATACAAATCAGACCATTTCACCTTGGTTTGTGATGGGGAGGAGGTGGCCAGCACTGAGACTCTTTTGAGAGCTGCTTCGCTGTGGGTCATGTCCTTCTACGTTTTTAGTCTTGACTACCCATCTTCAATCAACAAGTCCCTGTATTTCCTACAGCGCATTATACTAAACATTGAAGACGAGCTTCATGTCCCGAGATGTGCAATATCCATCACAAATAAGCTTAATGCTGCAAACGCAGGTCTACATGTATAGCTACAGAGACATTTCAAACAACTTGAAAGTAAAGAACAATACGGGAGACTCCTTTTTCGGAGATACCTACTGTCTCCGTTTTTTTGAAATTCCTTAACCCAGGGTGAAATTCCATTTGACAGAAACCATTTGAAACCATTCGGATTTCAAATGGTTTAGAATGTGTTATTGGACAATTTCCATTTAAAACCATTCATTACCAATTAAAACCAGTTATCAAACCAGTTTAGATTACCATTTGTATGTGATAATACCAGATGGCACCATTCATAACCATTTACAACCCATTTGAAACCATTCAAGACTATTTGAGTAGAATATGTTTTGGGCAAATGGTCAAGATGGAATTTCACCCTTGGTTATGCAAAATGTAGTATAAATATTGAAAACATTATTTTCGTATCAGCCGTTGCTTTACACACCAACCAACAATGATATTATTCATCCTGTAACAGTGTGGTTAACTAAGCGAACATACAGAACGATGTTTCGTAGAGTACCATTTCAATACAGTGTGATGTGAAACGATAACCTAAACAGGTACGGTAACAAAGAAGTCATCCTCAATGATTGAATCTCATTGTCTTAAGGTTATCTCGTGTTTCCATTCAATGGTCGCACAGCTCAGTTCAGAGTAACGTGAAACGAGTATAGCCTATACTGTTTAATGTGCAACGTTAATACTGTTTACACACATACTGTACGTGCTTCATTTTAGGGGTTGCACTTCTTACGTCCATTTTATGTCGTGGATGTTGAGGATATCTGCATTTGGTAAATTAAAGGTTTAAGCTGGCACTTCTTGCATTTTTCATGAAATTTACAGGGCTGTCAACTGGTGAAACTAAGACTTAAGGAGTGCAAACACCACTTAACGATCATGCACAATACGGCTGTACAACGTCTATTAATGAGGGTCATGGGTAAGTGTCATATTGCTTCAATTGGTATTTTCTCGAAATTCTTATGGTGGACTTTCAATAAGCACACAGGAAAATTGTAGATAATTTATTCAGCCCCACGAATATTCAAGTTTTGAATTGTCCTATGCAGGTGCTAATTTTCCAGAAGGGTTTCTCAAAGGTAAAGCCTTGCATGTATTGTATTGTGCAAACCACACAGCATTGTGGGTAAATTTCAAAATGATGCTAAAATTGTCTCCATTTTTTGGAGAAAATCTCCAAAAACTGAGAATCTCCCGGACTGACGAAAGAGGCCTGCAGTGGTTTCCAACGTATTTCTAAAACTATAACATCAGTGTTCTAGACATGTCAATTTGCCATGTTGTTTATACATTTTCAGCTGTGATTAAAGCCGTATACATTCCAACAAGGACAGAACGATTACTTTTGAACATGTTGTTTCTGGAAATGTTAGTCATCCCACTTTTCTAGACAAGAAGAGAAAGTTTGCGATATTTTGCTGACAGTTTTGAATATAATTCAATTCACCTACAGTGTTATAATGTTGATATAACTCTTGTGACGAGTTCCGAATTCAAATCAGAGTCAATTAAAAATACTGTTATCATTTGTTAATATATTGGACTTGTACAGATTTGACAGTGAAGTATTCCTTTTTTCCTTTATTAAAAAATGTGTATATTCATGATTACGGGTTGTGTTATATATTGGATGTGTTTAAATGTGTGAAGAAACTTCATGAACAGGCGGTTTGCATTTCTCTGAAAAAGTCGTCGTAATTGTTCATGACAGTGTTTTCTTTTTTATGACCATTCAAAAAAATGTGTTGTAATTTTACAATTTGGCGTAAATGATATAATATTACGCCTCTTGCGATAAGCCATGCGTAAACGGCAACTTGTAGAGCCTAGCCTATGGGCTATAGCCTACAACGTTAGGGCAACTTATCGAGTAGTAATGAAATACTTTAATCCCGGCCTGTTTTTATGATGAGAAACGATCTTTGGATGATAAAAAATTTCACTGCCCTCTAAACAGGATCAAGCCAAAAATATCCAAAATATTGTGTGTATGATCAAGCAACAGGCGTAGCTTTACCTTACTTTAGCAATATTAGATTACACACAGTTAATGGCAAAATGTATTTCCAAGTGTACATTGAGTATAACACATACAAATTTTTTCATGGACTTGAACGTCCAATGCATGCATTGTATGTTGTATCACTTGTATCCAGGGCAGCCCCAGTATTATAGACCACGCACACATACGATTTTAGTTTGTTGTGAACACTCATCAGTCTACTATAATGCTAGTGCTCATGTACACCAGCACAGTAAATCCTGCCTTTTATGCGACGTATGCTGCAGAGAATGGAAAGTTCTGACGTAAGGCCGACCTGTTTTAGGTGTTTTTATGGATACAGTAAACTAGTGAAATCTGTGCTGGGAACAATATTATAATTCAGCATGTAAGTCTCTAGTGAGTTGAACTTTCTGTTGTAAAGATAGGCAGGTCAAACTTTATATTTACGACTGATTTGCATTTTTGGTCGTAAGTAAAACTTTTGTCAGCGTAAAAAATGCCTGTTTTGGCATAAAATGCAAACCTTGTTAATAAATAACCATGAGTAATTTCAGCTTGCATTGATATAAGTATATTTTGACTTCCTTGAAGTAGGTGATCCTAGTGACGACAAGGGTCTTACATATTCAGTTGCTTGAAATGTTTTAATTTTGGATAAGATTTTGTCAATTTTTTCATCACGGAGGGTAGTTTTTCCAGTTTTCCAAACATGTACAAAGTTTACTTGCCAGGTTTTGATGACAGTTTTGAAAAAATGCAATTTTACAAGCAGTAACATTTTACATCCAGTCCAATTTTGAGTGCAGTGTATAGATATTCCACAGTGTAAAAATAATGGTAATGTTATGTTCATGTAATGCTTACAAATGTAAATGTTTTTATTTTAAATGGAATTGGTTGCACTGCAGACTTGTTTATCTATTTTCAACTCAGATTGGGGCTGTAGAAATTTGCACAAAGAAATATTCCTTTCCTCCATTAAAAAAATGTGCATACAGTATTCATGATTGCATGTTGTGTTATGTAGTGGGTGTGTGCATGAGTGAAGGAACTTTATTAATAACCATAAAGCAGTTTTAGGTTGGATATAAAGATACTGTGTATTGTATAAAATTTGCTGGAATTGAGGATTTATCCCGATAAAAAGAGAGTCATCTCATTAAAATTACTTGAAATGTTAAGATTTTGGGTAACATTGTCCCCAGAAATGGTTACTTGATGGAAGAAGGTAGTATAGTGTCACTAACATTCTGAACATAAATTTACAAGACGTTTGCCACTGTTTGCTCTCAGTTTTGAATGTAATTCAGTTGCACATGATACAATACAATTTTTAAGGCAATTCAATTTTGAATGCAATCCAAGTTTTTAAGATTGTGGAATTATCTGGAGATAATATAGTGTTAATGAAAATTCTCTGATACAGATTTGCATCAATTATAAATGTTTTAAACTGAGAAAAGTGTGTTTTGTCTCTTTAATTGCTGTACTGTGCACATGTGATGTTAATATATATTGTTTTTAATTCTTATTCAGATTCTGTGCCTTTGGGTATGTCCGAAATTAGATCCTTAAGGGATGGATGAACCATTTAATGTAATAGGTTGACTGTTATATCTAGATATTTTGGTTTCAGTCCTGACTTGGGGGTCACAGTGCAAAACCCTTGGCTTTCCTGTCCAGTCTCTGTTGAATGGTGCAGTTCCAACTACATCCAGCTGTCACAGGATACCCTAAAGTGGGGAAAATCTGAAAGCAATGGCAGTATTGCTACTTTAACCAATAAACCCTGATTATTTATGAAGGGACTTAGTTACCTTCGTTGGTTTTGAATGACTAGTTAATATCTTAGTCAGTGGCAACCGACTAGAAATTAATATCTTAACTAGTCAGGGGAGGCACCATATGGACTAACCTACAGATTAGTCAGTGGCACCGAAAACTTGTCAGTGAGACAACTGACTAACATAACTGACTAACATAGTTGGTCACCAGCTGATATAAACTTGTCACTGCTATTAGTCCAGCACGACATACTAACAAGTAAACTAGTCCATAATCACTGATTGACCATACTCCAGTCAGGGGAGACACCACATGGACTAACTTAATCTTAGTCAGTGTGACAAGTTTACGTTTTCAGTGTAATAAAAGAGACTTCACCAATAATTAAATGCACTGATGGAAATAAACTGAATAAATATCAAATCTGGTCGGATCAGTCAATCAAACATTGCACACCTACTAAACACACTCTCAAACACAATTACGCTCTGCGTTCAATCTCTCGCTGTTTGAATTTCATGACACTGTCTCAATTTATATATAGAAAGAGCTCGATCATGCACGAATATGTGGGATGTAGGCAGTACACGATATCATCTGACCATGCTATCGTCAACTCCACACACACATTTACCTATCATCCTCGACATAAACCAATGGCCGAATGTTCATAATAATTAATACAATTTTATTTCTGGTTACAGCGAAGTTCCTATCACCACTCTCAAAGTAGTCCAACAAATTTTGGACCCTTGTCTTCTATACCACCGTATGTATATTGGTACGTTCCCATAGCTGTGTAGATGAGTTCAAGCAATCGTCGACAAAAAAAAAAAAAAAACAGTTGACGGTACCCACCCCCTCCCCCGACATTTAATGTTGAAATTGTTTAAATTTGGAATATCGTATGGTCGGGACACCCTGCTCCCCTTCTTAATGTTGGCTACACGAAGAAACAGTGTGCACAAGATGCATTCACTCATTACGCGCAATGTTGTTCCAACTAATAGTTATCCCAAATTTTTACAACGGAGGGGGGAAGGGGCAGGGGACGGTTTCTGGTTTACTTTTGTGTCAGGTTGTTCTTCTGCCTGTGCAAATTCAAGGAACCGCAATGATAAGTCGAGTACGACGGGTCCTATCAAGTGACGCAGTAGGTCGTTAAGGCAGACTGTGCACGCACAAAATGGAGGCGGGCGGATGAGTATGTATGAAACAGGTGAGATAGTACGATATCCCTTCATCAGTAATTGACAATAATAATAAAACAAAAAACATTAATAATCACGTGATTGACCACAATATAGAGGAAAAAACCATATCAAGAAAGAAGACGGTAAAGTTGAACACTCTAAGCTACACTTGTAAGCTACGCTTCAAGTGACAGAAGCATAAAACATGTAAAAAGCAAGTCAGTGCTGTAAATGCAAATGAATATCTACAACATAAATGGATGACAAATATCAAGAAAGATCTTAAAGTTAGAGTAAAATGTAAAAAGATGTACAAAATGCGTTGAATGAAAGCCAGTAAAATAAATGCACGCGATGAAGAAAATCAAAATAACTTCAAAATCTCAAAGAAGTAAAAACAAGAACAACAACAACAACACTGAAGAACAATAACACTGAACAACAACAACAAATACAACAACAACAAAGGTTAACCAAAAAATAGTTACAATAACACAATTAAATTACTTCATCTGAATTTTCTCCTGTTGTTAAAGTAAGAATAGGCCTACACTCTATCCTTTAATTACTTCACCGCCAATTTCCAATCATGACGGCTCTCAAACTGTTCCCCAAACTGACTAGAAACCTTCTGTATACTCTACTCAAGAGTACAGCAACTCAGACAATCCTCGACAAAAAATTAAGGAACACCTGTACACAACCAGCACTGTCCGCATTTACTACAAAACCACGAAATAGTCTATTTATTATGATCACCCGAAGAAAGACGAAAGTATAAACAAATTATTCTCCGAAAGGAGAGAAAAAAAATACGTACACGTACTTTTTTATGTCCATAGTCTAAATTCACACTACGGTAATAGAAAAATCCTTTGATCTAAAAGCCTTAATAAATACTATTCTGATGCATTTTTCTTCAAAAATTTCCTTCTGAATTCCTGCGAAATGATACTGTCTAGGAGTACTGCTTTGACAAGAATTTTCAACGAATTTGTTTGAGAGTTCTACGTCCGTGTAAAAGTGTTCCATCATTTTTGTCATATCGTTGTACATATATTACGTAGATATAATTATTCTTGTTGGTGTAACGCTAAAGGCATTTCTCTCTCCCCTCCTCCTGCTTTTTTTTTTCTTTTTCCCTTATTTGTGTCTCAATAATTTAGTTCACGTCGAGGAATTCTAAGCCGTCTCTATCCTCGGTTAGGATGAGAGAGCAAGACAATAGGCAAAGTGATTCCAAAAATTGAAACTCCACTGATTGCATTTTTGTTATTGTGTAAAATCTAAGGCCTCCCCTCGCCGTTTGCCTTCAACGTTGTCATTCTTAAAACTGCTCTTGCAATGGTTCTTTCACGAGACCTCAACCTTTGGAGAGCCGTAGGTGAAATAATTTTCCCATTTCAAATGTGCTGCAGTGGCAGGGAAAGTGACACGTCGCGGTTGAAGTAATAAATAAATGTATGTGGCGAAATAGAACGACTTTCGTTATTTGATCAGTTGAACAAAAGATCTTGGCGGTGGTTATTCCGTTAATTCCTATGAAAATCAAAAAGTAAATTTTAGCAAGAGAGACACACCTCATTTGAGGCCATGGTTTCACTGAACGTCGCAATGACGGGAGCCCTCAATTGCAAGTCAGCTAGCCCCTTTCTGGCCTCGAACTCGGGCCGGCTCATCAACGAGCTCTCTCGATCGCTTTTGCGGATCTAAGGGAGGAATTGTGGCACGGATCCTACACTGTAAACCCCAACTACAGTGATTAGTAACCCTTACTCGGTCAGAATGTTTTGTTTTTACTTAAAAACTAAAGAACTGTTGATTTCACTCGAAATAAGCAAGGAGATGCATCAAAAGTACAAAGAACTGAACTTTTCATGTCAACATAACTGCGCGCCAGAGGTTAATGTAAAATCAACAAATATAAACGACTGGGAAGGGCAGGTTAACTGCAATAGAGAACAAAGGTCACACAGGATCGGACATTCGCGCGTAAGTGACGACCAAGTCCTGGCAGTCAAATTGATGAATCGATGAGTATCAACGATTTTGAAAAGCCATCCAGACGTTCAAACAAGGTGAGCGTAAAGTCGAAAAACAATCCTTATTTCTTCTATCTTAACTAACAAAGTTTGAGGCAAATTGCGAAAAAGATGATCCCAAAATCTGAGGAAAACCTTAGGCCATCTCGTACGTAGTGAATGCGCACCGCTTTGTGTGTATGATGTATGGAATAATGATGCCACTGACGAATGATACACATAACACTAGGCCCACTGAGAAATATAAAATGATACGGTGTAACGGTTCCGAACTAAAATACGGATAGCCTATGTAGAAATAATCCTGCCATACTAACTAATAAAACTGGCTGGCCAAATGGCTAAAAATGGATTGGCTGGCATAAAACTTGCAGAAAAGTAACAAGTATACAGTATATGTTTTAATGATAATATCAAGTGGCCCATAGGCTGAACTATACTTTGCCATGTAACGAACAATCACAGGCGTCCGCCACGTAGTACTAGCCTAGGCTTTGTCCTATATACACTGTAAAAAAGGTCTGTAAATTTACAGAAAATAAAACGAGATAAATAAGAATTACAGAAATTGTCTGGAAACTAATAATAAGAACATTTCTGTATTCTTTTTGTATTTCTTTATTTTATTTTCTGTAAATTTACATTTTACAATTCACGTTTTAACAGTGTATAATATATATGCAAGGTAGGACACTCATTCTAACTGTACTTGAAACTTGGTCTATTTTACATCCTTATGCCTACAAACCCCGCGATATCACGTTGTTCGATATAAAGTATTAGCACTCTTTACGCACCTGCGACCTCCAACGTATTCATAAAATCAATCTGAAACTGAGTTATTAACAATTAACAATTATTAACAATTTCAAAAACACATTGTTCACATTAACCAGCAGATACCAGAAGATGGTGGCATATCATTTGGCCTCTCCTGATTACTTTGGGGAACATGTCCTTGTGGAAAGCCATGCATATATTCCGCTTTTCGTTTTGTCTGAAAAAGTGCAAAGCATACTTCCGGATGATACTGTGTCTTCCTCATCAATTATGGTCACCGAGAGCAGCACATTAGATGGAACAAAATACTTAAAAGACATGTTTCTCTAACTGCAACATGGGAGTGGTGAATCCCAGTTTGGAGAAATTCAAAACATATAATTTCTACAGACTGTGGTCAGGTAAGGTTGTACAGTGCTGTTTATGATAACCATTTTGGAGCATACAGGGTCACTGAAACAGATGAGTACAAACTTGTCCAACCATCAGAATTGAGTAGCTATTCTCCATTATCTTCATACATGGTGAATGGATTGAAAACAATTGTAATGAAACATTTTGTGCCGATGAAATCTGAATAATTTGATGATAGAGCTAGTGTATCTTACTGTATGAACGGTACTTTTAACTTTAGAAAACCCTGGCAGTGTTTTCATTTTTCCTGTAACATTTTCCATGAATTCCTTGCTTAGCTGTGGCAAATCTGGCATGTTCATTATGAGTGGCTCATTTGATCAAATTTTGCTTAACTGCTTAAAAATTTATTTTATATACAGTAGCTTATTACAGTATTATGGACTATTTCCTGCAAGATATCCAGGGATATGGCGCCATACAAAATGAGAGTTATTGTTTCTGAGTCAGATATACGAAAAGTGTCTGTACAAACAAAACCAACTTCTGTTGACGGTTTGATAGACACTGTAAAGAAAGAATTTCCTCTGGAAAGTGACTTTACAATACAGTTCTGCGATCCAGATTTCGGTGGAGAGCTTGTGAACTTGAGCAACATCAATGATCTTATTGAGGACAGTGCATCTCTTAAGTTGGTTTATTCCCTACCACCATTGCAAACATGGGACAGTCAGCAGAACTGAATTATCTTCCAGACCTTCCAAAAGGTGAAGATGAGGCTAGTATGGAAGTTTTCCGAAAGAATGTCATTACAGAAGTCCGGAAGAAAAAAAAAGATATGAAAGAGATACACCCCCTGATGGCAAGGACATTTGCTCACCGCAGAAGGGAACTAGTTCTACATTGCCCAGCTGTGAAAAAAACCCTACAAAGATGGCCAGGCTTGTTTATCCCCAGTGAGGTTCGTGCTGTTACTTACAGAAATTGTAACCTGTTGCTACCTTTGCACTTTATTGTAAGTCTCATCTGAACATAGAACTCAGGAGTTACACAGGGATATCTCTTCGGTGAGTTTGTGTATGTGTGTTGATGGTTGTGTTTGTATGTGTAAATGCAGGCCTGTGTGTCATGGAAGCTTGTGAACAAAATTTCACAAAAGTTGTAAGGGCTGGGATTGAGGAACATGGTAGACAGTAGCATCATATGGCATGGTATTCCTGTACTGAATAGATTCTCAGCTCCATGCTTTTATGGCAAAATCTTGTAGTCATGTGTTTAGGAAAGATTTGTGATTCCAGAATCAAACTGTGCATGGCACATCTTTTGTTTCCTTATTCTACTGTAAGTCAACTAAACTGAAAACTAGCATTTTTGACCATTGCTGGAGTGTCTGGTAGATATTTGAATCATAGTCTGCAGTTATTCAGTATTTAATAACCCTTCTCCTTTGCAGGACTATCGCATAATAAGCCATATTTGAATTAGCAGATTTTCTGCATTTACCTACAGTACTATAGTGTGACATGCAAAGGATACTGTAGCCTTACATGTAGGCCTACATGGTCAGTGCAATGTAGTACTTTACCTGAACTTGAAGGTAACCCAAAGACAACTTCTTAAAAAACATATTACAATTTGATCCACCAAGTAAATTATTTTAAAAGTTTTTCAAAACTTTTTACTGAAAATTTTTAATCTCTCTTTAAATATTACTTGAAAGTAAGCTTCTTCCAAGAGATTGTTTTTAGTAGCATTACTGTATAACCAAATTCAGAACTGTTACTCAAAAGGGAATGTCTGTTAATGGACTGGACTGAAATGCTAGACCCTTACTATACAGTAGTTTGCAAATTCCAGCAGACTCATTTTTAAGCTGTGTGAAGGGCATCTGGTCAATGAAAGGTTTTTGCTCAACAAAGTCCTAAAAATTCAAACACTGTAGGCAACAACCAAGCTCGGGTCAGTCTAGGAGATAATGATATAAAACTGATTTACATGTATTTCAGTTGTGCTTATAAATCATATACCATGTGAAAGATGTAATTGACTTTTTCAACTATTTGCAGCTGAATGCAGAATTTGGTAGATTGGCTAATTTAAATCTGCACCAGACCTTCTTTGCTTTTCTGGATGGTCAGTTAGACGGCATGCTGAACATTCTGAGGACTAGACAGGGATTTCATTCCCAACTGATTCAGAAAGAGCTGAATTCATGGGAAGATAAGGTAAGATAACAAAATCTCTTCATTAACCCATTAATTAACTAGGAAAAAAGGATCTCTTTAGGTTGTTGCATTGCTAAATTTGGAAGAAATATGACAAACATCATCTTCAGGCTGTGAACTTTGTGGCAGTTTTCAGGGTAAGATGAAAATTACTCGCTCAAATTCTCGTCATTTTATATTGATACAGGTTTAGGTACCTACACTGTACTTATTCCAGGGAGCAACAAAGGATTTTCAGGAAGTGATCATTGACTTGTCTCCTGTTTTGAGATTTAAGGTTTGGTGCTGTGACTCGTTGATAGCCATTAATGGGTAGGGGGGTTGGGTTTACTTGCAGTACTTACTAGAGTTGGGTTTGTAAACCCATGTGGTCATTCTAATGGACATAGCTCACAGACATTAATTGCTAAGAAATTGGGATATTTTAAATTAACTACAATGTATTTTTCAAAGACATTCCAAAGAGATGCAGTAAGTATGAGATACTTGCCATAAAAGTAACAAGACAAGGTTTTCATGTACTGTAAGATTTGTAAGTTTCCAAATCTCTTCAGTCAATCAGTGGTGGTACCAACATTGTTTTTCTGTAAGGGAAAAATTAGGGGATGAGTCATCCTCCCGACCCACCTAGCAGAAGTTCCCCAGTACTGACACTGTTTTAAAGAGAGTTCATTAAGTTCTCTTTCAATGCTTTACAGGATACCACTGCAAAGAGGACTGCGCTTCTGAAGTGTCTTCCAATTTACTTCAAAGAACAGTTGTACTATCAACATGTTGAGGTGAGAACTTCTTAACATTTGCATCAAGATGCTGCCATGAAGATACTGATCTCACAACCTTTTCACAGTGATGACCATCCCATTCATCGTATGGCAATTTCATGACCACTTCAGATATTAGCAAATTTACCTTACTGTAGCTACATTGAAGGCAGACCAAATTCCTCCGAGATGTAGAGAGTGACAGTGCATGTTGAGTTATCGGCACTATTTCTCCCTTAGAGGTGTTTAATATGGCTAATCATCTCTTAACCGGTGGACTGTTGATCATATCCTTTGGGCTTCATATCCTTATTCAGTACAGCCTAACCACTTCCGCTAAAACATGTATTGATGAGCATGAATGTTCTGTGGAGGATTCTGGATTGACCCCCTGCAGAAAATGAAAACCCCCAAGGAAAATGCTGTTAGCCTGATATACACTGGTATCTGTATTCTGATACAGAAAGAGCTGCGAAATGGGTAGTCTCATAAGTTCTTCCAAATTTTTACTGGATTAAGGCATGAATGTGTTTAGCGCACATTCCTGTCAGCAACTGCATGGGCTGGATTATGGGTCAGAGTATGGGTCAGATGACAGGAAGCATCATTTGGCAAAGTCAGACTCTCTGACCTAAAATTTTCTGAAATTGTGTATAACCTGACAAAGGCACTCCAAACAAACCCATTTGAGTTTGAGTATATGTAACTGCTATGGATTTCATTGAACATTTTTTCTGCGCAACAGTAGAACTTAAATGTCTGTAGGGATGAAACAATGTATGCATCACATAAAGTCCAGGTAGGTACAGTTATTAGTATATAGTGTGAACATAGAACCCAGCAATCATGTAGCGAGACATGGTTTGAGAATCCCTTTGTGCTTATCAGGTCATGGTGTGCCAGGGCTGACCATCATTGCCTTAAATATATACAATGCCTATTTGACAATGTGAGTTTGCCTATTCTCTGATTTATTTAGGATAAAACACGGATTCTCCCAAAGTAGGCTAGTGCTATTATACGCTGAATGTGGCAAAGTAAAACTTTTAAATACATTTCTACACAGAAAGGTCTTAATTCTTAGGGCACTTTTATGCTGTTCACTATGTTGTCATTCCTTATGGAATTCTGTAGGTTTATTTCAATTCAAAACCTAAGCATAATAAGGCAAAGTATGCAAAGGTAACTTCCCAACCAACCAGCAAGTCAAGGTACCTGACACTCAATTACATCTCTTATGACATCTACAAGTCTTCCATAAGTTTTAGTTCATGCCTGCTTATAATTTGGTCCATGAGTCAGGTTCCTATAGGGTGTTCAGGAGTTTTAGGTCAATTTGGGGATCATTTGCATGATTTCAAAGGAATTTTGAATGTTCCTATCAATTTTCCATGGGACGACCCTTGAATAAGAAACAGCACAATTTGGAGTTTATAGTTAGGGCGTATGTTTGAAACTTTCAAAAATTCTTTTGTTTCCAAAAATAGTGATAGTTTCCTCAATCCTTCATATTATTATAGGACAGGCAGTCATTGTGCTGGTAAATGTCATCTGTAATAAATTAAAACACATCCCAGAGAAATACTATGGGGAGCTGTATCTACAGGATAGTGAGTGTTGGGGATGTGTTATGTGGTTTCAAGGAAACTCGTTGAAGAGTATTGGAATTAGCAAATTGGTCCTGCAGAAACATTTAGCATGAGCTGCTGCACCAGTTTTACTGGTAAATATTTTGATATTGGGTATACTTACTATCTCAATTGCACATTTTTCTCACCTACCCTGCTGCTTACTTGCTTCCACAAAATGCATAGAGTTAGTAACATTTTGTTAACACAGCTTTTTTTTTTTTGTCTTGCAGAGAGTTCAGACGTGGAAGATTTTGTGGCAAGTGGTGAAAAGCAGCGGATTGCTGTTGTAGGTGGTGTTGAGGACCCCATGAATATTTGCATTATAATTGATGGTAACATTGTTCAGGAGGATATTCCAGATTTTCCTACTGCCCTTATGTTATATTTTGGTGTTCTTAGTGCCTCCACCTAGAGTACGAAAGAGGTCAGGGAAAGACCATGGAACTGATTCAAAAGGTGTTCTTGAACTTAGATAGCAACAAACTGACCCCTATAAAGTTCTCAGTTTCAAGAACAAGCTGTTTGCCTAAGATGTGTTACTTCCATGGACAAGTTTGTTCTAAAGCTAGTTTCAAAAGATTGTTTTGTTTGAAGTTTCTGTACTTTAAAAGTTATATTTATGTCATCATTTCAAACAGGGTTGATATCAGAATGTGCTTTTCACTTATTTACGATTCTAAACAAAGTTGTCAGTTTTCCATCAGGGGCATTCTCACCTTACAAAAGAAACTTGCTTCTCTTTAAAAGAAATTGCAAGCTTTCAATTCCTTTCTAGCAAGGTCTATACCTGAACACTTACATTTGTAAGAAACCTACTGGTAATCAAGCGAGGCTATAAAGGAGAAAAATGATCAAATCTGGAAAGTGGGTGGGTTGGTTTTGAGAGAAGCGTGTTTCTTTTGAAGAAGGTCGAATTTAGTACCGTATGACTATGTCACTTCACCTGCCATGCCATGCCATCATTTTCACAGTATTAGCCCCAAGTATGCATAGTGTTCAGTTTCATTTATATATTTGCATTTCTGTTTCATTTGTTGGACGTTCTGTTAAATATTCTGTTTTGGTATTTGGCATTGTGAGTGATCTAAAGGTAAACCACAGGGATTAATAACCTCATTGACAAATTGTCAGAAAGGAACATACAGTACATTAACCTGCTTTGCTGATCTATGCTCTTAATATCCTGTTAATTTCATCCTTTTTGTCCCCTCCACCAAAATTTTGAAATCAGGATTATTGCTGGGCTCACCAAAATATGATCCCTGCAGCACCTTGCCACGAATTGGGAGTCGCCCATGTTAAAAAATTGTGAGGGAATGTGAATTTGTTGATGATGAAATTCAGCTTAACTATGTAACAGGTGTTGGATCCTATATGTTTGAAAACTGAAGTATGCAGACATTATAATTCATGCAAAGTTCACTGAAAATTCATCACCAGTTACATACTGTAGTTTTCACTCCAAATCTTATGCCTTGTGCTGCCACCCTGTTTAGAAGCACTGTACATAAACCTGAAGAGAATGTCACTGACAGGCACATTGTGACATTCAACAGTATGTGTGATTATTATAACATAAAGTTCTGAAATCACAAATGCCCTGAGACAAAAGGCAACTAATGACATCCTTGTAATATAAGTGTATTTCCAGAGCAACCTAAGCTTCAGTACAAGTTTTTTTAAACACTTGTCACACATGATAGTTGCTTGCTCAAAGTGACTTCTTCATAGCAGCTTAAGCAGGAAATAGAATTCTAGGAAACTTTTAACTACCAAAGACCATCTATTTCTATATTTTTATCTAACTGATGTGAACATTATTGCTTTGCAGTTTGAAAAAGTTCTGATTGTTTGAAAATAAATTTAATTTCAGAATAAAATCATTTGCTTATTATGTTAACTTAAAATTGTTAAATTGGATTTACTCAAAAGGCCAGTTGTGATAACTAACAAAAAACAAGGTAACTTGCTGCAATGACTTTTTCGAGTTATGTCAACTCAATTATTTAAGTTCTTTCAAATTGTCATTCACAAGCTCCATCAACTTCTTTTAGGTGAGTTGTTATGGCTGAGTTTTTTCCAGTTAACTGGACTGAAATTGTTTAGTTAGTATAACTTGCACTACTGGGTTAGGTTAATAAAAGAACCTGTGATAAGGTTACTTGGCAACCTTCAGTTGAGATAGGTTAAAATTCTGTTAGTTGACATAACTTGAAAAACCTATTGCCGCAAGTTACCTCCATTTTTTTAAGTTATCATGACGAGCTCGGTTTTAAAGTGTAGGCCATATGCACCACTACCTTAGCGAAGCCGTTACGGGCACAAAAATGTGCATGCCGAAGCACCGACGCTTACCTTGCGATCTTGACACGCCTTAAATGACCGTCCACACGCAAACACTCGGTCTGGTGCGTTGCCGTAGCTTGACAGGCCACCGCGTCTGTCTGAGTTTTACTCTGACAAAATAATACTTGATAGTCAAGTCAAACTAAAAGTCGTTTTCCATGGCCAAATAAGTTGTCCATTCATAATAACTTCAATTCTTGGCACTTTTCCTCCACACCATCAGCGCACGGGCACGCATGCAACGCATTCAACGACTACTGGGCAATCGTGACGGCTATGCGCCCTCTATTTTACGCAGTACCAACGAGAGTTCCACTATCCGTATCGTCTTTCTTTTCGACGGGTTACAAAAATGAATGAGTGTAATAAAAGAGACTTCACCAATAATTAAATGCACTGATGGAAATAAACTGAATAAATATCAAATCTGGTCGGATCAGTCAATCAAACATTGCACACCTACTAAACACACTCTCAAACACAATTACGCTCTGCGTTCAATCTCTCGCTGTTTGAATTTCATGACACTGTCTCAATTTATATATAGAAAGAGCTCGATCATGCACGAATATGTGGGATGTAGGCAGTACACGATATCATCTGACCATGCTATCGTCAACTCCACACACACATTTACCTATCATCCTCGACATAAACCAATGGCCTAATGTTCATAATAATTAATACAATTTTATTTCTGGTTACAGCGAAGTTCCTATCACCACTCTCAAAGTAGTCCAACAAATGTTGGACCCTTGTCTTCTATACCACCGTATGTATATTGGTACGTTCCCATAGCTGTGTAGATGAGTTCAAGCAATCGTCGACAAAAAAAAAAAAAAAACAGTTGACGGTACCCACCCCCTACCCCGACATTTAATGTTGAAATTGTTTAAATTTGGAGTATCGTATGGTCGGGACACCCTGCTCCCCTTCTCAATGTTGGCTACACGAAGAAACAGTGTGCACAAGATGCATTCACTCATTACGCGCAATGTTGTTCCAACGAATAGTTATCCCAAATTTTAACACCGAAGGGGGGGGGGGGGGAGGGACAGCGGACGGTTTCCGGTTTACTTTTGTGTCAGGTTGTTTTTCTGCCTGTGCAAATTCAAGGAACCGCAATGATAAGTCGAGCACGACGGGTTGTATCAAGTGACGCAGTAGGTCGTTAAGGCAGACTGTGCACGCACAAAACGGAGGCTTGCGGATGAGTATGTATGAAACAGGTGAGATAGTACGATATCCCTTCATCAGTAATTGACAATAATAATAAAACAAAAAACATTAATGATCACGTGATTGACGACAATATAGGGGAAAAAAACCATATCAAGAAAGAAGACGGTAAAGTTGAACACTCTAAGCTACACTTGTAAGCTACACTTCAAGTGACAGAAGCATAAAACATGTAAAAAGCAAGTCAGTGCAGTAAATGGAAATGAATATCTACAACATAAATGGATGACAAATATCAAGAAAGATCTTAAAGTTAGAGTAAAATGTAAAAAGATGTACAAAATGCGTTGAAAGAAAGCCAGTAAAATAAATGCACGCGATGAAGAAAATCAAAATAACTTCAAAATCTCAAAGAAGTAAAAACAACAACAACACTGAACAACAATAACACTGAACAACAACAAATACAACAACAACAAAGGTTAACCAAAAAATAATTACAATAACACAATTAAATTACTTCATCTGAATTTTCTTCTGTTTTTAAAGTAAGAATAGGCCTACACTCTATCCTTTAATTACTTCACCGCCAATTTCCATAATGACGGCTCTCAAACTGTTCCCCAAACTGACTAGAAACCTTCTGTATACTCTACTCAAGAGTACAGCAACTCAGACAATCCTCGACAAAAAATTAAGGAACACCTGTACACAACCAGTACTGTCCGCATTTACTACAAAACCACGAAATAGTCTATTTATTATGATCACTCGAAAAAAGAAGAAGGTATAAACAAATTATTCTCCGAAAGGAGAAAAAAAAATTACGTACACGTACTTTTTTATGTCCATAGTCTAAATTCACACTACGGTAATAGAAAAATCCTTTGATCTAAAAGACTTATTAAACACTATTCTGATGCATTTTTCTTAAAAAAAATTCCTTCTGAATTCCTGCGAAATGAGACTGTCTAGGAGTACTGCTTTGACAAGAATTTTCAACGAATTTGTTTGAGAGTTGTACGTCCGTGATAAAGTGTTCCATCATTTTTGTCATATCGTTGTACATATATTACGTAGATATAATTATTCTTGTTGGTGTAACGCTAAAGGCATTTCTCTCTCCCCTCCTCCTGCTTTTTTTTTTCTTTTTCCCTTATTTGTGTCTCAATAATTTAGTTCACGTCGAGGAATTCTAAGCCGTCTCTATCCTCGATTAGGATGAGAGAGCAACACAATAGGCAAAGTGATTCCAAAAATTGAAACTCCACTGATTGCATTTTTGTTATTGTGTAAAATCTAAAGCCTCCCCTCGCCGTTTGCCTTCATCGTTGTCATTCTTAAAACTGCTGTTGCAATGGTTCTTCCACGATACCTCAGCCTTTGGAGAGCCGTAGGTGAAATAATTTTCCCATTTCAAATGTACTCCAGAGGCAGGGAAAGTGACACGTCGCGGTTGAAGTAATAAATAAATGTATGTGGCGAAATAGAACGACTTTCGTTATTTGATCAGTTGAACAAAAGATCTTGGCGGTGGTTATTCCGTTAATTCCTATGAAAATCAAAAAGTAAATTTTAGCAAGAGAGACACACCTCATTTGAGGCCATGGTTTCACTGAACGTTGAACGTCAACTCACACCGGTCGAAGCTAATCGACCCGTCGCAATGACGGGAGCCCTCAATTACAACAGTCCACACCATATCATCAGTTTGGCATTTTCATCAAACTTTAAAAAACGTTATCTAAAAAGTTGTAAGGAGTTGTCGTTTAGGGTTTCACTGTGCTACTTGTGACTGAAACCAGCTCTCTTCTAGATGTATTCTCACGTGGTCTTTACGTGGAAGTTACCTCGAGGTAGTACTTCCATGGTCTGTATAAGATTTAAATTCTACATGATACTAGCTGGTGCTCACATGGTTGGAAGAGGGAGGGCTGTCACATTGTTAAAAGAAGGCTGTATAACTACACTTATTGGTGCATTATGAAGTCAACACATTAAGATTAGTCTAGCGTGTAATGTCGAGTCAAAATGTCAGGACAAACTTTCATATTTTGTGCTGGAATTGATGTTGCACAAGCTGCAAGAGATCGAGGTAGGACCTAAGTGTAGGAGCCATTTTTTCTTGCACTCATGCAGGCAAAAGGAAAGAAAGCCAGACCAGTTTGTGATGGTTGTAGGTCATCTTATATAGGACTAAATACATGCAGGGCAATTAGTCCAACAGTTGCTGGCATATACAGTAGATGCTCTCTTCAAGCATACTATTGCTCAAAATCTATTATTAATGTCCCAAGTTTGGCATACAAATGTGTCCAGGAAAATACCATAAAAGGATAAACCTCACCTATGAAACCAGCCTTCATTTTTAAAAGTGTACCAAAGGATTGGCAGAACATGTTGTAGTTTTAAAAAGCTATAACAAACTACTGAACCAAAATTTCCTCCCCCCCCCCAGAAAAAAAAAAACTATTTTCAGAACCGGGTCCAGTGGTAAATTTATGGAAGTTCTGCATGTTCAAATATCCGCAGTGTAAGAGTTTAGCTTTAAAATTAAATCAGCTTTTTCTTTCTACTGGAAATAAGACTCCAAGCAGTACCTTTTTTCTCTTGACAAAACAAATGTTGACACCTACAGTACATGTATGTTGTTTTCCATGTGGGTATCAAATGGAAGAGAAAGATGTAAGATTACCCTAAAGGGTATGTTTTTTTTTCATTTAAACAGCACATCCTGTGAGAAGACTTTGGTTATGGTTGCAATTAATGTAAATCCAATTATGTCATCATCAGGTTTAAATAGAAACCATAGTGGGTGCTTCAATTTCAACCTACACTTAGTGTTCATCTATTTACAAACAGTCACGACAGTATTGGTTTTATTTTCGTAGTGCTCAACTTCTCTCCAAATAGAACTTCAAACTTTCCGCAGTTGTTATACAACGTATCGTCATTTTGGGAATGTTTGACGTATCACATGCATCGGCAATACTACGTGACATGTACAGGTGCATGTGTTACGTCACGAATCACATAATTTTGCAACAACATGGCAACTTGCAGTGAATAAAATGTATATTTAAAAAACTTCGTATTTTCTTGGACGTGAATTTATTGTACTACTTATTGTGTCTTAATGTGTCGTTTGAAAAACTTTACTTGAAGTGTCGATCAGGACGATCTGGGACACTGTAAAACAGTTTTCCTTGAATTATTTGCTTTTAGTTGCTGCTTGTGGGGTGGTTTAAGTGCCTCATTTTGTTGGAATAATGTTACCAGGTGTGTCTTCCTTTCCTCTTTTTCATTTTTTTTTAATGTAAGATGAGCCTCACTGTAAAGACATCACCATCCAACTACATCCTTTTATTCTTCTTTTAATACTTCATTCTTCTAATAATACTTGTTGACTTTTTTTCTGACAGCCCTGTAACCCTGCTGGAATGTTTCTGCAGTATCCATGGAACTACTTCTCTGATGTACATGTTAATGCTTAGTAATCACAGAAGTGTCATTCTGAAAGTAATACCTTTATGTTGTAATCATGGTATCTAATGAAGGAAAGCACTATGAGCCGATCTTTTTCTTTGGTATACCATGTGGGTGTACCGTAGCAAATTCCCATTGTTTCTGGATGAGTGCGAAGGTCATGTCCTGTTATCATAGTCAAATTGTGAGAACATTGTAAGAAAAGAGCCTAGCATCATCATTAGTATTTTGTTTTTTGTAGGTTTTGATGAAATCACAACCTTTAATTGTAATCAAGAGTTGTGCAGTTTGGACAAATCTCATATTTGGTGCACTATGTTGTTATTTTGAACTGAGTACAAGAAGCCTATTGTTGTTGGTGGGGGGTCAAAGGTCATTTTGATCCAATGTTGTAAATTTGTGAAAACCTTGCTGAAACATGTTACCTGAAGAAGTGAAGCTTGGACATATGTCATATTTGGTATAGTGAAATACGTCCTCAGAACTCCATCAAAAACAATACACTATATTTACATCGTAGACATATACTTACCCCTTGCCACACTAATCAGTTTGACCTATGCTCTACAAACCTCGAAGTCAATCTGACACCGCGCCCTCTAAGGCCTAGCTCGCCATTGTTTGCCTTTCGCTCGAGTGCCTTTCCAACGTGATATGTATGCCTCGCTGTTTTGCCTCTTGCAAAGGCGACTGTACCGGGACAAAACCCTGAGTATTCTTGTTTTTCGTTCCGTGTTTCTTAAGTCTTTCTGCCTGTTATATTTTTCCTTAATTTGACTCTCGCTTCTCCGGGAAATTTAGGATTTAATATTTCAGTTGCGTGCAGCGTGCCTGGGACCGATATCCTATCATACAGCTGCACAGTTATTCCCATTAGCCTATACTTTCGTTATTTCGCAATCCCCTTAAGGGCATTGCGTAATCCCCTCCTTACGTTAACAGTTATATTATATTTCACTTGTAACGTTTCGTTAGCCTCCTCGTTTATCGTTTATCATTAATATTCGAGTTTCATTGCCATTTGTTCCCCCTTAGCTCCCCTAATTATCTTTTTGGTGTTATTTTTCGGGGCGCTAAGTATTTTTGGTTCAGAAGTGAAAATCCGAGTTGGGCGGACTGGCTGTTTCTGCAGTTAGGACGCCCAAACTTGGATCTGTTCCCAACGGGGAGAACGCGACGCTTCCCGTCTTCTGCTCCAGACTACTCCGTCTGAGGCGTCCGTGGTCCAAGTCTCCTCGTTCTTGATGGTCCTGTTTGACGAGGGCAAGCAGGTTAACACCATCAAGAACTACCGCTCGGCCATCGCGGCGATCCACTGTGGGTTTGCGGATGGGTCTTCAGTGGGTTCGAGCGGGGTCCTTACCCAGCTACTCCGGGGGATGGCTTACAGTAGGCCAGTTGTACGGCGGCTGGCGCCGTCCTAGTCTATTAACGGGGTCCTGTGGGCTCTCGCCCAGGCCCCGTACGAGCCGATGCACTCCTGCCCCCTGGGGTATTTGATTCGCAAGACTTTGTTCCTCGTCGCTGCGGCGTCGACGAGACGGAGGAGCTGCCTCCAGGCTCTTTCTGTCAAGCCAGGCCACTTGAGATTTGAGAACCATGGGGTTCGCATGGTTCCTGACCCCTGTTTTGTGGCCAAGACCCAGACACTTTCTTTCGTGCCAGGCGATATCTTCATCCCCGAGATATCCTCGGCCTGCTCGGTCTCCGAGGACAGAAAGTGGTGTCCGGTCAGGGCGCTGAAATGGTATCTCCATCGGACGAAGGACATTCGTTTGTCCGATCGCCTTTTTGTCCTCCCCCGCAGGCCGCACTCGGCCACCTCGAGGGATACCATTTCGCGCTGGCTGACCGAGGTCATTGAGCCGCATGCCCAGGGACAAATCAGGGCTCACGAGGTCCGGGGGCAAGCGACGTCCAAGGCGTTGTTCAGCGGGGTCCCGGTTGAGGACATCCTCAAGGCGGAGGCCTGGAGGACCCCGACGACGTTCGTCGCTTGCTACCTCACGGACACTCTCAGCGCCGAAGAGGCGTTTGGCCGTGCCGTTCTCTCCTCCCGCTGACCTACCACCGGTTTCCTTCGGTGTCACTCTGATGCAGTAGTGTGGCCAGGGGTAAGTATATGTCTACGATGTGAATTCCCCACAACTCACTGGTGTGGGTATTCACGAGTGACTATACTTACCCCTTGCTGCTTCCCGCCTCCCACCCCGCGGAGGCAGGAGGAACCAAAATTGTTTTTCATGGTTTGTTGGTTCCCCTCGGAGGAGTGGTAGTTTTCTCCCACTGCACATACTGTAGATAGTCTAAATTTAGAAAAACCAAAAAAAAAAACCTTTCGTTTTTTTCTCATTGTTTTCGGGAAAGGAGATCTCAAGGCTTGGGGGGAGGGGGTACTCGGGCGACGCCTTGGTGGCTTTGGTGGATCCGCCACTCAGGTAGGTGTTCACGGTTTTGTTTTCTTTCGTTGGGCACCTTGCTCAGTCCTACGAGGGCGAGCTAGGCCTTAGAGGGCGCAGTGTCAGAATTGACTTCAGTCACTCGTGAATACCCACACCAGTGAGTTGTGGGGATTACACTCATTTAAGGTACCAGTACATACCAAAAATAAGGTCTGTATAAGCTGTACTTCTGAGATACTGTGTTTACAAAGTTTGCACTCACTGACCACTGTTTACCCCAAGTGACCTTTGACCATCACCAAAGTCAATAGGGTCTTGTAGTCAATAAGATGTTCCCACATACCAAGCATGATATCTGTCCAACTTTCCCTTATTGAGATATTGTGTTTACAAGGCTTTTTATTATTTGACTTCTGTTGACCCCAAATGACCTTTGTCCTAGACAAAAGTAGGCTTTTTGTACTCAATATGGTACTGCTCCATAATAAATATGAGGTCTTTACAAGCTTTGTGTCAAGCGATATTGTGTTTACAAGGTTTTCACTATTTGACCTTTTTTTACCCCAAATAACCTTTGACCTTCACCAAAAACAGTGGGCTCCTTGTACTTAATATGGTATCCACATACCAAATATGAGATCTGTGCAAGCTTGTTTTCTGGAGATACCATGTTTCCAATTAGGTGTCACGAACGTACACACAGGCACAGGCACACACACACACCTGCATAATGACAAAGGTTAGAATTTCATCAAAACCAAAAATTTAAAAAGTCAATTAGCAGCCTAGTACTGTTTTGTACTAGTATGATTTTCAAAGGTGTTTGAACAGCTTGAACTTTGCTGGGTGAGCAAAGTGCTGTGTTACACAGTTTGGGCTGGCTTTTTTTTTTGTAAACGGTAATATTACAGATATGTACTGTATCTTAAAAGTTGTCATGTTTTAATATTTCATGAACTGGTCCTTCAAGATCGTGCTATAAACACTCATCTAAGTGTAATTATCATTTGTTATTCAAATTCTTTGTCATCAGTCATTCTAAGATGAGGTTCATAAAATCATGGCAGAAACTTCCTCAGTTGCTCATCAGTTATCATGTTTGAAATAAAAAAAATTATCAAAGGATTTTTGGGTGAATTTTATGTTGGCATTTGAAAATTAAAAGTAGAAAAAGTGCATTTTTCCACAGGATGTATCAAGTACAAGTGAGGGATGTAGACTACAGGTATGTCCGACTTTGTGGAAAGTTTTTGAAATTATATATTTTTCTTTTTTTGTTGTTTTGTGTTAAGTCTGAAACCATTTATCGTATATGTGATTCCAATATCTGAATCATACAGTATAGCCATGGACTCCAGGGTTTGCTTTTGAGCTATGCATGATTCAGTGTTTTTCATGATAATAAAACATTTACAAAGTTAATCACAGTTAGGTAAGATAAGCATAACGTATCAAAAGAAAGGAGTAATAAGCAATGGGCATTCAACAGAAAACAAAAAGTTTGAAGAAAGACCTTTTCAACAGCAATACATTACTGTATCCCATACAGGATGCCCTGGTGGGTGCAAAGTGATTATGTTTGCATTCATCATAGCGTGATTCTGTCCCCAGTAGTCATGGGGCAAGATTTTTTTTTTCACTCCAACAACCTTCACTGTGATAACATCTTTCCAGTTCATAGGCAATTAGGCAATAAACATCATCGCTAGCCTTTTCCCCACAGGGGTAAAATGGTGTGAAACTTTATCTTCTAAGCTCTAACTTAAATTCCTTGTTCTGCTTCTCTTATCAGTTTGTTGTCTTATTTCTGCACAGAAAGTCACAAAATTTTAAAGAGGCTCATTGAGTTGTTTCATGATATTCACTAAATTTTTCTAAACCTGCCAAGTTTCCTTCACATGCTAGTGCCAAATTGTCAAAATAGTACAATCTCAATGTTTCACATACAATAGACCATTAACGAGTGAGTAATTAATGATTTAATTTGGTTTCTGGAACTTTGTGACCAGACATTTTTCATATTAGTACTGTATTTATATGCACACACCCAGTACAAGCAACGGTCAAAAATTTAAAAATCTTGACACTTTTTGTAACTATTGGATGTGAAACTTGACTAATCATGCTGAGTATAAGTATTGTCATGTCTTTATAACCTTCACAATCACATCAATCTTTATTGATATCAACTCAATGAGCCTCTTTAAGATAGTTTACCATGATTAATTGAAAAGTATGTAGAACACAAAATAGGATGTAGCCTATAAACATCCTAGAAACAGGCCTACTTGTGTGTTGATGGAATAACCAATATCCCAGCTAAGATTGCAGTGGTAATTGACCAAAGTTACTGGGCCAGCCCAAGTGTGTAATTTCTACCTGAGACAGTCAATCTCTGTGTAAGTGGTGAAAGAATCCACAACCCGGAAATTCCCATACATAGGTCGGGTTCTCCACACAAATATTCTGCCCCACCATTACAGGGACCAAAATCACCCTGTGATCATATTCACAATTTGGAATTTGAAAATTATCATGACTTGTATGATTAATGAAATTTGAAATTCTGAAATGCGAATGCCAGCCAGAGCAGCTGGTAAAGGATTATTTTATTGAAATTATGCAATCTGAAGATGCGTTTTAATTGAAAATGTTGTCACTAGTCTATTGGCTCTTTTGTCACTGTTTTTGTTTTGTATAATTTTACCTCATCCCTGTACACGTAATGTAAAGAATGAGATATTGTCGTTGCTTTGTGATGTATTATGGCTCTCTCAGTTGCCATAACAACAGTTGCCGCAGTAACATTATGTACGGTCCATATATGAGACATGGGGTCTTACCTGGTACGGTACTTAAGGTGACCTGGAACAGTGTTAGGGTAGGCGTCAAAATGTGTGTGTGAGTGTGTGTGTGTGAAAGAAAATTTCAGTTTCATAAGTTTGCGTCCGCATCTCCTTCCAGAGGCTGCAAAACCAATGATGGTAAAATTAGGTAGATAGATGACCCAAGGTCTGAAGTTGTCTCTCCCATCGAAATTTGAGGTTAGAAATCAAAGGTTATAGGTCAGTGGTCAAATTAGTAAAAATCTTATTTTTGCTGTATTTCTTAATAAAAAATATCTATTTACATGGGAGCTTCATATATATAACATAAACAAAATTTCATCAAAAAATCTTGTTTTTATGTGCTTTGAGGCTTTGTCTTTTGGCAGGGATCTTTGAAACAATCATCAAACATGTATTGTGTTTCATCATTTCAAGAAAAATGGACAGAAACATATTTTTCTTATCTACAGTAGATGGGTATAGATATATGTTGGACTAGCACCAGGGGGAATCGTTAAATGCAGGGGGTTTGAAGTTGAGACATCATACTATATTCTCTTCTCTGTACTTTAATACATGTAACATATGATTTGGCTGCCAGTGGATTTTTAAAATGGTTGCACACCTCTGTTGTACCTGTTTGTGGTATTTCTATTACCAGTACATTCACCCATTGGCTACCAGCACAGAATAGCAAATGCACAGTATAGTTTAATGCAGGATCCATACAAATAAGAGTGCTCTCCAGACTTGATTTCTGAAACTCTTTGAATGCTGTTTTACATGTCTTATTTCTGTTTTTGAATCGTCTGGATTATAATTCTTAGAGGCCATCATGTGAAGCTGTTGTCCTTTTAGATGGGTCAAACAGAGAAACAATGCTACCAACCTTTTTGACCCTTTCCAGTGGCTACATCAGTATCAATCCCTGACAGCCTGACAGTGGTTCTACTAAGTCAAACTATTACATCCTGATCATTTATTAGGGTTGTACTTTTAACTGTGAGGATAGGATTGACAACATTTGTTTGTATTTCAACTTTATCGAATGTGCCTTACCAGATAAAAGAAGAAAGTCACCTATTTCTGTAACGACAAGGTCAGGCAACTTACTTTCCAACACGTGGGTTAATGGCCGATAACCCAACTTGTTAAGCCACAGTCAATCACTGGCGGATGAATACAATAAAGCGGTACATCGACAGTGTGCTATCATTCTGCTATATCTTGCACAAAACAATGGCTAATACAGAATTACTAGTAACAGGCCTACACTAGGCAAATTAATGTTCGATTTGAAGTTCGTAGTTCTTAGTTCTAACGTTACGTAGGCCACTTGTAGGGCCTGCTCAACAGTAAAATGTAAATGTACAGTAGGTAAATCAACGTAACAACAGCACAGTAAACTGTCAGTGGTAATTCCTCTGACGTAGGGTAACTATAAATATCAAGCTTCTTCTGAAGCTTCTTCAGTATATTTTGAACACCTTCAAAAGTTTGATAGCCTACCGGAATTAGCTTTCCTTCTTTGTAAAATTCTAAGATGTTCAAAAACAATTCCCTGTGCAATAAAATCGTAAAGAGGACTAAGGACTGCAATACATCGCCATCGTGAAGGGTCTCCATACAACTACCGGATTAATATTCTTAAGGACAGAGAACTCCACAGCACAAATAATTTAGGCCTATTGATAGGCCTAGGCCCTATATGGTGATAAAATGAAAACAGGGAAGGCCTTGACATGAGGTATCCCAAACCAGCCATAAAGTGATCTTACAGCAATGTTTTGACAGTAACGTTTTAACCATGTGCAATCCTTCTTCTTTGTTGAACTAACTTAGGCCTACAGTAGGTCCGAAATTTTGCATAGCTTACTGAGCACTCTCACACTCACAGAAAAATTAGGGTCTGCACACAGCAAGTCTTCCACTCACTGGTGCTGTTAGGACTGAGAGTAAGACATCAAGCTTGTCCAAGTTTTTCTTGAAATCTATATTTAATAAATCTGTCACTGTCTTTATCCAAACACAGTAACTAGGCCCTACATGTAGCTGTACAACGCTCTGTAGCACGCACTTACGTACACAAGCCACAGTGAATACACGTACACTGAACCACAGCATACAAACATTAGTATACTACTTAAGCTAAAAAACTAACTAAAGTAGGCATTGTACTATAACAATTGTTATTGTTATCCTTTTCGTGTACGTGTTACTTTCTGTTTCGCACACGAATATTGTTGACAATTGTTGTAAATTTGTGTACCTTTTCTTACGATTCCTTTTCAATGAAAACGCGGTTATTTAATAACCAAGTTCTTTTTTTTTTTCGTCCTTTTTTCATCGAAACCTCGTTGGTATGTATGAACAAGGTTAATCAACTTTGAACATACTGTAAAGTGGCCGAGTTAAATCCAGATGTTCTGCTTTTTCTTTGTTTGAATCAAAAGATTAATCAACGCTGGACCTGTGTAGTAACTGTAGTATAATGCACTCTCCGGGGGTAATGCTATCGCTGGATGCACTCAGACTGTGCCCTCATGCATCGTTTGCATTAACCCCCAATGGTGCATCATCCTACAGTTTATTCACGGTCCAGTTTTGATTAACCTTTAATTCAAACAAAGAAAAAGCAGAATAAAACATCTGGATTAAACTTGCCCACCTTACAGTATGTTTCGGTGTATGTTTTCTAGAGCCTGGGGTAATACCTTTTTGCTGGAGTTGTTTTTTTTTTTATTCCCTTTAAAGGAAGGGAATGTTGAATGTTCACTGGCATATTAATTGATTGGATATGCTTAGAGAAGGAGAAGGTCCTAAGGGCAGTTTACTACCATATACATCTTTTTCACATTCTTAGACATTCAACCTTAAAATACAATAAATGAACATATATATTAAGCAATGCAGCCAAGGTTGAAATCAAACACCTGCATATGTCCTGGAAAACTTAGAGCACTTAAAGGGCAGCTGGTGGTTTTAATTCCAAACAGCACATCATGTTCTATTAACTTAACTACTGTTATGCTTTTTCAAATATAGTATTCAGAGTTGATACCATGAGCAAAGATATATTGCTGTACATGTAGGCTGTTCAAGTTTCACTCTTAGGAGTTTTTAACCTCAACAGTCTTTTGCATTGAGCCAATACATAATGCACAAAGCTTAATCTGTAATTTTTTTTTAATGGTAATGCTCTGTGGCTGAGAGTCAGACAACATGCATAGACCCTTTATCACGCTTGTTATTGGAAGCCTTATGGTTGTTTGGATGTCTGATTCCTCAAATTGTTTAGTTTATGCTGTTTTTTTTATGATTCTGGGAACAGGCACAAATGATTTTCAACAATGCTAGACAGATGTCCAGCCAAGTTTAATAAAAAGGAAGAAGCAGATTATACAGATAAACTGGTGTTCATGCTTACAAGCAAAGGGCACACAGTATTTTGCTGTATTGCACCTTTTGAAAGTACAGGAAGTTGTTTTTTTAACCTAAAAATCTCTGTTTACTTGAATCATATTTTATTTTCTCCTCATGCAAGTTTGCATAATTCAGTTGATGTTGCCTTGAGAGTGTAATGATCAGTTTTTCCTCCCTCTTGTGAAAAAGAAACTGAAAATTTTTTAAGTTTTGTAATCATTTTACCAGCTGGTGTATATCATATTATTTTTAATGTTTTTCATGTTCAGAAGATGTTTCCGCTGCATGTGTCACATGTAGCGGAACAGACAAACTGGGACTTTGAAAATGAAAATTACAAAAGTGGGGAGTGCTTCCATCCTTATCATTAATTGATCACCAGTAACTGTAATCATCAAAGTACTTTATAGGTCTCTGTCACACTGATTTGTCACGATCAAGGGTGACAATTTAATCAGAGGACTGTTAAAGTCATGTATTTCACAAAATGTATTAGCCAATTCAAGTGAAGATGCATCTTTTGAATTTTGAAAAGTTTGGGTGAACAAATTAGTGATGAGCAACAAATGACTGAATTTCTCTCTGTGAGAAGCTTATTTCTTGAAAAGAAGGCTACTGTCCTTCCTTATTTTGAATAATCTATCATTCTATGTCCTCAAACATTGGTTCTAAAAATATGGATGTTTTCTCTAAAATTTCTCTATTTCCCTTTAATTCTGCCTCTTGTACCCGAGTCTGAATGTGTTAAACAGGAATTTTGTAAATGTGGATGTGAATGTATCAATGAATCAAATTTTAAAGTATTCTTCTTGCAGGCAAACTATCCATGAGTGTGGTAGATGAAGATCGATCATCTTACATAAGGGAAGGTAACTACGAAGTCCACCTCTTTACGTTAGCACCTACCAGTTGTTCTCCAAAGAATAATTTACTAGTCGGAGTATCAGAAAAGCACCAACAAAGATATCGTCAATTTGAAAGAAAGATAATGACACAGTAGACTGTCTTCATGGTTTTGTACCTTCAGAAACATTGTGGACTTGAAGGCTGTCTCTGGTTCCAAGTTGAGTAATAGGCTTACAGTAGACTATTTACAAGGTTTGCACCAACAATGTAGACTATGAATTGTTGTTTCACTTTTCTGTCTTTTCTTATGGGTAGAAGGTATTTGAGCTCCTTTCCAAGCAAAGACTGACAATGCTTGCACATTTAGGAAGTTCCAAAAACATTTACCTGTCAGTTAGGTTATAAAGTGTAGTTGCTGTTCTAATTTCACAAGTCTTCGACTTACAATGATGAAACTTCATCTATGCACCTTCAGCTAGTAGCATTATGCTGGTTTCTGATAAAATATGTCTGAAAGCATCTGTAAAGTATCTGAAAAGCCAATTTGGTTGATTAAGTTTAGCAGGTACCATACACCTTTGAGCTTCTGTTTAGTCCCCAAATCAGCAGTACAGTATTTGGTATCATGCGTCTTTTATTTATTACTCTCGTTTTGACAGTTAAAAGTGCTCACTTAGTTTTCAATGCATAATTGGCTTTTAAATCCATGTGAGACTTTTTCTCTTTGTCTGAAAATGTTGATTGATTAATGAGGTTGACCTGCTTATCTTTCCCAGAGGAATCTTTATCTGAGATGCAGCTCTCCGTCTGTCATCAACCAATGTGGAATAGATTTGTTTTCTGAAGTGGAGATAGTTGTACATCAAAGATTTCATTTAGGGAAAAGTCTTATTGTACAATAGAGATAAATAAGTTATTACTTGGTCATGTGATGGGGTAGATTGAGGAATTTATGTAGTTTATATAATTGGCAATCATTTCAACTGTCATAGGAGTATATCTCTTGTATCTGGAAATTTGTACTGTACATAGGCTAACACTGTGCAGGCTGGGGAATTCTTGGCCTCTATTGTTATCTTACATTACATGCGTACAGTAGGTATTGGGAAATGATTTACATATTAATAGCTTCATCTGGTAGCCTGTGGTTATTACAGTGTAATGCAACTTGAAAAAAAGTAATGGAGGTGCAAGGTATCACTAAGCCTCTTGACTTTCTTGCTACAATCATTGCTCCACCTCGGACTGCAGGTACATGGAGAAGTTAAAAGATTATGCTTATGGTGTGGTTATATTCTTGAGCCAGTGCCTGAACTAAATTTAATTCCCCAGGGTTATTTTAATGGTTTTTTAGGGAAAATATCATTTGAAAAAAAGATAAATTTTTGTTTTTTTTTTGTCATCTATAATGCATATGCATACAATTGAATATTTCAGTGGTTCCAGGTGCAATATTCCAGCTGCATAGTAGAAGTTGGTGATGATATCTCACTATGAGCAAATTTATGACAAGCAAACTCTGCAGGGACATATTCTTAAAATAAAATATTTAGAGGAACATGTTGACAGCTTTGATGTACGAAAGTTCAAGAAAGACGTCCGACATTGATACAGGTTGTACCTAGATGCACCTAGAAGAAGAGCGATTAATTATTAGGATTATGAATTAATCATGGTTGTTCAGTGTCATGATGAATGAAATATGGTCAAATTTCATGTCTCTCAGTTCTCAAAACTGCTGGAAACATCGTCAAGAAGTGAAAAAAAAAAACACCTCGTCAACTTCCCACCCTTGTTAGAAGAAGAGTCAAGTTTTCAATCAAAAATCATGCTGTCTGTCTGAAAAACAGCTAAATCCAGACTTACTTTGAGTCATCTAGCAAATGATCCTTAATTATGAAATCAATTTTCTAATGCTGCGATGCTTAAAGCCATTTGGCTTTTTAAATATGTGATCACAGTATTGTGTCCATGCACTGGTAGGCTTCACATATGTGGGATAAAGGTCACATGAAATGCCTGCTCCTTCTCTACCTTCAATATTTTTTTTTTTCAAATTATGGTGCTACTTCTCTGTGAAACTATCGAATCATTTATAAGTTCACACTGTTATTACCCACGACTGAATGTTTTGGGGTGGAAAATCATTGACTTTCTCTGGGATGTCTTTACTCTTCTAATTTTATGCAACCTAAGTTAACAGAAAGTACATGATTTGTCCCCCAATTAAGAACACTTGGCAAGTTACTGATCAGTGTTTGTTAACTCTTTGCTTTTGTGAAACGTAAATGAAAAGGCAAAAGACAATTTTCTGAAAGAGAGAAACAAGAAGAATGCTGGTTCATATATAGGGTTGCCACTTCAACCAAGCTAGGGCCAACCATTTTGTAATCTCTCATAAGATGAACCCTCGGCCCCCCAAACCAGCCGCCATCAATACTGTACAAGAGCACTGTCACAATAAGCATTTTGCAGAATTTTATAAAATGTGCCATAGGGCTAACAAGGGACCTTTAACCAAAGTTTCCTGAACACCATGTAGGTACAAGTACCATTATGACACCATCAACATTGTACAAGAGAATCTGTAGGAGGAGGAGCATTTTGCAGAAATTTCTTCAAATGGCCAACATTACCCCCATTGAACCTTGAATCAAAACTTTTTGAATACCCCAAATGGCCCATCCCCCAATTAACATTGCCTCCCAAGGTTCAAACAAATCCATCAAAGCATGTGGGAGGATTAACATTTTGAACAATTGTAGACAGTATGACATGGCTTGATCGCAATAGCTCACACTGGTATGCTTGTATGAGCCAAAAAACATTCCACTCGGCCAGCGATGGATCATTCAGTATCGTCTTTTTAAAATTGTAATACCTCATAAATTACATCCAGTCCTTTTCTAGCATTTCCTGTATGGCTGTGCCAGTCTGTCGCATCCACTTCCTTGCAAATCCATCCCCTTCCTGTCCTGTACCAACTACTCATTAGTGTATACTTTACAAAGAAGATTTCGAATTGACTGCAAATGTATTTTGAAATTTACTGTGCTTTTCAAGTGTAACACATTAAAATTGTAGGTTTGTAAGCAGGGCGGCAATGTTTGCATAGTGTTTAAGGATGGGCAACGATTGGTGAGGGATGGTTTGGGTTTCAGAAAGCTCTGGGAGCAGATTGTTGTATCCTGAAGCAAGTGTTTGGCAAATCATGCCAGGAGAACAGAAATCTACATTTAGTCTGGTTGACTCATTCTACCAGTGATTTGTGTGAGTGGAAGATGGTTGATATGGGCGCATGAAGTTGTTCCATAATGTTTAATAGGTCATCATACATTTCTGGTATTGGCCTTCCACTGCTGACACTTCCTCATGTTTTTGTGGTTGTGTGTAACCTTTGAAGTGTGTTATCCCGGAGTGTTGATTGTGTTGCACAGATTTCAAACCACTATCTTTCATGAAGGACAGCTCGTGTGGATCTCATTTGGCCTATCTAGGTGCACCAGGTTGGTTACAAAAAGCACAGTGTTTTTGGTGGAGTTCAAATGTTATTAAAGTGCAACAGGGGTCAAACTACAAAAAAGGAAAACATGAATGATGTATCTAACGAAATAAACTTGGACCGATCTCAGAATAGAAGTCAGAATTTTGACGATGAAATATCGCAGTTTAATAGTCTAATTGAGAAACTAGCATGTGGTGAATATAGGCACCATCACCAAATGTCACTCATCAACATACGGTATTACGGTCGTTTACTTTTCATTGTATTGCACTTTGAAACTGAATGAAAATCAGTCAGAACATTGCCATTCATAGATTGTCATATCTCAACCACTCTCACTGAAAGGCTGTCGTGTTTGTTCATAGATTATCGTCAAATAGATTAAACACTTGTTCAATAATTTGATCATTGCATGATACGGTACAACTTATTAATATAACCAAAAATGTGAACAACAGAGGTCAACAAGAATGTCATGCAATCACAATAACTCAAGAACTGAAAGTCAAAATGATGTACAGGCTTACCACATTTGTGTACATAATTTGCCTGTTTTTCATGGAAATTGTTTGATCTAAACAAGTGTTAAAACAATGATAACAATAATAGGTAGAAAACAAAGAAATTCATCAAATTCCTGCTCTCAGGAGTTATGTGACATAACAATTTGACTAATTACTCAGGTCTATTTACATTAAACTGAGGTAAAAATGGCAGAACCCTTCTCTAACTTTGAGATTTGCATGTTCTGATTTGCCTGTTTTTCATGGAAATTGATCTAAACAAGTGTCAAATTGTAAAACTCTTGAACCTGCATCTTAGGAAGGGAATCCTGAACTGACTCTTCATAATTGTCATGTACTTGCACTGTCCCATGTTGAGTGAAATGCTAATAGCGTTTTATAAAAAAAAAAAAATGGGCATTCAGAGGTCAGTTGGGTCATATGGTAAACATGTAAAGTTAATTTCTTAGTAAGAAAATTTAACACCGAGTTTGTGAGACGTATGTATGGCATTGAGTGAAAAAAACATCTATCGTTATACAGTGAATGCCAAAGGTCATTAAGGGACCGACTATGTATGTTGTTGCTAAAAAAAAGTTAAACAATACTTTGAGATGAATGGCCATACCTCATACTTTGTATGTGTATTACTTCTATAGTCAGTGTGCCAGTTTGTCATGGCTGAGTCCAGTGCTGTGCCTTACATTAGTGGTAAAATTATAACTGTGATTTAATACATCAAACCACAGTGTCACAGTCCTGATGATATTCAACTAACACACTTAAAGACTTTCATAACTTTTAAGATAATGCATCATTGGACATATTTTACTTACAAATGTGTTCACCTTAACGGTGATGATTTTGCATTCATTGATGTGGCGAATTATGGTTCAAGAAATATATTGAAATCATAACGGTCGGTGCACAAACGCTCGTTTCTGTGTGTAAAATGCTTCACAGTGTTAGAATATTCACTGTAGAGTAAGTAAATCCCCCCCCCCCCGACTATACTGAATGTATTTAAGATATCTTAGTTGTTGTGTCATTGTCTTCTTGAGTTTGCAGATTATATTGTCTTTTTTTAATAACATTTGTAACTTTTACAGTGTAAATAGGCCTACACTGCTGCTACCCACAGTTGAGATGGATGAACCTATGGTATCTGTGACTTTCTAGAATTACATGGTTTAAAGTTTAAGGAATATTCCGGAAAGTAGGGCTACTCGATCTTCGGTGATGCAGAACTTAGAAAAAACTTTCAGTTTTCCATTTACTGACAGTCCATTCATTGGCTTATCTTTCTTACATTATTTTTTTTTATGTTAAGTTTACGAATTCACTGGTTTTATGATTATCAGCCTCCTCTCCCACCCACCCCCCCCCCCCTCCCTTTTTTTTCTCCCACTTTGTTTTGAGTGGGATTTAAATAGCAATTTAGTTCCTTGAACGAAGAACCAGGAGCGAATTTTCAAGAAAACTTTAATGTACAATTAACATTAACCAAAAATGTGCATGTTCATTGATGGCAAATATAGGTAGGAAACAAAGAAATTCATCGAATTCCTGTTTTCAGGAGTTAAGGGAACATAATGGTTTGACTAATTACTCAGGTCTATTTACATAAAACTTAGACAAAAATGGCAGAACCCTTCTCTAAATTTCAAATTTGCATAATTTGGGACAAATGACGTATTGATTGAAATTTCGAAGGTTGTGCTAATCAAACACTTCTGTTTTGTTTGTCATAGCTTATTGCTGAGTTCATGAGTTCCAGTTTGTTTTCTTGTTAAGTTTAAGAGGCCCTCTGTTTTGGATTTACGTAAATGTCATTTGATATCTGCGGGCGTAAAATAACAGGAACTATGACAAAACATTTCAAGAAGGCAAGAAGTCTGCTGTTGGTGAAGTCATTTAAGGTCAACAGAGGTCAACAAGAATGTCATGCAATCACAATAACTCAAGAACTGAAAGTCAAAATGATGTACTGGCTTATCACATTTGTGTACATATCTTGCCTGTTTTTCATGGAAATTGTTTGATCTAAACAAGTGTTAAAACAATGATAACAATAATAGGTAGAAAACAAAGAAATTCATCAAATTCCTGCTATCAGGAGATATGTGACATAACAATTTGACTAATTACTCAGGCCTTTTTACATTAAACTGAGGTAAAAATGGCAGAACCCTTCTCTAAATTTTAGATTTGCATATTGTTATTTGCCTGTTTTTCATGGAAATTGTTTGATCTAAACAAGTGTCAAATTATAAAATTCTTGAACCTGCATCTTAGGAAGGGAATCCTGAACTGACTCTTCATAATTATCTTAAAATTACAGTTAAATTTCCCTTTTTTCGCCGTACGACTGATTTTTGGCATAAAAGTTATTTTTCAATGCAGAAATGGCAGGAACTTAGTTTCGTTGCAGTTGCCCTGGGTCTCCCCTTTCTAAGGTGGTCGCTGGTATTGCTATTGGGAAACTTCAAAGGTCGTTTGATGTCTTGAGAGTTGCAACCCTTCCAGGAGATCTTATGTTGTAAATGCGCAGGAAAAAGAAATGAAAAAGGGCCTCAATGAAGTCAAATTTAGAGTTAAGCTTGGTTTCCGTTCATTGCACAGTAGCCAATTATTGTCTTAGCAGCTCAGCGCATAGTTTTGTCTTTGGTCCAGAGTACTTTGAAAATTGTAAATGAACTCCAGCGGTCGAATGTCTGAACTTTGCAAGATATGACTCTATGCAGGTCTTTGGCTTTCGGACAACTGTGAGACAATTAGTCCTTTTGGGGTCACCAGTGGTGAAACTTTGTAATCTGTAAAATCAAGACAAAACGTAGGACTGAGACCATCAGAAGTTTGTCGGTATGTGGAGGTATTATATTAAGTAACCCTTTATTTTGTGGCGAATTGGGGACAGTCATTCTAGACTATCAATGCTGCAGTCGCTCAACTCTTTGTGTGTGTGAGTGTGTGTGTATGTGGTTACAATACTGCAGTAAGGGATGGGGTGTCTAATGAATCTGTTGTTGTAGTGACATGCATGCTATGATGATTGCATATGTTACTTTTGTGGTCTTACGAAACACGAAATTGTGTAAGGAAAAAGCCTGTTGACGCAATATCTCTTGAAAGAAGATGGAAACTGTTGATTTTGCGCGTATGATTTGATAACATTATTGAGTGAAGGTACTGTATCTTGGGGATCAAATGTCATTTGATGTCACCAGAGGTTAACCTATCGTGAACAAAGTACATGAAGGTAGAAATCACGGAAACTGACACACACATGTGCATAATCGTTAACTTTCAAATGGTAATATTTTTCTCCTTCCTTCTTTTGAGGATACTGTAAACAAGAAACCCAATTAATTCAACATCACCATTTGGCAAAGACTAGCTGTAATTGCAATGATTTAGAAACGAATTACTCTGAGAACTTCAAAGCTGCTACTGTATAGTTTCCTGACTGTTTTCAATGTAACAATTCTGTGGTATAGTGCAAAAAAATCTAGTACCTGTGTACTGCTTTTACCATTAACTTATATTTCATGCAGGTTTTGGTTAATACTGGGAAGTGGTTTTTGGTTTGCTACACAGCTGTCTATATCCTTTCCATGCAAAGACTTTAGTTGCCTCAGATAGTGACCCTTGCCATCTGTGGAGAAGGACTTTTCCCGGCAAAAAAACTCCCTTCTGAACAGCAAGTTCCTCCAAATCCTAAAGAATCCATAATCCAAGAAAGGTCTGCTTAGAGTGTCTGTCATTGTCACCACTTGCATATTGATCATCTGTCCAGGCTTTGGATTCTTACGTGAAGAGACTGCCCCGCAATACAGATAATAGAAATACTCCCTCCGTATGATGCCATCACACACATATACAGCACTCTGTTAACGCCGAACAAGGTACAAGTCAGATCACATCTCTGAAATGAGAGGCAATCATCGATATTTCTACACTCAAGGAAGCCTCTGCAAAAGAACAAGGTCTGTTGTATGCTTGTATGATCCCTCCACATCAATTTTTCAGGAAAATCTGACACATAACTTTGGAAGAGTTGTGCAGCTGTCCAGCAAATCTGACAGAATTTGAAAAGAAGGAAACCTTTTGAAGAGCCAGACAGACATTTTCACTCCAAACTACCATATAAGCTCTACCCACACTTGAAATTTGTGGATTGAGCTAATAAGTGCACATCATGCAACTTATTCTGACCACTGCATTAATGAAGGTCATATGTAAAGAGTGATCTAGGGCCCTTTCAGATATCATCGATAGTCTCAGCCCGTTGTATTTCGAACTGTAGGGAATTTCGCATCGACATTTCCTTCTTGGTCGTATAAAGATAAGATAAAAAAGAAAACGTTGACTAACATCAACATTGGTGTGTATGATCTGTACTGTCTATATTTGATGCGTTCCTGGAAATAAACTGTTTAACTCATTAAATTAATCCATCGAATGATAATGAATGTGCAAAACTGTTCAGAAATTTCACCGTTCATTACAATATTTTGAGACTAGCTATCAAATCAATGATTCACGTGGGATCTGCCAGGGGTCTAGTGTTTTGTTTTTTTTTTTGTTTTTTTTTTGTTTTTTTTTACACCTTGACGTACGTCTATAAGAGGAGCATGAGACGCATAATATCCATGATTATTAGGGGGTGGAGGTTGAGCTGGACAGAGAGCTAACGGCCGAACTATCTGAGCGGAGCCCCATCATCGGCTGGTGCGGGGTCCAAAAGAAAGGTTTTGTCTTTACAAGCACACCAGGTGGCCGGAGAGGGCATTCCTAGACTGTCCTAAGCTACATATGCCCAGTCTAAAAAGAAGGGTCTCATGTCTGCAATTTTCCTCAATCGATGAAAAATGTTGATAATTTGGATTCCTTTTTATCAAGGATGTTTCCACGGATCAAATCGCGGTCGACGTCCACTCACTAACTTTAAAAACATCTTTAATAAAACCTTCACAGGCAAGAAGTCATAAATTCGCGTGCATCTCTTGCCAAGCAGAGCGCCATCAACAGTTGACGAGGAGCGCACCGAGCTTGTTTTCGTTGAAAACACCTGCCATATCACCGGAAATGACATTTGCAACTCTATTTTTTTTCTCTTTTTCTTACGCTTTAGACCACACACTTAAACTCGTTTTCAAGTAAATCTATTTTTGTCGTAAAATGTGATGTGAAAGCCACACCCTATGCCCCCCCCCCTCATTGCGGGTCCAAAGATGATTAAAGGGACTTTGGTGTAAGGGACGCAGATGTTGGGGTCTATATATGACTAATAATTTCACGCAACGTGATCAAGAAAAAGGTGCAATTTAGGCCCTTAATTCTTATGGGCTCGCTGTGTGGCGAAAAAAATAGCATATGCAGCACCTAAAGTTTTGCGCTGCAACAGATATTCCGTACATGACAGTTCGCCATTATGGAAGTACGTTTCTTTTCCCCACCTACTAGATTAAAAAGTGTTTGTCGTGAAGTGATTGGGGGAGGGGGCAATAAGAATGGACCATGCATGACAGCTGATCTCATAGTACACTAAGCTCTTCGACGTTTCGACGTGGAAGAAGACGGCTACACTGTAGGTCCTGGAAGGAGGGCTGCAGACTCAATTGCAGTGACACCACATAAGGAGACATTGATTGTAGTATCGGGATAATTGTAGGAAGTTTTAGATTCAACGACGCGGTTGTGATGGGCAAAAATGCAGATCACGTCATACTGTTATCAGCAGATTTTGTCACGAAATTTGGTCAAAAGATTACCAGCTACGACTACTGTAAGTTTCACAATATCATTTTTAAGCCGGCATTTATTTTAATTATCATTATTGGTAGTAGTAGTTGTGCTAGTAGCAGCAGTAGTAGATTTTTGCTACTCCTTTGACGTCAATGGATTCATTCCGGATGTTATGAGTTTTGTGTAATAGGCCTATCACATTTGCTGTCAGAGGACTATGGATAACAAGGAAGGACGTATTTTATCACGCATTTTTGAAGGGAAATAGGGCGTTTAGAATACACCAACATGATATACTAAAGAAAATAGCCGTAATCATTGTTAAACCATTCAGTCTCATCAATAAACATCTACCAAAGCTTCATCTCCTCCAAAAAGTATGCATGTGAAGAGTAATGGAAGATGCATCATTTAAATTTTGAAAAGTTTGGGTGAGCAAATTAGTGCTGAGCAACAAATAACTGAATTTCTATCTGTGAAGAGCTTATTGTTTGAAGAGAAGACTACTATCCTTAGTTATTTTGGATAATCTATCATTCTGCATCCACAAACATTGGTTTCAAAAAATATGGACGTCTTGTCTAAAACAAAGGCCCTATTTCCCTTCTGGTGTCAAAAGGTCAATTTCAGTACTTAACTTTGCATTCACGTCAGAACTTCACAACTTTGGTGTTACATGCTGCAGTGACCGTACTTCTTTCAATTCCTCATATACCGCACACGCTTGCATCGTTTGCCTCAGATTCTCAATGACTAGCCAGATCGAAAATTGTCATTAGTACACTAGTGGTCACAAATGTCAGCAATGCCGAATTCAAGTTCACACATTGTCTCCATTGATTAGTCACTATTTTCCATTCGCTTTGCGTGTGAGATCTTTCTTTTGTGATATTCATTTTAGTCCATGAGTGTAATATGGTTTGAACAGAAGAGTTACTTGGATACGACGTAGCGACGATATAGGCCTATATCTGACAAACGAACAGGTTGTGCTAAGCCGCATGGTACTTATCCACTAAGAATTACAACTCCCACCTCACTGGAGAAAATGTAGTGGTAATGAGATTAACTTACTAGTTCAACTTTCCGATGTCACTCTTTCTAGATGACACCTCCCTGGCTCTTTCTTCAGTGTATGGGATGACAGGAATACGTCAGTCTACGTCACCTACTTTCTGTATCTCACAGACCCTTCTGTTTGAGATATAGGAGGTTGGCGTTGGCGGGACTTGGGCGACCAAGGAAGTAGGGACTGCACCAAAAGCATGTTTTCCAACTTGACTTTACGACTATTCGTGTGACACCTTTACGTTTACGTAAGGAAAGAACAGGTACTTCCTACTCCAGAGATGGTTCTTAAACGGTTGAGAAATAACGTAAAAATTTAAAATATCGTCCTGATTCTTCTAGCAGTTGAAATGAAAATACGAGGTATTTCTCACTACTAAGTTTCTTAAATTAAGTTGAATTGGTCCTTCATACCTTCTGTGCTTTTATTTACAGATATTTCAAACCAGTTAACCAGTATTTTTCAATCTGTATGTAATCTTTGAAAACTAATTCTTCAAGTTAGTGTCTTGTACCTCAAAGATGGGACATCAACGCTCTGAAGCCTTGAGGTGAAACCTTGTTTTTGGCTCTCGAAACTGCGAACATCGACTATGGAAATCACTTATCATAGTCTTTCTTTTCTATGAGGCAATATCCCCCCCCCCCCACCAGAATGTTCAGTTTCTGCGGAAATTTCAACTGCCTCTCGACTTTGTTGATGATATAGCTTTGATTTTACCTGTTTGATTCCATTCCGGTACATCACTCGTTCAAAATAAGCTCGATATGAAATTTGACTCTTGTTTGTGATTGTGCAGTATTTATCTTGGCACCAGTGTGAAGTGCTTGGTAAGAGCTGACTGTCACAGGGAGTGTGATATGAGAGGAACATCCTCAGGGAACTGCAGAGACAGACATAATTGTAAAAGTACACTGGTTGCTAAACTATAAAGCAAGGCGTATGTATGAATGTCTAATTACTCACCTTTACATGTGTCGATGTAAAGCGTAGATCATGCTAGAAGTGTTTCCTGAATGCAGTATTAATATCGACTTGGCTAAAATGTTAGATGCATATGTAATAACAAATACGGTATTAAGCATTTCCCTAGAGAAAGAACCAATGATCTCCCATCCATTGGGTCCTTCTCAGATTGAAAGTGGTATTTTATCTCCCAACTTGAATCAATGAATAATGATTGATCATTGAACTTTGTGACGTATATTAGTGTGTGTTGAAATATCGGTTAAATGGTCATTGAGTCAATTGCTTATTTTTCCATCATACAAATGTAACGTCGCCCAGGGGTCGATAACCAAAAGGAACATTTCAGGAGACAACCTTACTTGAGGTATTTATTAAACAAATTGTTTCTAATTAAAAGTAAAATCAGCCAGTAATCAAAACTTTACAATTAACTCGGCAAGTATCAAGCTTAGTTTTACAATCAATCAATTTCTCTGCGTAACCGTCATCAATCCGCGGGTCACTAGCAATGGTGCACGTGCGTAAACGGTGCATAACCGGCGTCGAATCTCGGTACGTAACTGGCTTATAACCTCCGTGCGTGACCCATGTGCATCATTGGAGTCGGTGCATGAGTGTAATTGGCGTCAAAACCCAGTGCATACATGTATTGGTTTGCTCCATACACATAGAGAAAATGAGAGAAGAGCGACTAATTTTAGTGACATGATGCTATATTTCAATCCATTCACGGGACCATCTTCAGGCAGAATGTAATAATTGCACAAAGGAGACAAGATATTCCAACGAGGTGAAGCAAACAAACAATGTGAATAAAAGGAAAGAGAAGCAATTTTCAGAAAAGCAAATTTCAATTGTTCTTGTCCTCTCACATTATTTCTTTTTCAGGACACATTATTTTTTTTCTGGAGGACCATGAAACACATACTCATGAATGTTATCTTTGGGACGTCAACATTAGGTAAACCAGAAAGCCAAAAGGCTTTGTGCTTTCTTGCCATATGGTTATATTATAACAAAGTTGAATTATCCACATGACAAGTATAAGATCAACTGCAGTTATTTTTCTTGATAGACCACAAGCCTTTTACTCAAAATGATCTTTTTTGGGGGGGTAACCTGACATGACCGTGACATTTGACGTCCACCAAAAGCAATAGGGACCACCTACCCAGTATGGCCAACCCACACATTAAGTACAGTATGATATCAGTCAACATTACCCTTCTAGAAAGTCACTACCACATTTCCAACACTGGACTTTGTTTGTACCATTTCTTTTTGGCGCTGTCCCAGTTTTTCGGTAGTTTACTTTGTACTGTTTCCACTTTTGGTCCTTCAATTTCCGTAGCATGTTGATCCGAGATCATAAGTGCTCTCCCTAAGTCAAGTATCTCAGCTAAGTTGCGGTTCGGTCCCTTCAACACTCTTCGCCGCAATCGTGACGAACTGCAACTTTGAATTATCTGTGATTTGATTTCTTTATCTATATCCATAAACTGACAATAATTTGCTAATTGCCTCAGCCTGGTGGTAAACACATCCAACGTTTCGCCTTCCCCTTGCTTCGCTTGACGAAACTTGAAAATCGCCCATTCAGTTTTGTATAAGTTGGAAATACTCCGTCAGCTTGGTTTTTACTGTGTCATAATCTGTAGAGTCTCCAGTTTCATTAAATGTTTGAAATATTTCAGTAACGCTTTCCCCTCCAAAATGAAGTGACATTGCCCTTTTACGAGCTTCATCCTTGATATCAAATGCAATGAAGACGTTTTCCAATCGAAGTAGCCATTTCTCCCACCGCATGCCAATACTTGCATGATCCGAATTATCTCCGAGACTGAACTCAGGAAAATGTGGATAGGCCAATTTAATTGTCAGAATTTAATCAATTTTCTTCTAGTATTAAGGTCTTCCTTGAAGGTTTTCAGAGTCCTTAATAAAAGGATCCCATCTTCATCGCCATTGTAAGATTTTGAGAAAACACACTAGAGACTCAGCAATGCATCTTGCTACTTGTATTTCTGATGATATATAACTGCAGATTATTCTTATAATAAAGGCAAATACATCGATAAATATTTATGGAATGTCTTAACATACACAGGAGACAGTCAGTGGTAAACTGGGCAAGAGTCTTTGTTCTATCAAAGAGATAAATGAAGCGCAGGTGACAGCTATCTGACCCCATGACCTCCCAGTTACTGAGACAACCTATGGAGGCCTCTGAGGGAGTGTTTGAAAAGTAAAAGTTATTCTCTACTTACAAATGCAGTACAGTATATGGAAAATGCTATTTCAAACATGACATGTCCTGATTGGCTTCCATAGGCTGGGAAAATGCTATTTCAAACATGACATGGTCCTGATTGGCTTCCATAGGCTGAAAAAGCCTAAATAAGTTTGCAATGACGTTGAGTTAACTGTGTCCGAAGGAATCAAACACTGCCAGTAGAAATTTTGCACAATGTAGCCCCATATGCATTTGTGCGGTAGTTTATAATAACCACAATAATGGTGTTTAGGCTATTATTATTGTTTTATAGTGAAAAATTATCCCTTCCTCTCTATTGATAAGCATTAAATTTCACAGGGTCGTGAACCTGTTAATAACAGACAACCTTATCAAGTTTAAAACAAATCTGACCCACGGATAAGGAACTATGGTAGTTTTACCATTTTTTATGTTTTACCCTATAACCTCATTCATATGCAAGATTTGGACACCAAAAACAATAGGGATCATCTACTCAATATGGGCAACCTACATGCCAAAAATGAAATTACTCAGAGTTATCCTTCTTGAGATAGAGTGTTTACGAGCAACCGTCACCCGCACACACACACACACGCACACACACCCTCCCTCACGCATACACACACACATACACACACACGACATCAGGACTGCATAGATTCCCCTGCCTACGGCAAGGAATCAAAAGTAAGAGGTTTTCACTCTCTATGATGCATTGGGAACATTAATAGTGTTATGGTGCACCAAAGAGTCCATCCCCCTTCCTTTTGTTCTCTCTACATCTCCCCTCCATGACAAGGACATCTCCCTTTGCACCAGTGACCATCTCTTAAGACCTCCCCTAGGCGATCTCTCGGATCGACTTTGGGATGACTTGTTTGCTCTGCTGGCCAATTACTAAAGGATTGCCCCCGAAAACAAAAGGATTGACACTCAGAGAACAAAAGAAAGGGGGTGTAATCTTTGGTGCACCATAATATTTCTCACGTTCAACAAAATTTGGTATGGCAGATTATTTACAACATAGATCTGTTAAGGAGATATTCTTACACTCGATTTGGAAGGAGAAAGTGAAAAAAGTAATGTAAGATGCATCGCCAAAACAACCTATCCCCCTTTGAATCAACAAATTCAGTGACTTAAGTGGTGTTGTTTTTCTGTTGTTTTTAGAACATATTGACATGGCATAAACATGTAATGAAACAATACTTCACAGAAATTCTTTACTATGAAATGAGATCTCAAAGATGTTAAAAAGACACTTGAATAAATGAGATTATGATTAATGTATAACCCTTACCAAGTTCTTGCTCTTAACATTGAATTCTTAAGTTGATAATCCTATTTATACAAACACATACTCTAAATGATTACCAAAGCGTCATCCATGCAACCCCTCTTCCCCAATCTTTAAACGGCGTTCTATATTGACTCCATAGTGGTCCCCCACCGAACGTTTATCTATTGTAAAGGTAAACAGAACATTTGGGACCCATCTGGACTTCAAGTGAGAAAGGTGGTGCCTGCATGTACCACAAGGGCCCAAATAGATATCATGTGGATTATACGGGATACGTTTGTACCGTTTTATCCAAATGGGACTCATGGATGGGCTGCATCTTTACTAAGTGAGCTCAATTTAATTTCAGTGTTTTTTAGGGTTTTTTTTGTTTTGTTCCATGTATGGCCTAACAAAACAGTCTGTCGTGCAAAGTGTTAACTGAGTGTAACATGGTCAGCAGGTTGCATGCTTACATCCTCTGCGTCAGTCCAGCTGTACCCATCTGGTGCTCATCTGGGTAGCAGATTACCATTGACCGACCCCAAAACCAATCCCAACATGATCTTTATTTTATGCACCTATAAAACAACTTTAAAGTGTGAAGTTATTTCAACATTAAGGATAGCATGTTTAACAGCTTATCACTGTATGACCTCTGATGATCCCTCATGGCATTTGACCTCTAAGAACACCCTCACAATCTTATTTCATTAAAAGACAGCACATACTCTCCGAGTTTAAGCTTCACCTAACATCTGGTTGATGAGATACTGCAAAAAGGGTTTGTCTATAGTCTGCCTGTGGATGAAGTTTAATGTCCACCAAAAATAATACCAGTTTCGATCTAAATATCCTATCCACACACCAACTATGAACTGTATTGCTCTTTCCTTTCACTCGCTAGTGCGTTCACGAGTGTTCCCCAGCTCCTGATATTATGACCTCTGATAACACCATACGACCTTTGACCTGCGAAAAACTCTCACAATTGCATTACCATAAAAGACGTTACATACTCTCAAAGTTTGAGGTTGATGCACTTGTCCTATTTGAGATACTGCATAGTGTGTCCCCGCAACGTCGAAATGTTCAAGCAGCCAGGCCCATTACAAATTCCGTGCGTGCGAGAAAAGGCGTGCGACGCTCTCCATCTCCCGAGCGACGGTCCCTGCTAAGGCAACATCGGTAGATGCACGCACCAACACACACGCACACATACCAACCTGACTGCATAGGTCCCTTTGCTGAAGCAAGGAACCAAGAATGTTTTGAAAACGTTAAATGTGGAGTCATGAATATAGCTATAAAAGACAAATTTATAACGTTTGAGAAAATGTCAAACAGACACAGGCGCACGCGCCTTCACCGTAACAAAATTCCTTGCTCACCGTCTGCAAGGAAGCAAACACTTCTGAACACTTCCGCCGACTTAGTAAATTCTTACTGCTTTGCAGTGAGGCTTGCGTGTTTGTATGTTGTATTCAGCTAACCTCATACACAATCTTTTACACTTGCACTAGAATTTTATAACATCGAGTTTTCGCTTCGATATTTGTGTGCCTGTACAATGCAACAATTTCTAAACTGGTCGATCCTTGTGGTTCGAGCCTACTGTTCATTTGGGGTCTGAGAATGGTAGGCCTATGCAGACAGTTGTGCTAGTCATCAAATCTTAACAAAATGATAAGATGAATTATATATACATGTCTATCACCTCAATTCGTCACTCAGTTTGTGCTTCTGGAATGTTTCCTTTTCAAGTATCGATTATGTGCATCGCACCATTTGTAGTTTAATATCTGAAACAGACGCTTTTAAATGCGTGGCAGACGTAGACCGGCTCGAAGTGCTCCTCTACCACCGGTCTCGTGGTCTGCTCATGCGGCGCGACACAAACAAACATGAGCAACACGAACAAAGGTGTTTCCGAAAGCGAGACCCGAGCAGAAAAACTGATAAAGGATCACTGCATGTATTTAGCATATAAATACATGTTCGCCAGTGATGCACTATGAGTACACTTGGAGCTGGTGGACAGGTGTCACCAAATTTGATTAGAAAGCCATAAATGTGAAACGGTAACCAACACACAGCGAAGCTTACAACAAGACCTATAGTCACCCACGCAACCCTATTTCTTCCGATTCTCGCTTTGGGGTTTCGCTCTACACTTTCTCTTATCATCTTGTTCTGTGATAAGAGTGTTGATGCAAGTGATGCATACAACACCACAATTATACCCAATGGAAACGCATACATCACGACAAATAGATAAAATGTCAAGAAGTCGAAATGGTTGCTATCGATATTGGGTCTTAATCCTTCCCTATCTATTGGCCTATAAAGGAACGCATTTGGTACTGAAAGAGACCCAGCGAGGATGAACACACCGACTAGTTTCCAACCAGTCCCCTTGGCAGTTGTAACCACTGGTCTGACCACAACACACCATCGCTCGTAACTTAACAAAACCAACGTGTACACGGAGACACTGCATAGGAAACTTAGACCATAGTTCTGCACATTCCAAACGATATAGTGGTGACTTCTTTCAGTATGACCAGTCAATTCCACGGGGAGTAAAGTGACCAGTATCAGAATGTTGGCTCCACAAAGCACAGAAATGAAAACAGTAGAAGTATTCCGAAGGTCTCGAACTGTGATCACAAGCGAAATTACAGCTGAGTTTGCACACATTCCAAACACCAAGATGGAAATTAGAGCACATTTGTAGACGGTTTGACTTGTATCACTGCGCTCGTACCAAGAAGGGCACATGCCGTCCGAACTGGAATTACCAAAACTGCTATTGGTATGATTGGCCATAACTGAATCGTTTGACGTGATTGCTCTAACGATTGAAGTACAATTGATGCAAGAAAAATTCTTATGATGACATCTGGCAGCAAGAACAGTCTTAGATAAGTGTCCACTAACTTGTAAGAAATGTAGACTGTCTTCTCCGTTCGTCGATTTGATGAAAGAAAGATGCCAGTCGTCGAGGTGGAAAATTGGGAAACTACTTCTGATATTATCTGGGATCTCAAGTAGGACTACCCAAACGGATGCGCACAAAGACTTTTCGTGGCTCACTGGTTACAGTGGAGTTTTAAGGCGTTCATGTGACAATGCTCGTATGTTCCCAATACTGGATCTTCAAATCTGTAACAAGGAAAAGAAAGGTGTGTGCCTTGATATTTTATTTATATTTTATGTTTCGCCATTTTTTTTATTTCAAGGCAAATTCTTATCATCACAGACAGTTTCAATTCTCCCTACCACTTCCGTCTCGTCCCTCCCACAGCCTGATTAAAATTCCACCACTGTGACATGTGTCCCCGTGCAGTCTGTGTACTAGTATGAACTACTCTGCATCTTTCGAAGTTGCTGTCAATCAAAGAGTAGAAACAGTTCAGAATTCTCCTATCCGGAGGCAAAAAATATATAAATAATTGTATATGAGAAAAGAAACATGATTATTGTCATTATTGCTTTAATATGCTGTACGCTCTTCAAGAATCAAAGGTCAATTAACACCAACCCTTCCTTTAATATTTTTTATTGACAATATGGAAATTGATCAAAAAGTAGGTACTAAATTCCCAGGTATTACTGTCGATGAGGAATTGAACTGGAATTATCATATAGCTAACATTATTACGTCTGTATCATGTGGAGTTGGTGCATTGTATAAAGTAAGTTCATATATTCCTCGAAGAATTTTGATTACTGTTTATAATTCGATTATACTACCCTTCATTTCATACTGCAATATTGTTTGAGCTTGTCAAAAATCTAAAATTAACTCCTTGCTCCTTCTCCAGAAAAAGCTGTCCGGATTTGTACGAACTCAGATTATCGAGCACACTTACTATACACTTACTACACATGATATTCATTACCTCCAAATTGCTCCTTTTATGTACAGATTCCATACTCAAGAACTACCCGCCAACCTGTTACACATGTTTCACATCAACTCTGCCATCCACAATTATCCAACCCTAATTTCTTCAAATGTTCATCTAGAAAACCCCAAAACAGCTCTCGCCCATCGATCTACTAGACACACTGGCCCCGACCTTTGGAATTCTTTACCTATGGACATTCCAATGTGCCCTACAAAAAATAACTTTCAGAGGCAAATTAAGAGTCTTATCTTGAATAAATATACTATGCAATACTGATTTATTACAAGTGATGTAGAAAACCTTCTTCATCCCTTTTCCCTTTGATTTTCCTACATCCACCCACCTCCCTCCTCCCCCCCCCCCTTTTTTTCCTTCCTACTCCTACCGTTCTTTTCTTATTCTTATTTATTTATTTCATTTACAATTTTTGTTGTAAATAACTTCACTTAATAAATTTCATGTATGTGTATGTAGTACTTAATAATTACGAAACAAGTTACCTATGTAATTAAATCATATATATATATATATATATATATATATATATATATATATATATATATATATATATATATATATATATTGTGAAAATCCACGTATGCTCCATTTGATATAAATATGTTAACAAATATGACAATTTTGAAGCACAAAAAATTTAACAAGAAAAGGTGCATATTTCGACACGCCTGTGTCCTTTTTCAGCACAAACTAATATATATACATGCGTGAATGAATAAACTCAAACTCAACTCAATATCGAAGATATTAGTATAGATGAAGTTCACAACGAGGTATGTAGACGTGACGTAGACTGGATATGACGATTGGGCCGATATTTCATCTTTGTGGCATTTGAAGGAAGAAAATCTCTTATATAATTGAATTAAATCTTTAATTACCATACTGACAGCTTTTGTTTTTTATCCTTGTGCATTAGGGCAAGACGTATCTTTGTATGCCCGGGCATATAAAATGTTCAACACAATTTGACCAAAATTATCCGCAAGACTGCTGTTGCAAAACTCAGGTACTTAGGGAGAACAACAAGATTGACCCAAAAATTATTTAAAAAAAGTGCTGTGGTTCACTGCAGCCCCTCCATCGGCACTGCCGTCATCCCGCAAGTCTCGAGTTTTTCACACGCGCGTTATATACAACCGACAGGATGTTCAATGTAATACGAGATGTACATTGAGATGACAGTAGCTACACGGATGCCTAGAGTAACAAACATACATAACGTCGTTAAGTGCAAAATATGAACACTACAATGGTGCAAGTCACACGAGGGCAAAGGTTGTAGTCACCTAGACGTACGGACGCCATCCGTCTCACAGTTCACATATTCAAGTAGTCTTGTCGCTAGCGCCTGATATATAGAACCAGAGGAGGTACTACAGCTGCCCTCGATACACTAGTATATCTGGAATCTGTTTCGGTTCATCCTGTGGTAACCACACATTATGCGAGAGAGTCAGTTCTAATCGACCAAGTGGGTTTCGTGTTATGGCTGCCTCTGGATTCAGTCCGTGACTCTCTACAGAAAGGATTCCTTCTTCCGAGACACTTCGTTACCTGGCAACAACTTTGCACAATGTTTTCTGACTTATTATCTCATCCCTGTACGTGTGGTACACAGGGATGGGATATTGTACGTACTTGATCGGTTAAAGTAACCAAAAATAACACTTAAAAAGTTATTGCGTGTGTACTGAAAAACCAAAAACATAAGATTATGTTTGATCTTAACTATTCTTTCTTTTTAAATGTACATGCGAGGTTGCATATGAATGGACTCTGTCTTTCAATGAAGGAAAATGACAGTAACTACTTCGAAAAGCAACAGTATTGACATAAAAACAGTAAAAAAAAAAAAAAAAACAGAAATCATGTTTGAAAGTTAACGGAATTCTTACTATAACCGCCTACATAATGAATATGCAACAGTACAGGTCTCACTAGTGTATCAAAAACATACTACTCAATTCGTCGCTCCTTGGTAAGTATCGGGAATTGTAGTATTTGGTGAAAGGAAACACTGTATTTACAAATAACCTACGAACTGAACACAACCTTGCCCGCGGCGTCAGTGATTCTGAGTTGTTAACTGAATATTCAGTACTAGTATACTTCCCATTGGCTTGCTCAAAGAAGCACACCGTTGATTTGAATGAAAACTGTCAACCACTACATTATCGTCTTCTACACTTTTTGCCGTTATGTTAAAAGAATTTAAAATTATATGGCAAAATTAACCAACTGAAATCTATCTATTTTTCCAGATTGTATGGATGGTGTATTTAAAAAGCCTTACCAAACTTTTGGAAATGAAATTTCAATGATTTTACTTTTTGCCTACACACGCAATCACTTTAAATGGTAGCCTTCCTTACACCACTTGCAGTATTCAACCGAAACTAAGCTTGGTGGGCCAGTAGCCCTTACATTGGAGTACCTCGTGATATACAGATGACTTTTATCGGGATAACCCACGGGGGTTAAGGGGTGAGAAGGGGGTCCAAATGTGTGTGTGTGTAAGTGTATGAGGCAGTGTGTGCCTGCGTGAGTTTGTTAGGGGGTGTGCCATTGCATTGCAATACATTCCAAGGACGTGAACAAAAGAATTTCTGGCCGTCAGAGAGAATTTCTATAGGTTCTTCAAGTCCTTATTACGGTTAGGATTCAGGAAGCAATAACAACGCAAATTTCAAGCAAATTCAATATAAGGTAGGTTTGGTGTAATGAAAAGAATATCGGGGGTAAGTGCCGGCAGGACTACCTAAACGGAAGGAAATGCAAGAAACTATTTGGCCTTTCAAACCCTCCAGATGACGGGAAGCAGCACTTTTAATCTGCATGTGCACATCCTTTAAATAAGGATGATGTCTGCAATTATGCTAAAATGACGACAAAACCAATGTATAAAAGTATAGTACATTTCAGGTGGGTTACGATCATACAAGAATTATAACTGAATTTTCTGAAGCACTTTACTTTTTTTGCCGGGGGGGGGGGGCTGAATATATCCCTCAACCGTACTGCCGCCACTGGTGTAAGCAGACTTTGGACGAAGGGTCTAAGTGAGGGAAGGAGCAATGACCTCATCAAGAAGGCATGTTTCCTCTGAATGGACTCCATGAAAGCGGAGCGCTACCATTAGTTGGCGCATAGCGTATTTTTTTTATAAAATAACTCTCGCCTAGTTAGTTTCAGAACATTTCAGAACTCAAGTGAGCAAATTTACACTTCATAATTTTTTTTTATTTTGTCTTCTCTAATTTAATTCCCCTTCCCACACAAAAAGTGTGGGATGGGGAAATAAATGTGTTAGTGTTCGGTCCTCCCTCAAAAATCATGAGGCAGGTTTGACTTGTCAACAAATCGATGGCTTCTAGTACGCAAAAAAAATTGGGGAAAGCCTCCCACATTGCAGGAAATTTTCACTTGTATCGCCTTGTGCAAGGCATCCAGACTATCTTTATTTTGAGATATCCTGTTTCAACAGGCTTACTCTTCCAACTAGAAAGGTGAATGAGAGTTTATATAAACGATTTGCCCTCTTTTGTAGGGGGGAGGGGACTGAAGCATCCTCTAGACCCTTGCCTTCTGAGTGAACTAGAGCTGCATGTCTTCAATTTCTCAATTCATGTAAAAAAAAATCTAGTCTATTAAATCTAGTCTATTAAAAATGGTAAAACATACCAGCTGGGTTGAGATGATGCGAAAAAGTGATTATGAGTATACGCCTTTTAATTTATTATGTTTTCTTGGGGTACCTGGCAATATCTGAGGGCTGGAAATAACTTTAGTCTCCCACCTTTTTCCTCCAAGGACGCTGCAAGCATCACTTGCATTTCTCCATTGGATCGACCTATGACTAATGAATATGCATATTTTATTTATTAAGCCCGAAATTGTGAATGACAATAAATAAAAATGGTGCCACATTCATGGGGTGGCTCCGAAGTATTTTGATGGGGGAGAGGAGAATCATGAGCGTAGGGGAGTAATCAAAGGGGAAGTGGTCATCTCCTCTTTTGAGAAATTATTTCAACAACACGTTGTAATAGACGAAATCTAGTGCACTATTTTGATTCTTTTTAAGTCACATTTGTTTTCCTGAAAAATGCTATAGTTTCGAGAAAAGTTTTTCCCATAATTTCGTCTTTCCAGGCCATATTTTTTTTTTTTTTTGCTACAACTGCCATGTGCTACAAGTTTTGTAAATGGTAGCAATGTTGATGGAAAATATGCTGTTCTTCATGCAAAATGGTATTTTGACGGGCGAGTGAAATCAAAGGTTGCAGGTTATGGCCCCAGAGAGGAGTGTAAGGGGAGATTTCAATCACCAGGCGAAAACTGGTACAGCATTTTGCATCTAAAGCAGTACGTCACAGTTGTCCTCTGGAGAAATTCTAGTTCCGGAAAAGTTTTTCCAACAACTTGTACTTTCTTACAAATGCAGAGGTTTTACATAGTTTGCTCCCCTCCCCCGTGAATGATTACATAACGAAATAGAGCTAGTTCATATTCCGATGACGTTTATGAATGATAGTTGCCTTGATGAGGAAAAGAATGCCATACGACAGTATTTTGATAGGTGTAATGAGTGATGGTTCGCCTCGGAGAGGTATGTAAGTGATGGGTAACTCTAGCCCATATTTGAGGAATAATTGAAACACTAGGTGAACAATGTGGTGCAACACTTCCTTTTTTTTTAATTCATAAATGTGCCAGACTGAAATATTAAAAATTCCAAATAGTATTTCAGATGTTCTAAATATCGTCTCGTGTAGGCTGACATATAAAAAATTCAAATGAAATGATATTTCAGATTTACTAAGGGAGTTTACAATTAGGCCTACCAGGTATCCTCAGACACAATCTGGTGCAGTATTCGGCATTTTGACCTCTCAAAATCCTGGACTAAAACATGAGACTTTTTGTAACAATTGTAACAACTTTTTTTAGGGTAGGCGGTGACACACCCCACACTCCAACTCCTTCGCGACTGCCCTAATCTCAATCAAAACGATCTTTAAATTTGGCCTCTTTGTTTTGCATCTTACAGTCGAATGCAAGGTAAGTTGAATCCAAAATGAAACAATGTATTTCCCTCCTTTGAAATTAAGGACCATATGCAAACATCGTGGCTACTTAATTAAGATACCCATGTCTGTCATACTCTTAGCAATAAACTAATGACAGTATATACGGGACGCATTGAATGAGGCAGAGAAGCAACGTTGCATGCTTCGTTGCATTAGATAACCCACAGACAATAACGTAAACACCGCGAATTCTTTGTTTCACACGAAAAGGCGATTTTCAATCAAAATTAATTGCTATTAGTAATTATTATTATTATTATGATGGGACTCCTGATGCTTACCGACTAAAACAAAATCAACGATACTAACGGGTTTTTCCCGCAGTAAAACCTAGTTTGTGAGTTTCGTTCAACATTGTGACTCTCATATGTAGTGATTACAGTTAAGTAGAGCTTATTGCCTATGTTTGAAAATATTCGTATTAGATTGTATCATGCTTATGTTCTGTCAATTTGTGTCCATCCTTTGGACCAAGGTTTGACCAGATTCTTAATTCAAGTGCACCAGATTGGTTTGGAAATATCTGTCCACGAAACAAACCCCACAGGCCTTTTGTGCTCATACGTATATGAAACGATCTGTATTGTTCACTTCTGGCAGCGTTGTGCTTACATCTGAACGGAAAATTCAATTTAGATTACCTCCGTTGTCTAAGTTTACATCAACAACAAAAAAGAACAACAGTAAAGTATACTCACCTGCACTGATAAATTGCACTTGATTTTCTGTGTTAGGATCTGTTTGCCTGCCAGAGTACTAAGTCTTAATAACGCCAACGAAAAAAATCATCATATAAGATAGTGTCAAATTACGGTGGTGTAGCAGGCTCTGTATAACCCTGCATCTGAGTTCAAACGTGTGACAGAACATCGAAGATTGATGATGGCTCCTTCTTACCTTGACATCACGAGTTTCACATGAATTGCTAAAGATCCGTTTAAGCTTCGTCTCTTCTATTCACTTGTCTTTTTAAGAAGCGTCATCGATTACTCAAACGTTAAAATAGGACACTCGCTAGAGGGTGACAATTTGAGAAATTTGCAAAAGCGTGGCTTATCGACGAGAAATTAGGGTCGGCATGTATCTTCCCTGGAGTGGATGAAGGTCAGGTGGTGGTCAACATCCTTTTACATGCTTTTTAGATACAATTACAACAATTGCTGGAAGGCTAAGTAGAGCGCCACCATCATCGGTTGGCGCTCAGCTTAGCACAAAATTTTGTTCAGTGGGTACAAATAGTGTAGACTCATCTTACATGAATTTGGCCCTAACCCCAGGGGCTATTAAGTGAAACTGCGAACACGTAACAAAATAAGGGGCGAGGTATCCAAAGGCTATTTTTTCTCCTTTATTTCACATACAACCCGACACGTCGATACGTGACTCGTGATGCGGTTTACTAAATGCGAGTGAAAAAATACAAGAAATATTAATCATATATACGAAACATACAAAATTAGTAAACTCTAACAAATATATGAAACATACAAAAATAGTAAACTCTATCAAATATGCGAAACATACAAAAATAATTAACTCTATCAAATGGACGGTAAATAAATTCTTCTTTCAAGATGTACACACACATATAATTTCTTTATTTGTTTTTCATTACATCTTTACGTTAAAACAGTGTAACAATTTCATTAAACCTGCATATTCAACATTTCATATAAACAATTTGTAGTTTTTAAGAATTTCACATATACCTGTCAGACACAAATAGCCTTTACCTCCAACAGTGACACAAGCAAGTAACTTAACATAAAAACTATAACGGAACATTGACCAAATAAATGATTACCAGTCGTTGCATCTCCAGCTCTACAACATCCATCCAGTGTGCAGCATCAATTAAAGGAATGTCGTACACAGTAACACCGAGTAACGCTCGCCCAGCAGTTGCACGTCAGCGTCCACGCTTGAACCAGGGAGGTGCTAGAGAAGGAGATACAACAGAAGTTTCTTCTTTTGAAGTAGCCTCGTTCCCGCCGTAATCGTCTCTTTTGTTCACCTCTTGAAGATTCAATGGGATTAAAGGGTATTAGGAACTTAACGCGAAAGGTCTACGTTGTCTACTCCTTTGTAAATTACCCATCGACAAAGTTTGTCTATAGCTATAGCATTGCCAGTCCTTATTCTTGAAAATCTGTTTTCAACTTCCGACGCGGTCCGACGCCTATCGCAGTGGAAAAATTTGATGTTGTGTAACTTATTGGACATGGATACACCCTCTGCAAACTTGGGAAAATCAGTGAAAATCGATAAAATTCAACAGTAAAATATAGTCTTATGGTCGTTTTCGTCATTTGCATATGACAAAGGTCTATGTCTTATTCTTATATACCAGTCTGTCTTGATTCGAAAGAGATAGCCAGTCGTTTCGATTTTTGAGACAGTGGTTTTGAGTTGATTGTCGGCAACGAACCTCTCATCAAAGCTTTTTGCTGTGCAATCCTTTTCAAAGATTACAAGCAGGTGTGAATGAAGATTACTTGGATGTCCCTAGAAGTAAGATAGATCACACAAAAGTAAAAGCTGTTCTCTAAGCTGTTCTCATCCCTTTATGAATTGAAAGTTATCACGCCGGAGAAAATCTAACAGGATTAGCATAACTTAACCGCCCCGTTGTATCTCCTTCTCTAGCACCTCCCTGCTTGAACGCTCCAGCCAACACCCCAGATACAACCATTGACCTCCCTGCTAGACTCGTGTGGAACGTTATTTCTAACTTGCCGCTATATAACCGGCCCCGAATAAGTCCACACGCAGTGACATATTCCAACAATTACAAATGAAAGAAATAAAACACTAGAAAAGTGGTTACCAAAATCGTAACCACACTGTTTATGAGTTCGTGTAGAGGAGAAGTTATTTACGTTCTTTTGTGACCGTCGGTTGGTAGTAGAAGGTGAATCTCTATGTTTGTTTTAACAGATAGGGCCACATAAATATATTTAAAAAGATGGAAGCCGGGTCTAGATTCTCCAAATATATTTGTGACAAACTGTTGGAGTCAAAACGTAAACACGTCGCATACTGTACATGATGCCAATCTTGGGTTGTAGGCTACTGCAGGCTACTAGAATTATGTAGATCTACTATGCTACAGGTCACGTGTGGTTGCAATTACTTCAGGGTTAATGATGACATTCAACCCAAACTTGGAACTGATTTTTTTTTTTGTCAGTGAGAAACCCAAGGGATGTCATGCTCAGATCCTTAGTGCTGCTGGCTGTGAGCTCTTTCCTGTACTTTCACCAGATGTGATCATGTATTCATGCATGTCTGGAGTCATGGTCAGCGGTCACGTGTCCAGGTGCATTTCCACTACAAACTGTCCTCTGACTTTCATTTATCATCATAAAGTTTGAATCATATTTTGAAAGAAAATGTCTATTTTACCATACAGTTCTACATACCTTGCTGGATTCAACGAGCCAAACAAAAATATGCGAAGCAATAGCCTACTGTCAGCCTGACTTGCTGCATTCTTTATCATACTAGATAACAGTTAAAGACTGTCAAATGCCTAGAGCCTTGGAAAAGTAACATATGATTGAAGTTGTGAGTTGAATATAATGGTTAGTAGAACAGTAGTTGCTTTCAATGTTCTTCTTCTTTCTTCTTTTAAATACTGTGAGACATCCAAACAAGGACATTAGTACACCACGTACGCGCCGTGAGGTCGGTCAAACCCTCAGTGAATTAATAATAAACTCCACAGGCTTATGGTGACTAACGGCCCTCTCGATAAGACTGCCACGGAGATCATTGCAATCCCGAATTGTGTTTGTGATAAAACTGTATTTGAAGCAATTTGTCCTAGCAGAGGGGATGTGGTAGTGCAAGGCAACCACGTTGCGGGTAATGCGAGTGGGTTTACAAAGGCCAGACAGAGGGATATTAGCTTGACCATGGATACCTTTTACGAGAATTTGAAGCCTACAACGCCTACGGCGATCAGATAAAGTGTCGAGATCAAGATCTTTCAAAAGGGTAGTCATCGAACCAACTTCAGTCTTCGAGTACTCGTTGGCAATAAACCGAACAGATCTCCTTTGTACTCCTTCAAGTTTATCCTTGAGTGACGCCTGATAAGGATCCCAAACGGAACAAGCATACTCCAACAAAGGCCTAAGTAAACCTTTATAGGCAGCCAGTTTAACTTCCTTAGGACAAAAAGAGAGGTTCCTATGTAACAAGCCGAGAACCTTGTTCCCTCTATTACAAACAGACTGTATATGATTTCCCCAACTGAGATTCTTGGTTATGGTCACCCCCAAGTACTAAATAGAATCTGCCCTCGTCAGATCAACCCCATTGAGGGTATACTTAACGATTCTTGGATTGCGTTTCCTAGTAACAGACATAACATTACACTTTCCAGGATGAAATCTCATGCCCCAGGTTTTGGCCCATTGGCCCAGGCAAGAAATGTCTCTCTGTGGCTCTCTACAGTCATTATGATTTTCAATGACCCTATAACAAACACAATCGTCAGCGAATAACCTAACTTCAGACGAAGCAGCATCAACAATATCGTTTATATATGACAGGGAGAGTACTGGTCCCAGAACAGACCCAGGAGGAACACCAGAAAGAACCGGAACAGATGCAGATTTAGTACCATTAACAACAACAGATTGTGAGCGATCAGAAAGAAAGTTATCTAACCAATTAATGACTTGACCAGAAACCCCTAAAGAGTATAACTTCGTCTTGAGGAGTTCATGAGGAACAGTATCGAAGGCCTTCTGAAAATCTAAAATAAAGACATCGACCTGTTTATTTTTATCCAAGGCCGCGGCCCAATCGTCAATAACAGACACCAACTGCGTATCACAACTGTGATTCTTTCTGAAAGCATGCTGCTTAGTGGAAAGGATTTTATTCTTTTCAAAGTGGTCCATCAGGTTTGAGCAAATAATATGCTCCAACAATTTACAGCAAATACAAGTCAGAAAAACAGGGCGATAGTTGGATGGGAGCGAGATATCATTTTTCTTAAAAATTGGACAAACATTTGCTCCTTTTCAGTCCGTAGGAATATGACCACTGGTAATTGACTGCTGGAAAAGGTGACTGTTCATTGGTGCCAGATCAGTCGCAAGCTCCCGAAGGACCCATGGGTGTATGTTGTCATGACTCATAGCTTTACTAACTTTTAGGTTTTTCAACAACTTTTCAACCCCGAAGATGGAGATAGAGATATCCCTCATTTTACTACAGATAGGTCTCTGGAGAGGTACAGAGTCGAGGGGCTCTCTAGTAAAAACACTACTGAACTGACTATTAAGGGCCTCAGCCATATCCTTATCACTGTCAGCAATTTTACCATCCAAAGACTGTAAAAGGGGGATACTATGTTTATCCTTCCTCTGACCATTAATATACTTCCAGAAGGGTTTGGAATCGTGAGTATGTTTGAGGAAGAAGTACATGAGAGAATTTATTTTCCGTTTTGCTCTTCGTGTACTCTACTCAATGTTGTGAACTCAGTGCTAGTTTCTACAAGTGCTATGTTTAATATTTTGACAAGCGGAGACTGAATAGGTCCTATACATTTTATACAAGAAGCACTTCTTTCACCTTTGTATAGGCTTCGTAGTTTGAATATCATGATACATTGCAGCCTTCACCTTGGCGGGTAGAGTGGGATATTGTGACATTTCCAAAAGTAAGTTCAAAAGATGCAACTATGGCTACAGTTTCAGTCTGTCGTTTCCAAAATTTTACCCTCCTTTTGAAATGATTAATAGTAATCTTGCTCCAATAGTTATATATGTTAGCTGTAGGCCTATATTAGAACATCTGTATATGTGAACAAAAAAGGAAGAAAAAGGTAATAGCAAAAATAAGCCAAAGCAAATAAGTCAAATGTCCAACCAAGTCTAGTCTCTTTTCAGTGTGGCATGTAGCCTGCTCTTAGGTCCTTAATTCACTAGGCTGCTCAGTCACTTGCTTCCGAGCTACGTTTAGGCCTTAGAATAAGGGAGTAGGCTAATGTTAATAACTTTTGTACACCCTTTATGTCCAGCTGACTGATCTGCAAAAATTTTCTCGTTCTTCTTTTCAGTCAACCACTGACCACATGTGAATTAATTTGAAGTGACGAGTCCGTAAATAAAATCAGTCATGCCCCTAGTTCGTGCACAGTCTGCCTGCTTCAGATATAAAAAAACAAACCCTATTGAAACCCCTCCCCATCCAAGTTGTCTGTTTAGTAGAATAAAACATGGATGTGCCTTCCTATTTTATATCAAGTAGCCAATCTCCACTGAACACGAGAGAACTGTTACGAATGGTAGGCTATACAAAACTGCAAATTCATACGAGGGCGACTTGTCTTCTTCCCAGAGATGCCGAGTTGCCTGATGTGTATAGGCACTTAGTACATGCCGAGTTGTCAGACTTCCCAAAGGCACTGAAAAGTGTGAAGCTGTTTTGTCTTACATGGGCGAGTTGTCCATGCTTTTATGTGCGTGTTCTTTTAACGTTACTCTTTTTCAGTACACTGAAAAACAAATTTAAACCCCTTTCGACAATTTCTGTTGACAAGACAAGTTGGACAAAACTTTACTCGTCATTGTCAAGAGCTGCAAAACACTTTTTAGGCCAAAATACACATTTAAAAAGGACAAAGAAATCGTCAGGAATAAGCCGCATCGATTTCTGCCGTGCAGTTTGCACACACGTACTCGCGCCCAAGTATGCCCAGACTGCAAACTATGCTCCGTGTATACGAATCCTCCGATGAACATTTACTGTAGGCCTATATATTACGTACGTGACATGCCACCATTGCCGCGCCGTTGTTTACGGTACTACTGAAGTCGGTACACTACTACGGCTCAGACGATACAACTACGCGTTTGCATACTGACAGCTTATACAACAAGTATGCAGTAGCCTATTATACAAAATAACAGCCGTTTCTTTAAAAGGCACCGTTTTGTGCATCAAAGATATGTAAATTTTTAACCTTCGAAACAAGTGTTATAGTTATCACAGAGATGTCATGCTGGTGACCATGTATGTCACAATTATTTGTCAAAATTCCAGACTTATTGAAGCTGTGTAACTGGAGATAAACTGAACGAAAGAACCTGACACGTGATTGAAAGGTACGAGCAGGAACGCTATACTGTTTATGATGACTCATAAACAGTAAAAAAAACATGCAAATACAAACATGCAATACATAGCCTGAACAAACCAAACAAATTGTCTTAACCAATGATTTCAACATGCAAATGACACAAACTTAGAATACACCCAATATATATATAATCAAATAAGACATTACAGTATCACTAATTAAACCAAAGCGTTCGATCTGAAACAAATAATTAAAATTCGTTGTAAAGTACATTACATAGCAATTTCTACACGACCTTTACCTTTCTTCGATTCTTCCATTTCACTCAGTTTACATTGACTCCATTTTCTTCGTCGTCATCCTCAAGTAAACAAAGTTTAGTAATTGGACGCTTAAAATACTTATGCTCGACCCTCACGACCTGACGGACCAGACCAAGATTATCGGGATACACCTGGACTACCATCCCTTAGGATAATTTTCTTGGGAGTGTACCCTCGTCAACCAAAAGCACTAAGTCGTTCACTTTGTAATTTTTACGTTTATTATACCATTTCTGACGCTCTTGTAACAATGTAAGGTATTCGTGGAGCCAACGTCTCCAAAACTGATTAACTAAATACTGACATTGACGCCATCGACGCCTACCATACCCTTCATTTCTATTGAATGCCCCCGGGACAAATTAGGTGAGCCCCTAAGCAGGAGAAGGTGATTTGGTGTCAAAGCTTCCCTGTCTCTAGGATCAAGGATTATTTTGGTTAGTGGCTTAGAGTTCAGAATTACCTCCACTTCTGTCAGGGTTGTTTCCAGTACTTCGTGAGTCACTGTCTGTCCCTTCAACAAGACCTTCATTATTCGTCTAACTGACGTTATCATACGCTCCCACACTCCTCCCATGTGGCTAGCTGTTGGTGGGTTGAAATTCCACTCAATCCCCTTTTTTGCTCAAGTGACGACCGATTTTGTTTCCATCTAAACCTGCCAGGGCCTCTTGCAGCTCCTTGTCTCCTGCCTTAAAATTGGTGCCGTTGTCGCTAAAAGTTCTTTCTGGTTGGCCCCTACTACAGATAAATCTTCTCAAGGCGTTGATGAACGAATCCGTGTCCATCGAGTCAACTAACTCGATGTGAACTGCCCTCATGGCCAAGCATGTGAAAATGCACCCCCACGTCTTAACGGAACTTCGGCCTCTCTTCACCAGAAGGGGTCCAAATATTTCACGGTAGAGAAAGGTGGCTTATCCGCGGTAACTCGAGGGGCTGGTAGATCCGCCATGTATTGTTGACCTGGGGTTGCATTTCTCTTCTTGCATGCGAGACACTTCCCAATGACCTTCCGCACAGCAGCTCCTTCACGCATGACCCAGTAGTGGTTCCGTAAAGACGTCATACTAGCTCCCATGTGGCCCACGGTTGAATGGTAGTGCTCAGTTATGAGCCTGGTCACATGATGGCCTGAAGGGAGAATCATAGGATGTTTTTGATCGCACTTCAACTGGGAATTACTCAGCCCTCCGCCGACAAGCAAGATACCCTGGACCAGCACAGGACTCAATTTCTTAAAGGCGGTGCTCTTCCAGCTGGCAGGGGATCTCATGGCCCACGGGAAGTTCTCCCTTTGAACCCATTTAATGATCTCGCCCGCTGCCTCCTTTAGTTCCTCTACCGAAAGATCACTAGCCTTGACATCACTGTCTGTTTTTTGGCGGTCATTATAAACTTCTTGTACCGAAGTAACCATGCCACTCCTCGTTTCAAGCGATACCACGTGGCGTACCTTTGGATCAATCTTCTTAATGGGTCCTGTATGACGGACACACAAGTACGTATCTGGCTGGACTCGATATCTACTAGAAATTCGTCGTTATCGGCTGACTTGGCAGTCTCACCTGATCCCTCCTCTAGTCTCGGCCAGCAACCTTCGCTCTTCCAAAGAAAGTCCGGTCCCTTCAGCCATCTACAATCGTCATGTATTTCGTGTGCAGTTAAACCCCTGGATCCATCATCGGCTGGGTTGGATTTACCGTCAACATACCTCCAACGTTTCACATCACTTAATCGCTGTATTTTTGCCACTCTGTTTGCGACAAACACACAGAACCTTCTACTCTCATTCCGTATATACTTTAACACTGATGTTGAGTCGGTCCAGTGGGTCTTATTGTTAATGGGTAACTTTAGTTCTCCGTATATTGTTTGTCCTAGCTAACACGCCAAAACTGCTGCCATAAGTTCCAGCCTTGGGATTGTTACCCGTTTAAGAGGACATAGTCGGGCCTTTCCCATGACAAACGAACAGTGGATAAACCCAGAGGAATTCGACGTTCTCAGGTACGCTACTGCTGCATATCCCTTCTCAGAAGCGTCGCAAAATATGTGAAGGTCATAACTTCCATTTCGCAAACTTGGTGTTTTCAAACATCTTTCGACCTTCACACGTTCTAGCTGTTGTGATTCCAGCAACCAATCACGCCATCTCTGTTCTTCTTGTCGGCCCACTCGTTGATCCCATCGGAGATCTTTGGCACAAAGGACTTGCATCAGAATCTTTGCTCTCAGTTTGAAAGGGCCACAAACCCCAACGGATCAAACAGGGAACTCGTAGCAGACAATATAGCCCTCCTGGTTGGTTGTACATCCTTTAGGGAGACTAAAGGTGAATTTGTCTACCTTCAGCACTCCCACAGCACTCCCAAGCACTCCCAAGGTTCGCTCAGTAGGCATGTGATCTAGGTCGTAATCAACTATGGACTTCGCTCTTTCGGTATTTGGGACATCGGAGAGCACTTCGGGTTGGTTGCTGACCCATTTCGTCATCTTAACTCCACCTCTCCGTAACATCTCGCACAGTTGGGGGATCAATCCTTTAGCTTCCGACACTGTCCACCGACTTCAGGCAATCGTCTACGTAAAAATTTTCGAAAACTGTTTTGACGACATCGTCGTCGAAGTCTGATCTGTTCTCTTCCGCTGTCCTTCGCAAAGCAAAGGCATTACAGCTAGGCGACGACGTGGCCCAAATATGTGTGCTAGCATCTGGTATTGTCTGACTGGTTTCAGTATGTCACTGTCTTGCCACCACAGGAATCTAAGCAAATTAGAATCCCTTTGAGTCCCTCTCACCTGGTGAAACATGGCGTCTATGTCACCAACGACAGCAATCTGTTCTTCTCTGAAACGAGTAAGGACACCGATGAGGTTGTTAGTGAAATCTGGTCCCTGTAGTAATTGATTGTTAAGGCTCTTACCTTCGAACTCAGCCGCACAGTCAAAAACCACGCGGACCTTGCCTGGTTTCTTCGGGTTCACGACTGGGTGATGAGGAAGATACCACACTGGTACCCCCTGGCAGGAAATCTCTGGTTCCGGGATCTCCCTTGCATAGCTCTTCTCCAGAAAGTCCTTGACCTGAACCTTGTATTGTTCCTATAGATCTGTGTTTCGTTCAAACCGAAGTTTCAGTCCCATGAGTCTCGACATAGCCATGGACCTATTGTCCGACAAATCAGGAGGAAACCTCTTCCATGGCATGCCTATTTCGTAGTGGCCGTCCTTCAGTCTCAGTGTAGCCTTAAAGATAGAGCGAGCTCTTCGGTCGTCTTGTGACTCTCCGACAGCTTCTTCGTCTCTCCCAGAGGAATGATCCAACTCCCAGAATCGCTTCAGCTGCTGGTGAAGTTGATTATCTGTGTATGTTCGAGAAATATGATTTACTGTCAATGCGTTCAAATGCACTTGTCCTTACCTTATTGGTCCTACTAGAGTCCACCCCAAAGGGATACGAACGGCATATGGTTCCTTCCGCCTCCCCCTTCGTTGTTCGTCTATCCAGAAGGCCTCATGGCTGTCGCTGCCGATCAATAGTTTGACCTCCTTGATATCTGTCGTAGGTATTTCCACATCCTTCAAATGCGGCCATCTACTTAAATCATCTTGGGTCGGCATATTTTCAGTTGAAATAGGCAATTTGTCAACAGTCAGCACTCTAAGCATCTCAATATATTCTCTACCTGTCATATCTCCCACCAAGAGGCTCACCTCTAACCCCAGCGGGTTTTCGATACCAATGACCGTCTTTAAGTTAAAGGGTTTACTTTGCCCACACAGACCCAATTCTTCAGCCAATTCCCTTTCACAAAGGGAAGTATCACTACCTGACTCAAGTAGGGCCCATGTCGTCAGTACTATGCCTTCATTTTCTACCTTAACAGGAAGCACCTTTATGCACATATTTAGACATATTTGCAGTCTGCTGCCTACTGTCTTCTGGCACTGTCTCATCGGGAGTCCCGGTACCATCGAGACCTGCACCGACATTTTCGGTGCCCTCAGTCAATACCTTGAGTTCCCAGTGAAACAAGTTATGGTGTTTCCTAAGACACTCCTTTGCAGTACATCCTGAATTTAATCTACAATAATGAGCAGTATGAGATGGTTTGAGGCAATTGTCACATAGCTTATTGCGTCGCACCAGTCTAAATCGTTCTCTTTGAGATTTCCCATGAAACACTTTACACAAGGCTAAGTTGTGTTCACCATTACAACAAGCACATCTTGCAACCCTATCCTCCTTCGTATCGCTATATTTATTTGTTGCGAAGGCTGATGCAACCCGAACACCTGAGTTTGCCTTTGTTTTTTGCCTGTCCTCCTTCCTAGCCTTGCCAATGTTGGCTCCATACACGCTATTTGCGGATTTTGCTGCCTTCTCAATGAACTCAACCATATGCAAAAACTTTGGGTCTGAATCAGACGCTATCATCTCATAAGCGCGTTTTGCTCAATCTGATTGCAAATAAATTGGTAAAACCTGCTGTATCTTTAGAAGTGTGTCAGTACTATCTAAATTTGCGCCATATCCCATCTGTTCAACTGTGATTTGGCATATTCGCATTAGCCTAGCTAATGACCATAAAGCTACACCATCGTTTGGCCTTATTTGTGGTCTACTTAGAACCTTTCCCAACAATGACTGGCATATTACAGGTGGTTTACCAAATTGATCACGAAGTATATCAATTGCTCAACATCCCACTTCAGGTTTCAAAAGAATAGTCTTCGATGCTCTCACGAGCTTTACCCTTACAATGCTGTATGAAATACGCCGGTTTCGTCTTATCATTAATTGTCTTCGAACCAATATTTGCTTGATGATTGTTAATAAATCCCCAAAATTCTGCAGGGTCCCCACTCAATATAATCATCTCTAGTTTAGGCATATTAACAGCAGTAGAAATAGCATGATATAATTCTTCTGGATTATTATTAATATTGCCTTGATGAGGCTTTTAAATAGCACCATTGCCTCCTGTCCGCTGTGGGACATCAGGAGTGCGAACTGGCCCTACGTTGCTAGCGTCAAATTCCTCATATTGCAACAAGAGGACATTTCATGCTGTCATGGATTTAACTTTAGACATATGATGTATAGCTGTTGAAGTGTGGCCATCTTTATGAAATGAATTCTCACTAGCCAGAGGCAAGACAAAGGAGCTAATAGTTTATGTTTGGTTTACAGTTTACGCAAACTTTTTATACATTTTTTGTAGATATACATAACATTGTATTAAAAATAATTTCCCAAGGGCCTGTCACATTCCAACACAAATTTAAATGATATATTTTGTCTTGTTTTGAAAGTAGACAGATCAATACTGCCTTTGTTTACTGAGGATAGGTGTTGTGTTTGTATTGTTACTGTTTAAGACTAATTTTTTTTACCAGTATCTACATTTTTATGTCAGAATTATTGATTCGTAGATACACCATAAACACCATGCACCATGAATACAGTACAAGATGAGACATCCATAAGACATAAATGATAATTTAATATAACAATTAGTAGTAAACTAAAGCATATTTAAATCATCAATTTAAAGCCAAAGCCTGCTGAAGCCAAAACATCAAAGACTTCTTTCAAAGCTGCTACTGATGATGAAAGAAGATCAAAGAAACAGCAGGTTGGTTTTCGTTGGTTGATTGGTTTGTTTTGGATTTGTTTGATTTTGTTTTCTGGTTGGTTTGATTTTGTTTGGCTTTCTATTTTCTCCTTTGGTGACTGATATTCTGCTGACCTAGTAATTGAGGTCTTTGGACCCTTAAATTGGATGATCATTGTTTAGATGATGAAGACAATGATAGTGGTGTGTCATACATTTACAATCAAATCTTTTTATTGTAGTGTGTTGTGTTACTTTGAGACTGATTGGGACCGAACAATGATTACGGAAACTTTCAAAGTCAGCAACAAAGAGGTCAATTTTAAAATGTACTTCATTTTTTTTTATAATGGCATGTTATGTGGTAAGGACATAATATCAGATTTAGACATGCACACATTTGGTTGGATTAGATAAAATGATTAGAAAATGATTGGATTAGATGGCCAGTTTTAAAGTGTACTTTAATTTCTTTCTTTTTTTTAATGGGATGATATGTTGTAAGGAAATAATATCAGATTTAGACACGCACACAATTTGGTTGGATTAGATAAAATGATGTATAACATCCTTGTTTCTACAATTAATTAGCAGAAGAATGCAGTCGAAGAAGTCATAATAGTGGAGGATTTGGAAGAGGTCGATTTAGCAAGTACTTCCAAAGACGACACTTTCTCAGATGCTGTGGTGAGTTCTTTTCGTCATACATTTGTCCATTGGGTTTTATATACAATCTCTCCGATGCAATATTTGCATGTATTCAAAGATTAACTGAGGAAGTGAACATTAAGTGAATAAAACAGACTGGATGTAAACTAATGGGATTAGTGGCATTATTAGCAGTGACCATTTAAGTTACTTGGTTGCTATGTCATTTGATACAATAACGCTCTATATCGTGACCGATTCCTCCCTAGCATCAGAGTATTTGGTACATTGAAGTGTCACTGCTGAGTTTTTATATTCCATTAAGTCAAGCAGTTCGTACACAAAGCAAAGGACACTGTACGAATTAATAGTTTATTCTGTTTTTCTTAGTTGCAACATAAAATTGCAGATGAAGAAGCAATGGAAGTTGATGATCTAGAAGTTGAAGATCTAGAAGAAATCTGTATAGCAGTTCCTTCTCCGGCTAATAATCAAAGAAGCAGAGCATCAGTGAAGCATTCTGTGGTAATTAAAGTCATTTAGTGTTACTTGTTGGTATTCAAATGCCCGCAAGCCTGATTTTATTTGTAAACTGTGAAACAGGACCAGCTCACTCTGAACAACATACAGTGACCATCATTAGTGATTCCAGTACTGTTTAGGACAAGCAAAGATAAGTGCAGATACAATTAAGTGTAACCTGTGACAGTGACCCGTATCATGAAGTAGTATTGGCTTACCACTCACTCATATATTAAGCTTGATGTCTTGGCATTGTTAAATATCTGGAAGAAATCTGGTTATCAGTTTCTTCACTCAATCTATACCAATGCTTTGGCTGAGTGGACAAAGTTGGTGACATTTGAAGAAATAAAGCTGAGCAACTGGAAAGTTCAGGAAATCCCTGGTCAGGTGACTTGGGTCACAGTGAAATGGGTTTTTATTCATTTACTCCATGAATAGCTATGTGGTATAATAACACCCACATTGTATACCTTGATCTTGATTGATTTATTTTCACAGCTTCAAATTAAGAACATATCTCAGTCAGATACGAATACAATTGAAGATACTGAGACAACTAGCTCCACGGAAATGAAGCGAGGTCGACAAAGGGAACGTCAGGTACAACCACCCGATTTTAATTTTCTAAAGTATTATATAAGTATGTTTTAAACGTATTCATGCAGCAGTGAATGCATTTCTAGGATACTTTTTAAAAATGAATATTCAATGTAACAGAATTCATACACTTCATTTTACTTTCTGTAATCAAGTTCATTCCCTGGTAACTGATGATTGTTCAATAAAATTCTAAGTTATAGTCCCATGAATTAGAGCAGTTAAAAATACACAAAAATTTCTTTGTACCATGATGGTACCTCAACAGTTAAGATTGATCTTTTCTTTTGTATTAGCCTAGTCTACTATTTTTTCGTAATGTAGCAGCTCATTGGGGGAGTGTTTCTAAATTATTACTGCTTGCTTATCAATGTTAAGTTACTAATTCTATTTTAATTTCTTTTTCAACATTAGAGAAGAAAGAAGTCTCGCAAGATTCAGAGTTCTAAAGTACACATTGTTGGAGATGCTATTGAAGAGGAACCTGAGGTAATTGGAATATATATTTTGAATACCTTTGCAAAAAACTTCCTCAATTATCACGCCATTGACTGTTGAACTTATTTTAATATTAAGTTGATGGTAGTGCAATGCTACTGAGTCACACACTTTCAAGAATATACATTAGTTTAAAATATAAATCAGCATTCACAAGTAATGTTACATATTTAGTTACTTTTTGTTTTAACATCTCAGAAGCAAGATACACCATTTTTTTACGAATTGCTTCAAAGGATCATCTGGACAGTGCTCAACCATCAGTGGTAATATATTAAAACAGTGAAATTAGTATAACTACTACTATTAATGGATTTACTTATATAGCATCTCATCAGGGTAGTGATCCTTTATTCCTAAGCTATTACTAATTGTATATCAGTTTTCAAGTTATCTTAATTTCTTTTCAACACCAGAGAAGAAAGAAATCTCACAAGATCCAGAGTTCTGAATTATGCACGGCTGAATATGCCAGTGAAGAAGTGATGGAGGTAAGAACAGTGTCAGGTACTTTGTCAGTGTCAGGTACTTCACTAAAATAAGTTTCACCAACTTTCATCAACTATTTGACGGGTAAAGATTTTTTTTCGGATCCATGATTGCACACTATGCTGATTCACAAATGTCACAGTCAGTCATATGTCCCAATCAGTCACATGTCGCAAACAGTCACATGTCACAAACCTTCACATGTCGCAAACTCAAGTGTCACAATCAGTCACATGTCACAGTCATTTACATGCCACAGTTATTCACATGTCACAATCAGTCACTTGATTGAAATGGAAATCCATTTAACTCAGTTTTGCAATCACAGCTAATCATGAGATCATATAGGCTACCTCTATCTAACCTTAAAGTATCTGTTCAACTTGAGAGTAGTCTGTTTCTGTGACAGCAGCCTTTTGGATTTTTGAAGCTGTATTCTTTCATGCAATCCCAATTTTTTTTGGTTTGATTATAATATGGTATTGTGAAACTTGTCATTTAATATTCCATTCAGAATAATTTTGACTGGAGTTCTCCTGTTACTGCTCGTAAAGAAACAAGTTAAACTGTTTGCCCATCGTAATGCTGGAACGTTTAGCACAAAAAAAGCAATAAAGGGTATAGTTTCAAAACTGTTTACAAAACTGTTTTTCTCTTTCTAGTTCTGTTGGCAGTCTCAGGAGCAAGGTGAACATTGTGGACAAATTGTCCGTGAGAACAACCTGTCTGAAGTTGCAGCATGTGCTCATGAACCAACAGTGGTAAGATACTAGCTATCCTTCCTAAGTAATTTTATTTTTTATACGTTTTCTGGAGAAAGTGAAGTGTAAGTCTTTGATTAAACAGATATGTAGAGTTTCTTACCTGTAGGTGTATTGATTTTATTCCTTTTTTTTTAATTCAGAGGAGAAAAAAATCTCGCAAGACCCAGAGACCTGAACTCAGTATCGAGGATGTAATTGAACAAGTTCCTGAGGTGAGAATATAAATTGAATATCTCTTTTTGGAGTATCACATTCCCCTCTGGAAACTCTTTGTGTTTGTACTCTGAAAGAAGGTTGTGGTAGTACTATATCATTAGAAATGTACAATGTATGAACCAATACTTCACTATGTCGAATTTTATTTTGTAACAGTCCCAAAAAAGAAGAAAACAACCTGTTCTCACCAACATCAAGAAAGAATTACATCATAGAGATGAACCATCTGAAGGGGTATGGATGTGTCTCATACCATTTAAGACTTTCCTGTTCACTCAATCAAATTGATGCACTTTGATAAATGCTCCTGTTCCTTACTAATGTAACATTTCTCTAGAGGTGAAAGGGACTGAAGGTTTGCTTAATATTATACTGGCTGTCTTTTGTTTCACAATTGCATTTTTTTTGGGAGGGTGGCAATTGTTGACCACAGGTTGACTGTAATTCCTTTTGCAGTTGTAGTGGGTCAGCTCTAAGCAGCTCACCATACAAGTAATTCACAAGTTCCAATATTTCACAGTTTGTGGAATTCACTGTAGTCACTTTGAGATCTCCAAGCAAGAAAAGAAATAAAGATTGGAATGTTGACAACAGTGGAGGAGCAGAATCAGCCGAAGAAGGTGATGTCTAACCTCACATTATTTTGTTCAGTTTTACTCTCACTTTCAGTCTCAGAAAAAGTCAAAACACCATGGAGGAGGTGCATTATCCAAGTATATGGCAGCAGACAAAGACATAGATCAGCATTTACTGTTAAGAACTGAAATATTCAATTCTCCCTATACAGCACATATTTAAGTAGAACCACAGACATTAGTATGAAACGCATTACATATGGATGTAAAATATTACTGTTCATTTTGTTCATATGAAAATAATTGCAGTCACATGTCATTGTGCAATATGCCAGCCTGAGCTATAGCTGTAGCTTATTCCAGACAAGACCAATTAGGTCACATATGACCTACTGTTTTCATGATGCCCTTGCTTGAAACATCATAATGTAAGATTTCTTTCATTACTTTATCTAGTTTTTGAATATCGCAAAGACATTTTCTTTTGCTCACGATTTAATCAAAGAAAGGTAGATGACACCAACAGGAATTTTAAAATTTTCGTGAAAATATAAATAGTAGCTATTTTGGAGGAAGAAAAGTATTTTCAGAAATTAAGAAAAATTTTGGAGAAAACTTTCAGTCTATAACCCTGCTGTAAAATAAAAATCACGCGTTATGAAATCATCACTTCAGTCAACAAAGGGAGCTCTTGCTGTTTATTTTCCTCTGTTAATTACCAGCAAAAACATTCTACATTTATCCAACCTACCAAGAAATCAAGCAATCAAATGTTGCATTACAAGATTTTGGAAAAGTCGTGGGAATTGGTACAAAATCTTCATATTTTCCAGAAGTTACAGTAGACAATTTGTTGTCCTTTTCCAGCTGAATAAAGAATTTGAGTGCTGGGGGTTTGCTGTTCATAATGAATCTGCAATACAGTTTCAGACTTTACATGGAATATTTTATTTGGTAAAGTGGCAAGAAACTTGATGAACATAAGCCCTGAATGATTCCCTCTGCCATTTTCCACTTATTACCTTCTGTTTCATCAAAAGAGATTTTAACCTTTGTGGTAAATGTGATTTTGTTTCCTTTGTTTCAGGATGAAGCAGAGACATTGGATGATCGAAGGAGAAGGATCCTAAAGATGGTGAGACAAATATGATAGCTTATTTTTTTCTTTTCCTTTTTGATAATCCCGCTGTCATTAGAAAATGGAGAGACACTTTAGTCCAGATGATAACCAGTGACTATTAATGTATTTACTTTACAAATAAAAGAGAACTGTTACTGCATGTACATATTCTACATCACTTTCCATGTAGTTGTTTTTGTCATAAATTTTGGAATATACTTTTTGATTTGAAGGCAGTCACTCATCACCCCTACCTACATTTTTAGCTAGGGGTCAGCAAAATTCTCAAATTGGTTCTGCTTTTTGATTGACAGCAGATTGGAAGGATGCAGAGTAGCTCACATTGCACATCATATCCAGGGGCCCTGTGTCATGCAGTGTCTATTTTTCTAAAAGTTTCTAAAAAAAATTGACATGGTAATATGTAGTCATGCAGAGAGAACACGTTACAGACTTTAAGAGGGACAGTTTAGTCATGGTTTTGATTTAATCATGTGGAAAAGTGTTAGGGTGTGGAAGGAGTAATTAAGTGGTTGGGAGAATTTAAACTGTCTGAAGCAAAGAGTCACTTCCTTAAGGTATCCATGCTAAAGGTATTTTTGTGCAGTGCACTGCACAAACTGCCCTTATGACAATTTGGTGAAAGTTAGTGTGGACTGAAGATAATAGAAAAGCTGTTACATTTTTATGTGTAAAGGTAACCATTGTATAAAATGTAAGTCAGATGTTCTGGTATGTTCTTGTTTCTTTTGGTCTCTCAGAGAGCTACCCTGGAAAGGGAAGAGTTGGAGTATAGGAAGAAATTGACCCGTCAAAACGCAGCGAACTCCTTGGAACCAGCAAATGATGAAGAATCTGGGAAGAGAAACAAGAGGAGGCATGAAATTCCTGCTGCCAGAAATATGCTTAGAGTAAACAACAATTCTGAGCAAGATTAAAAAATTGTTAAGAAAAAATCATGAAAGTTGCATTTAATTATTGATAGCAAGAAATATTTCAAAATTGTGTAAACTAAATTGAAAAAGCTGAAAACAGAATTGTAAAAATTATGCAACATATATCAGACGGGTAAATAAAGAAAGTGTAAAAAACAACATGCAATGTTTTCCATCTCTAGTATTCCTGAAAATATGTGTTTCGTTGTCTTTCTGATTAATTTGCAGATGCTGTTGATAAATGGCAATGGTATCATTAATGTTTAAAAGGCTAGCAAAATAACAATATTTCTACATTTTAAAATGAAGGGACGACTTCATTTTTTAACTGCAAGTTAATGTAAATGAGTTATTGTTTAGATATTGTGAGGCTTATCACGGGAGGAGGAAGTTTCGTCTAAGAGAGGAAGACCAAAATGATGGCTGTCTGTTGGAAGCTACCAACTCTCCACAGCAAAATTCCCGACGAGGAGCAACAGTATGTTCCGTTATATGATCATTTCGTATCTGTATCTGCTATTGATAATTTAAAGAAAACACTGACAGAGGAAAGATAAACATATATCTATAAATGGCATTCTTCGAAATTAATAATTGTCAAAATTAAGAAAAAATAATGATAATAAGATAAAAAGGTTACACATTGCAAGGAATAAACAACAAATATGAGCAAAATACTAAAGATAACAATAAAAGTCAGAAGAGCCTAAAATGTGTACAAAGCAACGCATCAAAGTAAATGCATACCATGAATGTGAATAATTAAGATTAAGAGGAAAAATAACAACAAAACGTATAATAATAATACCAATAATGAGGATGATATATAGCTATAACAAATGCTTACGATGAATGAAAATATAAAGGAGTTAAACGTTGGAGACTAATAGAAGAAAGCAAACAGCTTAACAGCAGCTAACATTGTAACAAATAAATCAGACAAAGATAAATTTGACAAAACTCATCAAGAAAAAGATAGGATAAATTATAAGTAAAGAAAAACATAATAAAAAGAAGTAAGCAAAAGATAATAAGCAAAACCGACACAAGCCAAGAACGACAATACGTTAATTGTTTTAAATTATAACCAAAGAACAAACTTCAGCAAACTGATCAATAAGACACTTGAATATAGACTTGAAGTAAAAAACAATCATCGTTTAAACATGAAGAAACAAGTCAATGCAAAAATACACAGAACAAAAAAATGATACAAAGCAAAAAAAGAGAAGTAAAAAAGGCCCAAAACAAAGTAAGACATAGACATTAATAATCAATAATGGTGATAACAGGTCAGCTAACAACAAATACAAACCTAATACCGCTAAGACAGCGAGTTTCAAGAAAAACAAAAAAATGTCAGGTAACAATGAGTACTCAAATACATTAAATTAACATAGAAAAATCAGAATAAACAATGACAGAATGGAAACAAGTGTAAATGACGAAAACAAAATATAAAAAGTCAAATTGTAAGATACAACTGATACAATATTATAACCCGACACTAGTGCATTCTCAGACCTTATCTAATGGACTTTATTACAGATTATATTCTATCTAATTGGACAGTTAATTTACTCGGTAAACCTTTATAAGCTATTCGTTTCCTTTACCAAATATCACACAAATCGCGTTGGACGGTAAACCTTTTTTCCAAGATACAAGAGATAGTAAATCTATAACATCATTTGTTTCCAGGAATGATGATTTACCGGTTTACCTTGTAAATTGTGACCATGAGACCAACCTTTATTCGCTTTTTAGACCACCACAATATTGTACCAATCAAGCAAAATAATATTAATCACATTTTCCAGATGACATTACCGTTGATGACGTTAAAATCTTTTGGTAAACCATAATGTCAATCATTTGTTCTGAATTTAGTGAGCTGGTAACAGCAACGTCAGTTGAAGTTAAGACGGGGTCTCTGCTTGTAGGAAAGTGTAAATGTGCTGCAGAGGTACAGAAAACCGGTGATACTTTGCCTTTGAAGTAGGAATTGATGAGGCGATTCCCATTTGCATAATTAGGCACGTGATGTTGATAATGCAAAATGAAAGTCCATAGGCAAGCCAGAGAGATAGAAGAGAGAATAGAAGAATTCCCCGTCTATTTCAAGTAGAGGGGACCAACAAGATGATGATGATGATGATGATGATGATGATGATGATGATGATGATGATGATTATGATTATGATTATGATGATGATGATGACGATGCCAAGTGTCGGGGACAAAAGTGTTGGTACAAAATATAAGTTCTACGTACTAGTTGCAATTTCATTCCAATTGGTGAATTAGACTACCCCACCCCCCCCCCCCACTTCTCCACTCCGACACTAAAACACCCCACTTCCCCCACTTGCCTCCCTGTTTGGGATAGTCGGGAGGTTTGGAGTAAAGTAAATTATTGTGTATGGTTGTAGGTATATGGTATGCTGTATATGGTACGGTAAGGTAGTTTATGGAGACGGTATAAAACCAATACCAATGACACCAATGATAACTTGGCTCAAAAGTACAAAAACGTAAGGTTAGATGTCCTTTTACAGTAAATTGTCATCTTCTGGCCAAAATCTGTGACATTTTCGATTTTCCTCTTTTTTCCGGAACCTTTCGGTCAACGTTTAGAAAAGACCCATATGTTAGATTTGTATTGGAGGCTATATCAATGATAAATGACGTCATGAATAGCCTATTAATCCCTTATATTTACTTTTTTAAACCTTTTTCTTAGTAAGTAATCACCTTCAACAGGTATTATTTAAAAATATCGATGTGAAATCATAGATGTTTTTCGTTAATGTTGTATTTGATACTGAACTTACGGATGCTTGTTTGTTCCATTTGATTTTTACAAGCAAGGGAGAAGAAGTCAATGATTGTTTTAAAACAAAGAATGTGAGGTATGTAACTTTGCCAAATATATGATGGAGACAAAAATGTTGCAATTTGATAAATATTTATGACTGCTTTACTTTAATTTTAGAATTTTAAAAAACGACAATCTCTTTTGTGCGAACTACGTTTTGAAAGTACTTTATATCTAGATAGACACTTTAAATGATGAGATTATAAGTTAAGTTTCGATTGTAACAGCCACGATTTGGGGTTGGAAATGGTATCTCATTCCATAAGCTAGTATATTGATGAAAATAATCGCGTTTCTGGTAATGCTATAAAATATCACAGAATTGGCTCAAATTAAGAAAAACGTGAGGCTATAGGCTTTGCAAACTGTCATATTTTGGCCAAAATCTGCTACATTTTCGATTTTCCTCAATTTTCTAAATCTTTCCTTCAGCGTTGGGAAATGACCGACGTCATGTGGTAGGACTGTATTGGAGGATATATCAATGATAAATGACGTCATGAATAGCCTATTAATTCCTTATATTTACTTTTTTAAAACTTTTCCTTATTTAGTGATCACATTTAACTGGTAATATTTAAAAATATCGATGTAAAATCGTAGATGTTTTTCCTTCATGTCGTATTTGGTTCTGAGCCTACGGATGTTTGTTTGTTCCATATGACGGATTGTTGCAAGCAAGGGAGAAGTCAATGCTTGTTTTTATTTATAAAGATATTGAAGTATGTAATTTTCCCAAATTTAACAGTATTTTGGAATCGTACAAAATGACAATCTCTCTTGTATGAACTCCATTTTCAAGTACTTTATATCTAGAGAGACACTTTAAATGATGGGATTATAATTAACGTTTTGATCAAAACAGAGACGATTTCGGACTAACAAGTGTGTCTTATTGAATAAGCATGTATGTTGATAGCAATAAAAACGTTTGTGGTAATAACAGAAAATATCATAAATTTGACACAAATTAAGAAAAACGTAAGGCTATAGCCTTTGTAAACTGTCATATTTTGGCCAAAATCTGCTACTTTTTTATTGTACTCTAATTTCAAAGACTTTCTGTCAGCGTTGAGAAATGACCAATTCCATGTGGTAGGACTGTATTGGAAGCTACAATCAAGGATAAATGACGTCATGAATGGCCTATATATGACATACTGATATTTACTTTTTTTAAACATTTTTTCTTTGTTAGTAATCACATTAAACAGGTAATATTTAGAAATATCGATGTCAATCGTAGATGTTTTTCGTTCATGTTGTATTTGGTTCTGAGCCTACGGATGTGTGTTTGTTCCATATGACGGATTGTTACAAGCAAGGGGGAAGTCAATGTTTTTTTTTCCATGATAAAGATATTGAAGTATGTTATTTTGCCAAGTATATGATGAAGACAAAAATGTGGCAATTTGATAAATATTTATGACAGCGTCATTTCTACAGTATTTTGGAATCGTACAAAATGACAATCTCTCTTGTATGAACTCCGTTTTCAAGTACTTTATATCTAGAGAGACACTTTAAATGATGGGATTATCATTAACGATTTGATCAAAACAGAGACGATTTCGATATAAAAAGGGTGTCTTATTGAATGGACATGTATATTGATGAAAATAAAAACATTTGTGGTAATGATAAAAAATGTCAAGAAAATCGTAAGGCTATCTATAGTCTTTGCAAACTGTCATATTTTGGCCAAAATCTGCTACATTTTCGATTTTCTTAAATTTTGAAGTCTCTCCGTCAGCGTTGAGAAATGACCAATGCCATGTGGAAGGACTGTATTGGAGGCTATATCAAGGATAAATGACGTCATGAATAGCCTATATATGACATACTGATATTTCCTTTTTTATAAACTTTCTCCTTATTTAGTGATCACATTAAACATGTAATATTTAAAAACACCGATGTGAAATCGTAGGTGTTTTTCGTTCATGTTGTATGTGATATTGAGCCTACGGATGTTTATTTGTTCATATTCCCTATTTTTATAAGCAAGGGAGAAGTCGATGGTTCTTTTTATTTATAAAGAATTTGAAGTATGCAGTTTTGCCAAATATGTTGTTTTTGATACTGAGCCTACGGGTGTTTGTTTGTACCTTGTAGCAACGTCATTAATAATCATTTTGAGATGAAATCAAAGGCGTCTTCATAAACGTGAGTTGTTTTTTTTTACTAAATAAAGATATCTTTCATACATTTGTCTTTCTCTTTGTTCAGGATGTGAACAAACATTTTGTATTGAAACGTATTTCCTGTTAAACTAAAGACAATTTCAAGCTCTGCATTCTCCCATACTGATTTATCATTTGCCAGTGGATTTAATATTCAAGTTATTTAATGTATATATTTCATCAATTTGAACTTATGTTTTAATCCATCATTTTATACCCTTACCAAAATGTCAGAAATAGACCAAACATGACCGCAATCCTTTATCGTTTTAAACTTCGAAATTGTACTTTTAACGTTCAGATAAAGCCTTTCGATCTTATTTTGAAATCTGAGTATTCCTAAACTCGTCATCGATTTATATAATTTTAATTTACGCTATATTCAACATTTTGCTAATGATCGAAAAATTCATGAATTTACCTCCACTTGAAATCATCCATAATAGCATATCCTTTTAAAAATGTCATAATTAGACCAAAATCCTCTAGATATATAGGTTTGATAAAACTTCAAAATTGTATTTCTAACGTTGAGATATTACCTTTTCATAATTGTGAAGAACCTACAAAATGCATAAAACGTAGGGAAAAAATTGCCTGGATTCTACTACTTTTTTTCTAACTTTGAAGCAGCATTGTATTTTTAACGTTGAGATACATCCCACTCATAACTGTAAAGAACCTAAAAATGCAAAAATGTTGTTGATGACGTCATCAATATCATCAAAATATCATAATAACTTCATTATTTCTTACACTTAAAAGAAAGCACCACATATTACTTTTAGCTCAAAGTCCTGGCAGAGAACACTCTCCTCAAAAAAGCAACAGTTAAACATATTTTTACCTTGTAAAAATGGTAAAAATAACTATTTTGAGATAAAACCAGTGTCGTCTAGAAATATTTATTTCGAACGCAATATCATTCCACAACGCTTTAGGACAGACAGCTTGTAGTGAACCTATTATAGGCAACGATGATCGCTCATCAATTGTTCATCAATTTGACTCTGTTTTTATCAGTTCAAAGCGTATACCCTTACCGAAATGTCAAAATTAGGCAAAAATCTTCTAGATTTCTTTACTTCTTTTAAACTTCGATATTGTATTTCTAACGTTGAGCTATAGTCGTCCGATAAGTGTAAAAACCGATAAAATGACTAAACCGTGGTTGACAACGTCACTAACACCATTAAAATATGATTTAAATATGATGATAAAATATTACACCATACATTACTTTCAGCTTGACGTCCTGTCACACAACAATCTCCTCAAAAGAAGAAAGGTTGAAACATACATCTTAATTGTGGAAAAAAATAAAATAATTCTCTTGAGATAAAATCAGATGTGTCTTGAAATTTGTATTTTTTTTAATAAGGATACTGTTATTAACTGCCATCCATTCTTCTCTCTTTCTCGCTTAGAATGTCAATATCATACCATTTTTAAAATTTTTTTGTTAAATCGTAATAAAGTATTTCATTTCTTATCGATTTAGGATCTAAATTTACGAGACATGGAATACTTTTTTTAGGACAGAAAAGTTCACCATTCTGTCTCTGTATTTTAAACCAAAAGATATAGCAGATTACCAAAGTATCAGAATTAGTCCAAATTTGTTTGGATTCTCGAACGTGTTCGAACTTCGATGATGTATTTCTGACTTTGAGACAGACGCGTCCATCGTGTGTGAAGAACCTGTCAACAAAGAGAGAAAACTTAGTTGATGAGCTCAATAAAATAATTAAAATGTCAGAATATCGGTAAGTCGTTTATAGTTAAAAGAATTTACGTTGTCCTACTTTACATCTTGTGACTTAACCATCTCCTGGGGGTGAGCAACTTTTAAACAGACTTTTACCTCGTAGAAACGTCAAGAGCAGTCATTTTGAGATAAAATCATAGGCGTCTTGAAATATATACTTATTTCTTTTATTCTTAGTATGCCGCGAATGTAGCAATACAAAAGTTCCCCTCCCATAATTTCGATCCCCTGGTAAAATTTTATATAGATTTTGATCTTAGAACGGGTGACACCTTTTTAATTAGCACCGTCCTAACACATATACTAGCCTGTCGGCACGGGGAGACCAAATATACTATGCCTAAATCAATGAGACTTTGTGTACCATCTTTATTTAATCAAGATAGAAAGCCTTCCCATGTGAGAGACTCCCTGCAGACCGAAGCTTTAAGGTGCCATTACAGTACGGAATTTAAGAAAAGGAAAATTGTGGGAGTACGTAATATGGAAGATAGTAAAACGTACTGGGTATAAAATTGTTATGAAAGTGATATATGAAGGTAACATTTTGCGGTTTGATTATGTAAAAATCTAAAAAAATTGTCCTGATTGAGGGTGGTACAAAGAAGTACTAGTTTTGACAGAAATACAAGTAATGAATTACTCTAAGCATTCTTTTTTATACTAGTACTTTGTGGAGATGTGAAGGCCGAGTAAGAATTTCTATGTAAAATATTACCGTGAGATAATGAAAGAGACAAAATCATCACACAAGAAGACCTTTACTGCATGATTCAACATGACTTGATACCCAGAAATAAAATAATCATGTTTTTTTCCTCTCGGGAAGGCATACAACGTACGATATCATGTGAGGATTTACTAATTGGGGAAACTTCCTCATGTTCCGCCATCTAAGTAATTTTAAATGATTTTCCTCTGAAAATTGAGACAATGATGAGTCTTACGTTATTCCATATCCATTTCTATCTCGATTTAAGCGATATTCAGTTCTTACGTAATTTTGGAAAAGAAAATGTCACCGTTTTATCTCTGTTTTCATTGAATCACGTGGTTAATACAATATCTTAATAGAATACCAAAATGCCAGAATAACCTACGTTGTAGTTCATTGGTTACGGTATGATATGACGTCACATGTGAAAAATGCCATTTTTGTATAAAATCTGCACTAAATCTCAGCTGATAAAACTGTTTGTACCGATACAACGTTAGTTGGTCAGATGTACGAGCGTACAAGAAACAACTTTGTCAACTACAAGTAAAATACTGTTCAATTAGTGTAGTTTTATCAATGATAGATATAATTGTGAAAAAGTGTTTTTGCTGATATTGAATGAAAGGGAACATGCTTACTCGTGATCCTCAAAAATTACTCGTAGGGATATCGTCGATGTCAGTTGTTAATGTCACACAGTGCAGTAGTAATTTTCATCATTATACCTAGTAGCTTGGAAATGAGCATTACCAGCAGTCATCAGCCAATCCCCACATGATATCACACACGTTTATGCTTTCTCGAGAGAAGACATCGTAACCATTACGGTATGTCTGGAAGTCACGTCGTGCTCTACCATTCAAGAAAATATCTTCCCAATACATGGCCTCGGCATGTACAAAAATGCTATAGGAGGACTTAGTGCAGTCATCCCCTAGTCTTCACAAAATACACATAATGTGCTAAAAATCATCTCTCGAGAAGACCTTTTCTGCATGATAGTACATGACACGATATCCAGATGTACCATAATGGTTAGGGTATGTCCCTCTCGAGAAGGCATAATCATGTGTGATATCATGTGAGGATTGGCTGGTGACCGCAGCCAATCCTCACATGATATCATACATATTCATGAAGTTGAGAATGGCCAGTATGCAGGGGAAAGAAGAGGACAAATGAGAATTAGTTTTCCAATGAGCAATTATGGAATGCATAAAAACAAAATTACATAATATACCTTTACTCTTATATGACACAGTATGTCATAATCCGGTTGGTTTCATCAAACAGTAGCACACCGGTAAAAAGCTAACATGTCAAACCACTTTCTTAACAATAATACAACCACTTTTTGGATTTGGATATTTTACAACTCAACTGGCACATAGCATGTATTTTTGACAACTGTTTCTTCTCCTTACAGTGTGTGCCCAGTTATACTAGATACAAGTTCAGGTTAAGAACAGTATTTGACTTAGTAAGTTTGGATAAGTTCAAGTGAATAATTCTTGCAAGTCTAAGACATATGTAATTGTTTTACAAGCCATTAGCCTAGAACTTTAGGAAACTAACACCTGAGCTGAGCATAAACACCTAATGTCCTATCTCTAAAAGCATGTAACTGTATACATCATGTACATTGTGAATGTGAAAGAAGTGAGAAAATGAAAATTGTAATGTGAATAACATTCTATGTGGGTAACTGTGCATGGAGTGAACCTGGTACACACAAGGTAACCATTACATCACTGTATGATTTAATTTTAATGTATTATGAAACTTTGCAGTATTCACAACACCAGCAAGAATAAACATAGTTTTCTGTCTAACATGCGATTTAAATTTATGATTGCCATACACGATTTAGTGACACATTGGGCTATAGGAATAATTCATGAAATATTCTATATTTATGAATATTAAAGTATGATGACTTATAATGCAACCACTGCTGGCCCAGTGAGATGTAAGTCTTGAAAGGAGTTACTTGAGAACGACAAATGAAGAAACTGAAAGAAAACACAGAGAATACATCTCCACCTCCTTTTCAGAGTGAAACATCATTATTTGGTCATCTATTTTTGTCACTTTGAAAAACACTAATTGAGGACAGGACTGTTTTAATTAAAATTCATGTTTTCCTTGATTATTTTGATTGTCTTTTATAAACGCTTTAACTGACATTGTCGCTGAAAGTCAACTTATCTATCACTTTGATATTCTCTATTACTTAGTTACTTTGATTCATTGCATATTTCACCTTCATAAGCTGGGGTGGATTTAGGCATGGTCCCCATAAAATTACATTATGGAATTTTTTGCTGGGGGACTTGGTAAAGTACAGTGGTCATATCTGTATGGTAGGCAAAAATGAAATCTATGTAGTTCATCCAAGTAAAGTTCCTTCGTGATATCCGCACTGACACAGTCTTACGGAACCCTCCCCCACTTCCCAACGCATTAGTTTGTGCACAGGGCCTTTCCAACTTAAGGTAAATCGGTCACTACACGTAGGATGTGAGTTTCTCTTTAGGAGATCCAACTACCACCATACCAGTCGAAAGAAATGTTTCCTCTCCAATATGAACCTACGCATTCCTTTAGCCTGAGTAGCCTGCAAGAAAACTGTTTGCAATATGTGCCTGTAATATAACAAGTACTGACACCCACACACATATATATATACACTAATCATGCACAGGAGGAGCTTATCCACGGACTCTTTACTACAGTTACGACTACAGTGAAGATGTCAAAGACATCAACGTTTTCAATGATTGTTCATAATACTTCAGGTATTTAGTGAATGAATGCAAAAAAGTCAAACGAACAATGGAACGTTTGAACTCCTTACAATGAATGACAGTGTCTCCGTTAATTCCTCTTATTCCTTCTTGTACTGTTTTGGGGCTGAAGCAACTTCAATCACATCTATTACGTAATGTTCAATAAAGTTTTCAATTGCACCTCCCTATACCCAAACACAGAAAGCATGCCGGACGTTTAAAACACAGAGGAATAATTCCTGAAGGGGTAATTGTTGATTTCTTTCCTCTCTTTATTTGGATGACGATATTCAAATTTATCCGATCAAAGATTAGCTAAACCTAACATAGAGCCAATGCGGTCACTACTTGTGGTGTCTATAAAATGATACTGCCGCAATGTGCTGTGAGCAAAGCGACGGATCCTTCTCTGTGGATGAAACCATTAAATGAAATTGGTGGACGTTTGTGATACACTTTATCAATTTTTAAATATAACTGTTGCAATACCCAGGTGAATGGACTAAGGAGATTTCTTTTTAAATAAGTCAGAGCTGTTATGAACAAAAGTTTTGATATCATGTGACATGTTTACCACTGAATGAGACACGCTAGTTACCATACACAATGCAACTGCATATCCACTTTACAAAAAACCCCTTTTATTAAAAAGTCTGATGTTCTTTGGGAATGTAAATGTCAATTTAAAGTTCAGCAACTTCATTGCAGTGCCAAACTACCGATGTAACTAGCAGAATTATACTGTTTCATTCCCCCAAAAAAGATAGGACATAGTTTGCTCAATATTCAGCTTTACCACAATATGACAGAGTTACATAAGCGTTGATGCTGAAATTTCAGTCTAACAAGTGAGACAGCTCCTATTTAAGAAGTTGATGGCGCCAGTCGAATATATAACAACAAAGAAAACTAAAAAATATAATGGTCGTTACAAGCTTCCGTAGGTTCAAACCTAGAAGAACACGCCTCATTGGGCCACGTGTTCAGTGGACTATGGGCAGCACACATGCCGGTCCCAAAGAGCCTTTCAACCCTCTGGCCGAGTTGCATGGATTCACCTCACGCCACCTAGTACGCTTCTGGTCAACCTTTGACCGACCCTCCTCGTATCCTTCCGGGTTCTTTTACGACATCAAGGGAGACATGGCACGGGATCCTAGGCCACAAAAAGTACCATACCACCACCGGACCATTGTAGCCCGGATGTGCCTCGAACCCTAGCACGATTTCTACGACCAGCAGAGCAGGAGTCTTTCGTCCGCCCCTTATAGCGCATGGCCATCACGTCTGCTAGTGAATTAGACGTTTGAGTTAATATTTAATGATAACATGAGAGCATTTACTTAAAAATCAAAAGTAGACTTTTGCCTCTGTCATGCTGTGAAGGGTTCGAACCAGGGATCATACGATCATCGAACGAGTGCTTTGAGCAGTCGGCTGTGACACCAGACAGGAGTACAGGGCATTAAATAAGATTAAACCACTGCTGTAACAACCCTCAATCAATAAATCCCTCAGTGACTCAATTACACACGTAAGAAAATACGAGAACACCACGAAACACACCACATAGAAAACAAAGCCAGTGCTGAGTTCCTGCATTTCTTGCCTAAGAAACCACATAACACCTTTATTCTGCTAATTAAATCTTGCGATAATGGACTGGCAATGAAAACTCTCAAGATATTATTAAGTCAAGATAATTTACTACGGTTACTTCCACATTCAAAAGAAGAATTACTTTACCATTTACATTACTTACCTGGTTGGGATGCATCTGAGAACAAAGAGCGATACAGCGTGCTTTCCCGACTACAAAGACAAGTGGACTCACTGAGAAAAAAAAACAAAGAAAAAGAAAGAATATAGACAACTAGAGTTGATGTGAGCATTGGCTAGAAGATATATTTGCATTCTGGTGCCTCGGCTCCCTCGACGAAGAGTGTCTAATAGTGACCTAATCAAAATACACGTAGCAAAGCTCAAATTACTCATTTGCATATCAAACGTAACAGAAATAGTCTAAGTCCTTTTGCACACCAACACATGACAAAAATAACACAAATACCAAAGCTTGCATAATAAAAACAGCTTAGTTTACTTCATTAGTTTTACCGCTACATACATGACATGGTAACCACCCATGTTGCGCATGCCTCGTTTCAACTAAAGTAGACCAATGAATCTTCATTTTCTAAATTCCGCAGAGACATCAACCTAGAGACTAGTAAGAAATAATGATACTGGGAAGATACAGTTTACAACAAAGTTACGCACACAATTGGTGAAAAAGTATTGTCCTGGCAGTTGCTTCCACCGATTATTGTTGCTAACTAGCCTCTCCTTTGACCGTATCAAGAGGCTCTCTAGTGTTTCTCGCTCCCGCTTCATCTTCAAAATCATTGTCATATTCAACGCTCAGACGATGGTTTCTGAAAGATGCCTAATATTTTCTGCTTATAGTATTCACTCATTGACTCATGTTAACTCATTTCTCTGCATTGCAGTCTCAACGAGAATTACAAACAATACATAGTATACAACAACACATACAAATGTAGATTAAATCCGCTTTCAAGAAATTTATTTTTTAGGTCACTATATGATTTTGGGAAACGGACACGACATATCCCCCAGAGACACCACTGATAATTAAATGACTTAAGGGTAAAGTGGAGGGATGGTGGGGCCTAAGAACAATAATTCCACGAAACTTGGCGAAGACAAATTAGCAATGTAGAGGCCGAAAATGGCATTTGCAGCACGTTTTACTTAAGTGTTGTGCTGCATGGTAGTCCGTCTTTAAAGAAATTCGTCTCTTACTTTTACTGAGAACAAAAGTTATTTTCATGAAGTGAGTGGTTCAGATAAAAATAGACCATGCAGGACAGCTACTAAAGACGACGGCATCAAAAAGCTGCATGGTCATTTATCACAGAGACACCGTGGATTAGATTGAAGGACACGGTCGTCAACTTCAACGAAGGCCACCCCGTCCGCACTATGCATAACTATAATGAAATTCACAACCTGGTTTAGCATTATTTCGGTGTTGTGACGGGAACGTCACAACTCCCGAATCCCATAATCTGAGTCGTGCGCTTCTCAAGCTCTAAGTGATGAGCAAAGTGTTTTAAGTCCAAAGTTAGAAGTTAGGGGAGGAGGCTGTCTTCTCCCCCTTGTTTGGTTTGTCTTAGACAATGCGAAAATTATGAGCTCATATACTTTGACAATTTCAGGTCCTTTTTCGAGAATGCTCAGATTGTATTTGGATGCCGATATCTTCCATACGTTCGCTCACCTCTTCGTTTAGAATAATAACAAACATTTTATATTAAAATGTGTTCCTTCCTAAATTTGAGACAATTTTGACCTGTACATTATTTTCGTATCGATGTAGGATTCCAGTTGAATCGATATTCAAGACTTCAGTAATGAGCTAAAAATTGATCAGTTTGCTTCCATTTTTGTAACTCCAAACCCCTTAGAAAAAAGTCAGAATTGGGCAAAAATAGACAAGATTTCCTGAGTTTTTACCTTCTCAATTTCATTTTTAACGTTCAGATATAAACGTCCAATACGTTTGGTAAACCTATAAAAAGCATAGAACGTAGTTGATTAAGTCAACAACACCATTAGATTATCATGATGAACCCAACATTGCTCACACATAAAAGAATGTACCATATCTTAACTCAAGCATATAGGTCATTTTACAGAACAATCTAGGGCAAAAAAACCCATACGATTTAAACATACTTCTACCTTGTATGAAACGGTAAATATAATAACCTGAGGTGAAATCAGAGCAGGTAGAATTTTAATATGTATATTTTTTTGTATTGAAATAAGGATGCAGATATCTTCCACATGTTTGCTCTCCCCTTTGTTCATAATGTCGAAAAACATCCTATTTTGACATGATTTTCTCGATAAATCAGAGACAATTTCAAACTTCGGATTATTTCATATCGATTTAAGATCTCGATTTACGTAGAATTTGAAAGGTTTGTAAAAATCGAAAAATTTATCAATTTTTCCTTCAAATATATTCATCCATAAGGCTGAGCTATGACCGTCCCACTGGTGTGAAGAGTCTTTTAAAATACATAAAAATTAGCTAATGATGTCATCAACACCTTTTAAAATATCATATCAGCTAAATGTACAATATCTTACTTTTCACTTGAAGTCTTGTTACCGTACAGAACAATCCCTGCCACAAAGTGAGGTTTAAAAGTTCCTTGTATGAAACATTTAAAATAATTATTTTGAGATGAAATTCAGATGAAGTTAGAACTGTCTGTATTGTAATGTCTTTCGCGGGCCCCTGGATCCCGACAGTCAAGTTTGCTTTTGGAACCCCATGGGGTGGTAAGATTTATATTTGAAGTATGGTATCCTGAGTCCTAGTTTTCCCCACGAGATATGCTAAATCTTTACAGCCTCTGGGGGCTTTGTCAGCAGGACCCTACCAGGACTCCACCAGGACATTACCCCGCGCTCCACTAAGGGTCCTTAGTTCTCATCTGGTCAACTCAGAGGAATAACCGCAATTATTAAAATCGTTCGGAATTTTTGCGTTGAAAAATGCACTTTGAACAAAAAATACACCTATTCGACCTGAGACTGTATTTTTCATTCAGCGATATACTAAAACCTCGAAGCTTCCAGGACTACGCTTCTTTGACCCCCACAGGGGCTTCGGCCCTGGACCCCACCATGGGCGTTAAGACGAGCCACTGGACCCCTACTCGTTATCTTCACGCTTCGCTCTTGATTTTGCGCTCTGTGCGGATAGGTGGTGGGCCGTTTGGCGTGTTCAGGAAGTTTTGGTTCATGGTCCCATCAGTGCAGTGGGCGGTTTGACCCATTTTATGAAATTTTCCGAAGTGCTTCTCCTAGAAAAGAGCTAGCTTCATTCATAAGTTATGAGCTATGGCTTTTCAAAATTGAAGTTGCAAAGATGACAATGCAAAACAGATGACATGGAGTGTTGGACCGTGTTAGCATTTGTTCTGTTGACTCTTTAGACAGTGTCTCGTAATTACTGGTTTTCACTAGAAAGCTGTTATTAGAGGATTGAAGGGAAAAATTCTCATTTTTGTGTTAAGGTGCATGAGAATAGTATTAAATGTCTCCTGTGATGTGATTTTCGAACTAACCTAGTTTGAATTTAGACAATGAACATAAGCAGTACATGTGCGTACTTTTCATTTCAGGGATTCATTTGTTAATACTTGTTTGTAATTAACGGGGTAATGATAATGAATAGACTATTTCATGGTTTTATAGTAAAATGCAGACATTACTGGTTGTGATCAAGTGTCCCATCATTTTTGACGAGGATTGTGTGAGTTGCTGTACACATGTATTGGAGCCTATGAATATACAACGTAGAGTATACAGAAGGTTTCGAGATTGTAAGAAAAGTTTGAGAGACGTGATTCGAAATTAGCGGTAAAGTAATAGAAGGATACAGTGTGTTCTTAATTTGGAAATAGAAGAAAGTTAAGATGAAGTGATTTAATTGTATTATTGTAATTATAGCGTAAGAGTTGTAATTTGTATTATTTTCACGTCATCCGGTCATGAGCTGCTGTAGAAAAGGCAAGGAAAATATGGGAATCTGATTATACCATGTGGTGCTTGTTTTGCTGATTTTACTATTAATACAGCAGAGGCCGAATGAACATCATACAGTCTAACTAATACTTATAAATTGTCATGACACGTGATGTTACAAATAACTATCTTTACATTAACGTCTGCTCCTTCGTAAAGTACTGACCGAAAACTGTTGTCCATAGCTATCACATTGAGAGTAGTTATTATTACAAATCAGTTTTCAACTTTTTTTTAACGCGATTCGACGCCTATCACAGTAGAAAAATTTGATGTTGTGTAAACTTTTGCAAATGGATGCGCTTTCCCAAACTCGCTAAAGTTGCCTGAAATTTATAAGATGCTATACTAAAATATAGTCTTATGGCCGTTGTCATCATTTGAATACAGCAAAAAGGTGTATACCTTAGTCTTATAAACCAGTCTGTATTAATTCCAAAGAAATAACCAGTCGTGAGAGTCGTAAGACAGTGGTTCTGAGTTGACTGTCGGCTAGTAACCTCGCGCCAAAGCTGCTTTGTTCTACGCAATCCTTTTCAAAAGGGTTTGAGCAGGGATGTGAGTGGAAATTACGTGAATGGAGATGGAGAAATATCCCTGCAAATAAAATACATCACACAAAAGGAATACGGTTCTCTAAGCTGTTCTCTTACCTTCTTGAATTTAAAAAGTTATCACGCCAGAGAAAGTCTTAAAGGATTAAGGTTAAATTAACCTATGGTTTGTATCTCCTTTTCAGTTGCACATCCTTGGTGTAAAAACCACTCAGATTGCCAGGAAAAGGACTTCCAAGACCTGTAACATCGATGTGCATTATATATTACCAGAAAAATCGGGTATACACTTCATGTAAGCCAACGTCAAACTCACCTGAATAAATACCTGCTAATCCTTTTCAGTAGAAGCTATTCAGTCTATTCATTTTCCTTCTGAGGTCTATTCACCTGAGTTTAAGGTTGGCTTACATGATGTATATACCGAATTATGAAAATAATTTCACCAAGGTGTATTACAAACACATATCAGGTAATATCGACCTGTACACAAATGTCCCTGGGATGGGGTAACTAAATCCTTTGCCCACACAAATTATTTTAATGATTGCTTAAGTTTAATAAAGAAACACAATAAAAAGTAGTCAAAGTCCTTGGTAAGAAAAGATTTAGCAAAAAGTAGTCTTTTTTAGGCTGGTCAATGTGAGGGGGGATGGATTACTCATCCCTCTGCCCCATGTACACCATTGTTAGAAGTGTAAGGCTGTATCTCTTTTAGTTTTTTTAACCACTGAATGCATATATATATATATATTTTTTGCCTTATTGTTCGAAAGTAATCAGTGCTTTTAACGTTGCTCCTTTTTTCCATTTGTGCTTTCATTCAACAGAATTACGTATAAGAAACAACCTCTATTAATTAAAGACTTAAAGAGAAGGAGATTTTTTTACAAATGAAAGGTTGAAAGCCAAAAAGGCCTTCTAGTTTGTCATGGACCACAAACACCATGTCTTCGTAATTACCCTTTAGTGTAACAGGGACAAAGTCTATAAAGAACTTTAACCTATGAACTAAGGTTTTCAAAATGATTAGCATTCAAGAATCAAGACTCATACGAAGTCACTCTAAAGCTGGGATATGGTTAGTACTGGCAACCACCTGGTCAACTATCTTTATTATTCATCGGTGTTTCAAGGAAGGGCAAGTAGGAGAAAAGATCACCTGTAACAAAAATCGGAAAGAGAACCTTCCAGATATTTGAATGCGAAAATTGCCTTGACATTATTGTTGGCCCTAGAAAATTCAGACTCTATTAAAATAAGACACCCAAGCCACTAATATAATATATGTTACATATTTGACATAAGACATACCACTGATGACGCTTGTACTTTAAAATGTGAGAGCAGAAACAGGTCTTATTTGGTCATAAGAACCGCCATTCTTGTCACAGGACTACATCAAAAGTCAGTTTATTTCACCAAAAAGGTAAAAATGTTTCTAAGAGGAACATGCAATACTATTGTTTTTTAAGCAAATAGCCGAGACAGAAATAACACAGTATACAGTAAAGCAAGTATAGTAAGATGATGTTTATTGCGCTCTGTCTAAAACGCATCTGAAGATTGTTCTTTGCTCTTAGCCTACATCAGCACTAAGTGCTGTACTCACATGAATCACCATAATCACGGATAATTCGTAGAAAATACAAATGTATCAGAGAAGAGGTTAAAAACCCGATAAAACAGTGAACGGATAACAAAAGGGTTACTTAATAAGACACAACAAATATGTCCATGTGTGCTTCGGACATTCCCTAAAAAACCCCATTAGGTGCATGGCGGTATCGTTGCGTTAGATAGTGAACCTACACCCCCTCCCCCCCCCCCCCCATACTTTCATTGTCATTGGTATATTTGTGATCCCTTAGACAAACACATTCAAATACAAAAGGAATTATCTATCTACCTTTTCAGCTAAAAACTTCTAAATTTTGGGATCCAAGGCCACTCTCTGGGCCACGCACAGGATAAAATTACTGTCACACCAGTTTTGACTGTTTTTGAATCCTAGTGGACATATTCCAGTTAGATTTATCCATGTACCTTTCAGCTGAACTAATTGATTCTTTACCGCCCCCCCCCCCCTCCTGTCAAATGTAAAGGATGCCTTCCTGCAGCTTCCCATTTCTTGACTCCTGAACTCAAACTTGCACGATGGGCCGGTCAAACCATTAGTACCTTTTCAACTGAACAATCTAGACTCCCAGACTATTACTCCCAGTATGGATTTGAAAACACATATTCTACTCTAATGTAAAAAAAAAGCTTTTCAAAGATTGCAGTCTACCATCACATATTTTAATAAATGACACAGGCATTTGTATAAATGACACATGCAAACGTCACGTTGGAAAGTGGTCTTATTATTTCTTAATGTCAGTCGTAACATTGGAACGCTGCATTTAGTTCGTCAGACGATAACCTATATATTTCTCCCTGTGGAATTCACCGTGGTGGGTGGGCGGGTAGGCCTAACCAACAAAACTATTTTGGGATAATTCTTGTAAGGTGTCACCCCGTAAAAGCCACTAAGTCTTTGTCGCATACCACTAATGCATTATAGTGATTGTTGACCCAACAAAGAATTGCATGAAGGGATAGGTCATAAGGCAGAAAACGTGAAAAAAACTTATTGTTGCAAAACATTGTAATTATGGCTGGTCATCTGTGGATAGGAAGAGTTCCAAGAAATACATTGATTGAAGCAATGCAAAGGTTTGGCATTACAAGACAACAAAAGCATGGAGGTACCATATATGGTCACAGAAAAAGTATTATCTGTTATGGCTTTGACAGACTGCCTCTGATGTACTTGGTAAACCCTTCAGTTTGAATGCATTTCATTCCACGTTCAAGTATGATGCACATAAGTTAAAGATTGTGACAAATGAAAGACGTGGCGAGATCTACACGGAACTGGGTTAGCTTGAACAAACAGACCACCGTTACAAAAAAAAAAAAAACATAGAAGAAAATACATAAAATAAAGAAAAAAAATAACCTCCTAATTCACTTTTACCCCCAACCATCGCCGAAATTTACACTCACAAAAAAGAAAAGGTTCTCGGTAACTTGAAGCGATATAATGAAAAGACTTATCAGAGATTCGATATTGGATGTAAATTAATCAGGCACTTAAAGTAGTAAGCTGTTTGATTACATGAATTAAGAAACGTAAAGCATAGTAGAGTCTGTTCCAAAAGATAATTCCACTCAAGACGAATGATTTTTTTTACTTAAAACTTAGTTCATCCGAGATGACTGTTATGTTCCTTCTTTTATACTCATGTGCATTTTAATATTAATTTAAAGGGAACACACAAAATTCTTTGGTTAACAGATATCATATGTCACCATTTGGAGGAATATTTACCCTCAGAGGGCGTAACAGTATTCATGCATTACTATTAAGAATTCGTAACATTATGTGAAGCCGCCAAGACAAACACATGATATGGTTTGATGCAGAGACCTTCAAGAATAAATACACCAAATTGCGCGAAAACAAACTCATTATATGATAATATTATGTACAAGCTACCAAATACAATTGTGCTTATAGGCTAGCATAACAACCAAATCATAGTATATGCGCATACCCTGGTAAAACAGTTAAAAGTCATGAAATAATATGATATACACAATGTGGTAACATCGGCTAAAAAACATATACAAACCGTGTGGTAACATTGCGCATAGGCTGCCAAAACATGTTGTGATAATATTATGGATCTTCTAGTAAAAGTCAACAGCTTTTCATCCAAGGTAGTGTATCTATAGTTTTTATTTAAAGATAACTGCAGTTAACTTTGCAAATACGAAATAATAAACGATATGGTAAATGTACGTGCACAATCTAAAATAGTTTCTCAATTACTTAACATATAAACAATTTTTATGTAGTTAATGATGGTAAATCCCATTTCTTCTATTCAGATGTTGTTAATCAGTGGTATCTGAATTATACTTTCAAAATTACCACACAAATACAATCTGTCTGCAATTAGACTAAGTGTTATCCAGTTACCTAAACTGATACACTGCAGCCTAAAATGATATTATCTTGTAGTGCAAACGTTACTAATTGGCACAACTCTCGTAAACTGCGTGAAATAAATGTACTTGTAAACTCACAAATAAAGCTGATACTTAACCACAAGTATAATATAAACTTTTTGTAAAAGAAGAAACCTGATGCACTTGTTAAGTAGACAATAATATTCAATTTAAGTGTCCATGAGAATGGAATTATCAGAAAGAGCAATAATAGGACAAAAAGACGACCTTTTGAACATGATAACATATGGTACATTTAAATGATTAAAGAACAAACTTACCATTTTTATGATCTGAGTGATTTTTAAGATGATCAGAATAATACCTTACATTTCTCATATGTAAAGATGACAATGCTAATCTTCCAGAGAAACTCGACTCCGAGATCCATGTTTTGTAGAAGTCAAGTTACAAATCAAACATACTTTTTCACAACTCATGACACACATATGTCGTTAACGTTTGGCCATCACATCAATACGCTACAGCCCATGCACTGACTTTTTAATTTTTTTTGTTCTTTGTTTATCTCAGTTGTCATACAAGATACTAAAAATGTACATAGTAAATTTATATACAGGATATGGCCATAAAATTTATATACAATACAGAAAGAAAAAAATTAATATATATATATGAGTGAATTGAGACAAACGAAAAAGCAGCCAGATGAAGCTGGTACGCTTTTCTTGCCTGACCCTAAAAGAGTGCTTAAGAACACAACGAAAAAGTCAACTCGATAACGGATATGACTTATTTATATGTCTTATGAAACAAAAACATCTTGATGCTATAGTTCTTGGAAATGTCACTTCTACTTAATGTTATAACTCCATCAGAAATCACATTATATTCCCTTACAAATATAAGTCAATTATCTTTCAGGAAGGGGTGTATAGCAAGGTTGAAGGCAGCCATAGAGCAAGCGTTAGAAAACACAAAACATATATGCTTGATTAAATTTCCTGTAAAAAAGTGTAATCACTCGTCTTAAAGTAATAATTGATTTTTGTGGTTAACACAAGGATGTTGCAATATGCGCCCCTTGTTAACTATGGAAGTCACAAAGCAAACTTAAACGTATCAACAACTTTGTATTGTTTCCTACAAGTCAATAGTTTGTCTTATTGTAACACTTCTTCTTAACATAAAACTGACAGGTTCTGGTCGTCCATACTGAAGATTTAAAAGTCTTGAAACAATACGGGACCTTTCTAGAGTATGGTGAACTCTAGGAATGCCCATTTATATATATATAGTCTAGAATACTTATGAGGAACCTGGAGATCCAACATAGGGTATGAATACTCTCCACTTTTAATGCTCAAATAGTCATTGAGGCCAGTGAAGTTTGATGTCACGAGATCACTGTTTGCGTTGTCCACTGTTTCAGTCACGTGTCTCTGTCGTCGCCCCTCTGAGTTTGATTGTGTTTGACTTTGTCTCCTTAGGACCAATATGTATGACGTCATCATCAACAGCAAGATAGTAGTTACTCCCAATAAAGAGGAGACCACAACGAATCCTACAAAGTATGGTCTCTGCATCGATGACTGCGACTCTATAGCCAAAGAGCTGTTATTTAAATAACCAGTCCCTGCGACATTCATCTCGCTAACGTTACTTGTATTTACAGCCATTGTAGCTTCAATTACAATTGTCAAAGGATAAAATAACGGTGGTTCACTGGAAATAACCTTACAATTCACAGTGATAGTTGCACCATCGGCAGCAGATTCGAGTACAGATATCTGTAGTAAAGTGTTGTTAATTTTTGTGAGGTTTACACCTGCTAACATATGTTGTTCAATATCCCACAGTCTGATGATCTCTGGAGTAACCAAGGAGACATCATCCACGGGTAAACAAGAAACATTAGAGACATTTCCAGGGGACATTTTCTGTATATTGGGGGAAAACGTTACAAGTGGTTTACTATAAACAATAAATGATCCGGCATTGCATTTACGTATAAACAAAGGTGCAGAACCATTCATAGTGCCATACAATCCACAAGAATAGTTCGATTCGGAAACTGTGTCGGACGGCAGAGCGTATGAAACTAATTTACTTCTGATTTCATTTACGTTCATGGTATTAGATTCCAATATACTCTTCGTGCCATCAGAATCTGTTTTAAGCCACATTAATTTACTACGCCCAAGAGCGGAAGTTTTGAAAAAGCAAGACAGTTGAAGGACACCGGTGGATAAAAACGAATGAGTGCTGTTCGTGGAGCATTGGACGTTCGCTGATGTTGCCACGTCCAGATGATAGCGGGCAGATTGAAGGTACCTATCACTTGATTTAGGATCGCAGATGCACCATCCTTCATCAACTATTGACACGGAGAGCAATACAAACCTTACTTACAAACTGATTGGAACTGGGCAACCTTCCCTTCTGATTTGCCGGGATTGATGACTACGGCACTACTCGTACTTTTCGCCATGAACTTGAGGGTAAACGGGATGATTTCTTTCGTGATATTGGCATCAGTCACACTGCAAATGAGGGCTGACATTTTCTCCTTTAAAAATAGGAAGATCATTCGGAAGGTCGGCAGGACCAAAGCTGACATCGTTTGTGACAGTACATACGTAAGATATCGTAACAATTAAAGTCATAAGTATTAACGCCTCTTCAACTTTGCTGGCCATTTCATTCAAACTGTTCAGATGTTTCGCTTTGTGAGAAAAATAAATCTGTAATGCTGGAGCGTCTTGACTAAAAGTACTGCTTTGTTCTTAAATGTCGGCAAGATGTAGTTTCAAACTCACCAACGGTCTGGGAAGACACAAGGACATAAACACGGACCTCAATAGAAGAGCTTGCTTCTCGATTCAGATGAGAACCAACAAGCATAAAGTGAGACTTGGGAGTTAGTTTGCAATCTTTGATGGAAACTTTGAGGTTCATCCAACGAAAAAAAGGACGAAATGTTCCTGAACAACTTTGACGTTCTCTCGGCAGATGATAAAAGTCTTTACAGCTTGTTTTTCAACATGCTCCGCTGTTGACAAAATATTGGCTTTGCTGCCACGTATATTCTACAAGCACAATTCTTGTATGTCAACTTAACTTCATTTTTATATAGAATGTGACGTGTGTCGTCTGGAAATTTGCTCATTTATGGAAAAAGGTGTTCATTCAGGCATTTACAGAGAAACAAAATCGTGTTAAGTCAATATCATGTGACTCATATGAATATCTGCGCAAAACTAGTTCTCTCTTCTTGAATGCATGGCAGTTACGGTAGATTTGAGCGACTAGCCCCCCGTAACCTTCTGTTCTCACAAAATTGGTTACGATGTACATGCATGTACACATACAAATGATCTAACCATGTTATTAGTTGACCTGTATTCTTTAATGCTGCATAACATGTGGCATTAATTTATCATAAAATAGTTATCCCACTGTGTCCTTCATAAATTGACTCCTAAAGAGGTGTGTTCTGAATTTTGTAATTGAAGTCATCGCTGTATCAAGTATAGAATTTGAGTAGGCTAAAATGCATCTCACACGCACTTACAACCTCTAAAAACGAGAATAGTGTGACTGGTTGGTTAGGAAAAAATACATTACATACAAAATGAATTAAGTATTTGAAATTTAACCCTCTAATAATGTCGGACTGATATTTTTGTTGCTCTTGCTTACAACATTCACTTGACAGTTACACCTGATTTGCCAGAGTCCATTTTGTTAGGAAATTTTATAGTTGTTGGCTGCAAAGCCCACTTATATAACTTTTTTTTCCTTCTGACAATATAGCACACAATCTCAGAGTTTGTCAAAAAATTGGTGATTTTTCCAACTTTTTTTCAATTCAATTATCTTCGTTAAGCGTGACTGTTCCTGTGAAGGTTAAGGTCAATCGTACTTGTTCTTGGAGAACTATGTTACGCCATATTAAGAACCCGATGTCACTCAGAATTAGAATATTATGTGTTCATTCACCCTTTTCAACAATCCGTAACTATGGCCGTTCATTAGTTTAAGGATATTCATCATTCTGTCACCAAAAGAAAGCTCTAAGAAAAATGCTCTCAGAATTGCTATGCTTTTGGATCGTTTTGAACTCTCTAATTTGTATTTGGCTACCTGCAGGGTTGCTCCTGACTCGTTCTAACGAGAATGAAGAATCTGATTTTTGGGAAAGCAAAAGAACTTTGGAAAAAAGTCTCGTCGCCAAAGGTTCTCTAGGAAAGTCCGACCCTAGTCACATATCTTTGCCTCTTCCACAGAGCCAGACATTTTCCTTGCTCCTTTGAACAAGTCTCGTAAGTGTCTCTTGCCATGGAAACCAACGAGGGTACCGGTTCAGGTCAATGGCTCACTGAAGCATTAAACCAAACATACCCAAGAAACTATCGTTTACGGCTTGTTGCAACTTACGTTTGAATCCACACGGAAATGACCGACAGCCTGTGACATGTCGTTTTTGTGGGGCAAGAATAATAATAATGATAATGTTAATGTTAATGATAATGATACTGATAATGATGATGATAATGATGATGATAATGATGATGATAATAAAAATAATAATAATAATAACAATAATTATGATAACAATACAATAGTAATACGAATAATACTAATAGCACAAATGTACTAATAAAATACATGATAATATTAATACCAATAGTAATAAGAAGAAGGATAAAAGAACTAAGAATAATATTAATAGTATAAATGTGTCAAGGTTAAACAATAATGCAAAAAGGAACAGAAAAAAGGAAGTCAGCATAAAGCTAATAACAAATACAACCCTGACCCGAGTAAACGAAGCTCTATGACAGAGAGTTTCAACAATAAATACAAAACAAATGTCAGCAAAGAAACGTCTACTAAAATACTTTAAACAAACACAGGAATATCAAAATATACAATTACCGAGAATGAAAACAAATGTAAATGACGAAAAATCAATATAAAAAGCCAGATTGTAAGAAATAGCTGATATAGTATTAAACCAGACACCAGCAAATTCGCAAACCTTAGGCTTGTTGTCATCAGCAAACTTACTAATACTAGAAGTGAGAGAAGTATCGATATCGTTTATGAAAATCAAGAAGAGAATTGGGCCAAGAAGAGAACCATGAGGAACTACACTTGTGACATGTCTCCACGAAGGGTAATAACCATCGACTACAACTCTCTGAGATGTACCAAGTAGCTAAGAATTGATGCAATCAGCACACCTGCCCTGAGTATCTAACTGACGTAGTTTCACCATAAGTCTGCCTAATGGTACTTTATCAAATGCCTTGAGAAAATCAAGGTAGATTAAATCAATACAGTGACCAGAATCAAGAGACAAAGGGATATCCTCAAGAAAACTTAGAAAATTAGTCACACAGGACCTGTTAGGCAGGAAACCATGCTGAGACAAGTTCAGAAAACTATTATTTAAGAGATACTTAAGCACATAATCTTTGACCACCGACTCCATGACTTTACACACTACAATATTTAAACTAACAGGCCTATAGTTGCAAGGCAAGCTCCGATCCCCTTTCTTAAAAATAGGGGTAACATTAGCAATCCGTCAGTTCATCTGAAACTAAGCCCAAGTCTAGACATTTCTGAAAAATAGGGGTAACATTAGCAATCCGCCAGTCATCTGAAACTAAGCCCAAGTCTAGACATTTCTGAAAATAATACACAGTGACAAAATCTTAGATCATTCATGCAGTACGGCAGGATGGATCGCATCAGGCCCGGGGGACTTGCTAGCTTTCAAGCTCCTAAGTTTATTGCAAACCAGTTCCTCAGAGAAAACAAAATCTTCCATGGAAACAGCGATGATTGAATCTCTACAAAAACCTATTTCAGAAGACTCCTTCGTAAAGACACTGAGGAAAACAAAATAATCATTCAAAAAATTAGCCATATCCCGATGATCACTAACTGAAGTACTTCCTTACCATGGAAAGGCCCGACACCCTCTTTAGCTTTCTGTTTAGAACTAAGTTAAACATAAGCATGAACAGATTTAGGATTTATTTTGACCTCACTAGCTAGCTTCCTCTCAAAATTTGCTTTTGACTCTTTAACCAAATCCTTCACTGTGAGCTCCTGGTTCTTGTAAATTGAAAAATCTGAAGAGCTACTACTTACCCTGAAGCGACGGCAACATTTACGCTTTTTCCTAGTAGCTCTAAGAGCCTCCCTAGAAACCCACACATGCCTATAAGTACGGAAAGCTTTCTTAAGTGGAATACACAGCTTAGAAGTATTAATGACAACGTCACGGAACACAATCCACGCCTCAGCAGGACTTAGGTGAGACAAACGAGTGGACCAATCCAAAAAGGATAACCAAAAGGTTATCCTTTACCTGTTTAAATTCAGCCTTACTAAAATCCAGAACATACTGATCAGTTCGGTCAAAATTGTTATGATAGCAAAGATCAAAGCTTATAAGGTCATGATCACTTGACCCTATTTTACCAGAATCCACAACATTCTTTACCATAAGATGATCAGGACTAAACACCAAATCTAGACGGTTAGCCCAGCGTGTAGGAAAGAGAACATGCTGGGTCCAGAAACCATCCGACACAACCTCGCGGAGATCCCGCCCATGTGAACCACTTAAGTTAGCATGCCAATCAATATCAGGGAAATTAATCCCCGAATACAACTGCCCTTTTGAAAGAGACCTTCCTAAAACTAAGTAACCTATGATTATCATCAGCATTAGAATTAGGAGAGCAAAGGAGCACCTTTCCCGGCGCCAAAACTAAGTTCGCACAATAAGCAGTTTGAAAAGTCAGATGAAAACTTGTCAGTGACCTCAACACAATTTAGACTATCCCTGACATAAAGCACCCCCCCCCCCCACACACACACACACACACCTCTGCCTCTAAGTGTATCAATCCTATCTTGCCTACAAGTTATGTACCCAGGAATCTGAATTCCAGAATTGCTGACCTCACTATGAAGCCAAGTCTCGGTGACAAAACATAAGGCCGGATCGTCCTCGATAATATCTGCAAAGGAACTCATCAAGTTCGCCAAAGATACTACGAACCTCAGAAAACGACTTTAAGCCCAGAGACTGTCCTAGAACTCTTTTCTTTCATTTTCAGACTCCAGACCACTACAATTAATGACCCCACTACTGACAAACCTCACCAGTGAAACTAGTTTGACAACTGACAGCAGTCAACAGCCCTATTAACCAACTTACCCAACTCATTAGCCCCAGTAAAAGTGGTGTTTATACAGATGTTTTGATGGTCGGCGCAGCAAACGATGATCATTGTGACAACCTTTTTGGGGGGTAATTCTGTAACATGAAATATGCTTAACAGTAGCCTATGTATTTAATTTGCCCTTGGAACCCCTTACGTCCCGGGTTCCGGGCCCCAACATTGAACATCTCTTTGTACTTCGCTCTCGGATACCGCTTGTGCGCCATATTCTCTCCCCCCCCCCCCTCCCATTTTACCATTAACGCCATCCGCAGTAACACCTCTGCAACTTTGAAGCCATAACGTTCAAACTATTTAGATTTTTCACATTGTAAGAGAACTGAATCGGTGAAACAGGAGCGTCTCCTTCAATAGTATTGCATTGCACTTTACCTCGATCTAGATGTGGTGCCAAATAATTTACACAAACATACGATTAGGAAATAATTTGCTGAAAACATCAGAATAGCCTGCTTCTCGATTCAGATGAGTACCATAAAGTTTTTTGTCGTCTTTAGTGATAACTTTGCTGTTCGTCAGGAAAGTTAAGGAATGGTCATGAACAACTTTAACTTGCTCTCGGCAGTAGAACAACAACAGCAACCAAGGTTCATAATTATATAGATTCAGTATTGTGTTACGTCTACAAATTTACTGCGTCGTTATTTAAAGAAAAAAAAATCGGACATTCCCAGAAAGCGAATAGTAGAAGGACGTTGACGTCGTTTGTACTTACACGTCAACGTTCTGACCCGATGATTCGCTTTAATCCAAATAGTTTCCATAGTTTATGTACTGCAGGGTTTGTTTACTTTAGTTTTGAAAGGAATTGGATTGATTCATTCTTGAAATGTCGTCTAGGGGGAGTAGACCAATTATCACGACTTGTAATTTTACGTCATTCGTTTACACAAAACACACAGTGAACAAACACAAAGGTTACCAATAAACTCGATTAATTTTCGCTGCTATAGTGAATGGCCTGTAGTACGTGTAGGCCGATGCACTATCTGGTTGTACTGAGCAACACATCACCTATACTACTGAATTAAGACTAGTCTTAAGGTCAGTATGAAACCATATTTTGTAGGTTGCTATTGCAAACCTTCCAATGTGTCTAGGCTAGGTTGTATACTATATGCACATGTTAATGTTGCCATGATTAACTGTGTAGGCTATCCTGTAACTTCCCTTATTTAGGCCTGAAGAGTGACAACATAAGTTTGAAGATTGGGCGAAGATTCGTTTTCGTTTGCGGGACTTTCTCAAGTTCGGAATCACAAAAGTGAATGTAGTATACATGCTGAATCCAAGCTGCTAAAAATCCTGATTTTCATACATCCCCAGTCAAAACAATATTTCATATCATGGCAAGGGATATTGGTTGTCCTACCCATAGGCAAAAATCAGTGTTTGCAACTGGTACCTAATTCGAGCCCGGGTCACCCCTGTCTATAGTTAGTCTGGTGGACTAGTATCCTTGAATCTGTGAAGGCCTCGACGTTCGTTGTGAATTTTGCTTTGCATTTTTCATCTTTTGTACGGGCATGACAATGAATTTGTTCAGTTTTTAGATACATGGCGAATTTTGTCTCACGTGCAACATAGGCCTAACATAAGTTCCACGTTAGTGGAACTTTGGATCCGACCTGATAGTCATTTGACTACAGAGAGCTCTCAGGCTGGTTTTACTTTGAAAAGTTTGGGAATGATTCAAACAGGGAGGAAAATTATTTGTGAATTATTTTGCCTTGAAAACTCCTGAAAGGACACTAGGCCTATACTTCAGGAGCTGAGTGTGTGTGGGGAGGGGGGGGGGACTGGGGAATGAGTCTGAGTCTTTCCTGGATCCCCACTCTCCACCAGTTGACTCAAAATCTTTCTTCGTGAGAGCGTCTCGGGTTTAATATCATTGATTCAATTTCCTCTATCAAGTCGTGCTTTAAATTCCAATACAACATCTGCAATGGTCCGGTCTGTTCGATTACATTCAATTTTCTCCAAATTCTTAAAAAAATATTTCCCTTGTATCCAGTTTACAGTATGCTGGTCTGATCCTTTTTATGGTGTCCTCTAGTTGACGTTGGTTCCCCCAAATTCCAATAAACATCCTGCAGCCATCACCCCACAAAATATTATAAAAGATGATAAGGTCTTGTTTCGCTTTTCTACTTCCCATATTCCCATTTGGTGATAGATGTAAGCATAAAATCATTCTTAATTTGCTTAAATTAGTTCAGTGAATCTCCTCTGTGCTCTTTCAATCATTTGAATATCCTTTTTAATATGGTTTAGTATAAAGAGTACTACTCTAATTAACACTAGGCTACCAAAAGTGTCATGATATGAGACTAAAACCTAACAGTAATTACACTTCTGCTAAAGATTGTGAATACTGCTAGGTATCAGTCGGTGAATTTCCCCAAAACGCACAAATGCATCGTGGATTCGACGATTTTTTAATGATTTTGGTTATGAAAACGATATATTTCGTAAGATTAAGATGTGTGACATGCGTGGTTTTGGTACTACAGTAATTTATCACGTCACGGACTGAGATGTAACAACCGCTACATACGCAATGACATTTCACCTACAAGATGACTGACACTTACCCTAACCAATCAACAAACACACCTACATACTACATAAGAGATGTGCAAGCTTCCTGCCTTGAGATTCAAAGTGTATGTGGTTTTCATGAATGGATCCTTTTTGGCCAAAACGTCCTCCATTAAAAACAATAGGCTGTTATATTCAAAATGGTACACCAATACACCTACGTAACAAATATCACTAGTCAAATTTTGTTTGAGATATCATTTTTCACAATTTCATCACTGTTGACACAAAATGACCTATGACATACACCAAAAACAAGAAGGTCCTTGTACTCAATACTTACATCTGAACACAGTACTTACGAATAGTGCAAGCTTTCATCTTGAGATATATCGGTTACAGGACTTTCACAGTTTCAAACCTGTTTAATCCATATGATCTTTGACCTTTACAAAAAACAATCAGGTTTTTATGTTTAATGTGGTATACCTACATAGGTTACTAAATACTAGATCTAAGCTTCCCTACTTTCAACGGGCTTACAAGGTTGTCACTATGTGACTCCTATCGACCTCTGACATTCACCAAAAACAATATGATACACCTACGGTAGCATACCCTATATAGAAGTTGGAGATCCCTCCGCATTTTGTTCGCCGTCGGTGAAAGTCCCTATTAGGGACATTTGGGCAACTTTTTTGGTATTTTATCCTTTAAGATGGGTCCTTTTGTGGACTGAATGTTGAAGTAGGCGAGTTAAAGTATACATGTTGTGAAAATGGAGGAAATTGAAACAATTATAGAAAAGTTATGGAATCTTAGGTGGCGGAGCATCATCGTTGGAGGCGATGTGTGATTTGGTCCCAGTGACAAGGTGTGAAAACGTCGACAGCCTCTAGCAGAAAATCTAACCAGCTAAGGTACGGAAAATTGGAAAAGCCATGAATGGCCAATGTGTCAGCTTTGTAACGAGTGGTAGTTTATATCTGTTGAAAACTTTTACAAGGCTTTAGAGACCACGTTACTTTTGCGATTTAGTGTGTAAGTCAATGGGAAAATTAATAGGGGTATGCTACCCTACATACCAAATATGAGATTTGTCCAAGCTTCCTTTTTTGAGATATCATGTTTACAAGGTTTTCACACTTTGTCCCCTTTTAACCCCAAATGAACTTTGAACCCCCCAAAAAAAAACCATAGGGTCTATGTTCTCAATATGGTACACCTACATACCAAATATGAGATTTGTCCAAACTTCCCTACTTAAGATATCGTGTTTACAATCTTTTCTTTGACTTATCAAAAACAGTAAGGTTCATGTACTCAATATTTCACACCTACAACCCAAATATGAAATTTGTCCAAGTTTACATTCTTGAAATATTGTGTTTACGAGGCAGGTGTCACAAACATACACACACGCACGCCCACGTCATTTTTAAGGTAATGATTACCATCAAAACCAAAAATGATGTTTTTATATCAGAAATGTTACAATGTTTTCTCAAACATTTTGCAGTTCCTTGATTCTCCTATCTCTACGTATTTAACACGGAGTTCGTAACGATTATATTTATAACCTTCGATCATCATGATCATAATGATCATTTATAACAGTAGCTGCAAATGCCTTGACGCTATAAACAAGATGTAAACAAACTCATTTTCAACTAGGCTAAGCGAGTCAATACTTTTCGTCAATATCAACACATTGCCTTGCTTTGTTTTAGTTTCAGCATAGATTGATAGACTTCGAAATGTCAATTTATGGCCTTAGAAAGCAATAGCAAGATTTCACGTCCAGCCCATATAAGAACGAACAACATGGATGTATTGCACATGTCGTCACGTGTGCCACAGACGAACCAACAAGGAGAACAAATGGGGATGGCTGGTGTGTTGATTGCTGTGGTGTTGGTGTTAGTCATTATGTGCCTCATTATAGTTCTACTGGTTTACCTGATTATGAAGAGACAAAACTTCATCCGATTCAAATGTAACACAAAGACGCAAACCAAGAGATCTGATGATAAAGCAAGTTCCGCTAAATATAAAGATGACAACATATACGAAGTGAGTAGCTTAGATGTTGGTGACGTCACGAAGAAACACCCCGACGACAGCTTTGCGTATGATGACGTGAGGCGGGATGATGACACCAAAGATGAAGGAGGCAGGCAAATCTGTTCAACAAGCGTTTATACTATTGTTCAAAAAAGCGACGTAAACAGAATGGTTTGACCTTGAGAACTGAATGGGGAAATAGAATGATGTTTGACGAAGCTGCTAAAATGACCAACCAACACCTGTGATTGAAAAATACAAGAGGTCCGGTATTGGGACCATATATGGGGCCATATGGAGACCATTTTATGAATCATGCTCTTTGCATACTTTGCTTACAATGTGAAATATTCAGGCCCGTATGCAGCTATTCCAGTGGAGGGTTCGATTTTACCACAAGTGGAACGTTTTACCAGACAATTATGACCAATAAATTAAAACTCGTTATATATGTTGCTAACGTAGGGATAGGCTGAGCGGAACTCCAGATCTTGTGGGGGGTTCGTCCCCCTGAACCCCCCTCCCCCCCCTGATACGGGCCTGAATATTTGTCAAATTAGCATTGTGGTAGTGGAACATGGGGTGTTCAAACTTTGGGTGCCCAAGTCGGCCCTTTCATGAAATCATGCAAAATGCCTCTTCTCATACAGATTGCTTGGTACTAAGTTGAAATTGTGTCACATTACTACTACGGTAGTGGTTCCTTCAGGTGGCTCAGGATTATTGGTCCCATATGGACCATTTTATGAAATCATGCAAGATGTCTCTTTTATCCATATTTTGCTTTTACAATGTGAAAGGTTTGTCAAATTTGCATTGTGGTAGTGGAACCCTTTGCAGTATTTAACATTTGTGGGTCTAACTTCAGGATTGGGCAATAAATTTAAGATATTGTGCAAAGCATTGGTTTTTTACTAATTATATGTTATGTTTTTCATACTAGTCCTATGTTAGTCAATGCCTTTGGCTGATCAGCATTCTTGGGACACACAGGGCTATGGTGCCACAGTTAGTTTTTATCAATATTAGATATATTGTTTATATTTGCAATAAGCAAGCCAACAGTGCTCGTATCAATCACCTTCCACCTCTGAGGTCAGTCAGGTCATTGCTATTTGTTATTTATCTTGTTATTTAGACATTAACTCCCTGTTTGAAAATATAGGTCAACAGAGGGGGAAGACAGGTTCCAATTGATCGTTATTATCAGTTCTCCGTTATTCCAGTTTTGGAGAAATTTAGTTTATTTCAGAGATTGTTTCTGCTATAGCCACCATTCCGTTTTCAGCAGTTTTATAAAGGACATTGCGTGCTGCCTTCTAGTAGTTCAGATAAGTACTATAGTAGTGGAGTATGTTTGGCTGATCGGACTTATTAAGGACAAAATGGGGTCCATATTTTGGGGGGTTGATAAATTGTGGATGATCCATGGTTAAGATTGAAGGACTGCATTTACAATAATCTCCACGCAAGGAACCTCAGGGCCCATCAGGGTCTTGCTATTCATAAATGATACGAATTAGAATGTATATTGATATTTTACACTTAAGTAAATCGAGTGTTGATAAATTTGAGTTGAAAACATCTACAGGTCTACCTCATCTGAAAGTTAAAACTGTTAAGGACGGCGAGGGTGCCCAAAACTATTATAAACTGGTTTCATCTCTGGTCCCAAGATAACAGGTAAATCCTTGGTTAATAATAGCCTACGATGCTGCAGTGAAAAGACCATAATCAAGTTGATTCATGTCAGCACTTCAAAAATAAGTCGAGATTTTCTTTTGCTTGGATTTTATCTTTTTGATTTCAGCTTGAAGTATGATACATTTGGTTACCTTATTAAAATACCTCACTTAGATACATTGATGAATATCTCAATGGTTGGGCAAATTATCTTATACGCTGCAGTTATATCCTTTGTAACTAGAAGCAACCTCGTCCAGAATGAAATATCAACCTGTCTTGGCACTTACCTGCCATACTGGTCCCCTCACCTCTGCTCTAGTTTTGTTTTTCCCTCCCACCTGGCAACTACTCCCAACCGAACATATGTCAACTTTGTACAATTTACAACGGCTAACAAAAAAAAAAAAACACGAAATGACGAAAATGCTGCAAAGTTACTTTTCATGGCAATTCTATTTAGTAATGTTCAATATATTTATGGAAAAAAGATGAAAGCTATTACAAGATAAACACTTACATTACTGAAATAATTACAACATTTCAAGCGTACGTTCGTCATATCCGTCTTTCAGATGGCATTGACCCAAATAGAGGAACTACCTGGAAAAGAAAGCTCATGATATGATTTCATGACTTTTCTGAGCAACTGATATATCGTGGTGATAATGACTACGCTGTAAGTCATGTTACAAAGGGATGGAATGAAATGTTCCATGGAATCCAGCAAAATTGTATTTTCTATTCTTTGAAGTTTTTACAGTTGACCATCTATTACACGTCAAACTCTTCTTCGGCATCCCTAATTAATTTGTTTTGTCTCACTTCATTACTCACTTCTAATCCCCCCCCCCTCCCTCAGAGGCAAAGTAAGCCATTTCTGATTTCATTTTAACACAATGTAATTCACTTTGTTACATCAACCAGGGAGGTGCAACTGAGAAGGGGATACACAGAAATTGGTAAATTTATGCTGATTCTACTAGTTTTTCGGAAGTGTTACACGCTTCAACTAGAAATCTGAATTTTCATGGTAAATTCGACATAACCTCGATCGGCGAGATAGAGGCGTTAAAGAAAAACTGAAGTTGGTTATATCGCCATAATGATGCTTGCAAATAATTCTAAGCATAGTCCAGGAAATCACTATAGTCAACCAACTATCCACTTTAGGTAGAAATGTCAAACATTGATAAAAAAGAACTTCCCAATAACAATAAAGTGGTAAAGTATGTGAAAGAAAACATTCTTTCCCACATTCAATGTTTTGTGAAAAACGACTGAACGGTTATGATTTTATGGCGATTTTGAAAGGGATCGCCATATGCTTCATTGTTATGACCTGTTATTACTTTAGGTCCCGTTAGTTTGCACAGTATCAATTAGCACTTGACCTACTTATGAATAATAATGACCTTTCGCCGAGATTATAAAACTACAAATTAAAAGTCACATGAACAGTCAAACTTCACAATGATACGTTCAAGACCAAGCTTCTAATTAACAAAGACAAGATAACTTGCATAAACGTGTGACTACCAAGTTATTATCATATCAACATAGCCTGTATAACTAGTAGTTGACCAAGCAACATCGTTCTTGTTACATGATAGGCTGACTCTAAATTGACGATCAATCAAACTTGAAATAAGGCTTTACGTGTGATGTCTGCACATGTTAAAACATTCCATAGAAAATTGCCATCACATTGATACCCAGTTTCCTGGGGGTACTGTTTGAAAATTATGATAATAACAACAAAAAGTTTAGAAATGAAGTGGTGGATGGTTGACCTCCTTTTAGCTTAATAAAATGCAGTCATCTTCCTCTCTACATTGTTATATCAGTAATTCTTCTTTCCAGTTTGAATGAAACTTGACATTCATAAAACTTTCAGTAGGAAAAATTCTGAGCCCCACTGACGGCATATACTAATCGCTACCCTAGTTCCTTCATAGGCTCAGCCATTCGATATCACAATTCCACTATGATGATGGGTACTTTAATATTTTACGTTTGTGATTTGCTTTAATTTTTGCTGTTGATGTTCCTTCAACTTTACTTTCTCTTTTCTCCTTTTTTTTTTCATCTCTTTTTATGTGTGAATTTGTCTCTCTTTTTTGCACTGGTCTGTAGTTTAGTATCTTATTCTTTTACCACAGATGTACAAGTTGTCTTCTCTTATCTTCGGTGAAAGTTAAGCCTACTTGGCATAGGCCTACTCATCCATTACATTTGCAAGAATGAAGTAGTATAAAACAGACATGGCACACCAGAACACATATATACAATTTCAAGAAGAAATGGGAAAGCCTAATAGTGCCATCTATATAAACATTTTCAATCTGCAATAACAGATTAATAATCTGTCAATTCAGATTATTAATCTGTAATTACGGATTATTAATCTGTAATAACAGATTAATGATCTGTAAACACAGATTGATCAATCTGTAATCACAGATTTTTAATCTGTATTTACAGATTGTTAATCTGTAATTACAGATTAATAATCTGTGAATACAGATTAATAATTTGTAATTACAGATTAACAATCTGTAAATACAGATTAACCAGACTGCAAATGCAATTTATTTGTAACCTTTGTATAAACTTCCTGAACAGTCTTCCCCTGTCTGAAATTTCGAGAAGTTTCACTGAACCAGAATCCTGATTTATAGCTTGATTGCTGACATCTAATACTTGTGGTGGTATTTTATTCCCTTTGCTCACGAACATTACGATTTTCACGATAAATTGTGGAAATCTTGGGGGCGGGGCAACCTTGGAATTGTACTTGAGATTGTGTACTAATCCGCTGTGCGTAGACTGTGTGCTTCAAGGATCTATTTTTCCTACACGGGTATGAACCTTGTGTAAAAAATCTTGCAAAACCTGTCGGTCAATTCCTGAGACGTAGCTTGTGAGGATATGCAATTCATAAAGGGATGAGCACCACCTACAGCAAGATTTTACTCTTGCATGAGGTATCATATCTCTACTGGTATCCAAACAATCATCATTCACACCTGATTATAACACATGAAAACGATTACATGGGTCAAAGGTGATGCAAGGGTCAAAGGTGATGCAAGGGTCAAAGGTGATGCAAGGGTCAAAGGTGATGCAAGGGTCAAAGGTGATGCAAGGGTCATTGCTGACAGTCTAGTCAGGACCACTATCTCACAAATCAACATGACCTATCTATCTCTCTGAAATCACAATAGACTCTTGCATGAGCATAAAGCGTAAAGCATTTGTCATATGCAAATGATTAAAACAAGCGTAAGACTATAATTTACTACATTTTGTCAATTTTTGCAAACTTTCCCAGGTTTCAAAAGGCCTAACCATGTTCAGCATGTTACACAAAATCAGACTTTTTCTAATGTGATAAAGGTATTACAACATGTTGAAAGTTGACAACTAATTTTCAAGAATAAGGACTGGCAATATTATGACTATCGACAAAATTTTCTCATTTGATTTATGATGGAGCAGATGACATGGACCTGTTATGTTGAGTTCGTGGTATTTTTTTAGCCTTATTGAATCTTTTAGAGGTTAACAAAACATGTGATTAGAACACAGTCTCCTTCAGAGGAAGGTGTTTTCGTTGTCTCTCTCATCCTCAATTGCACCTCCCTGCATCAACTAAGGACATAAAATACATTCTACATTGATTTCCAACACAAACATTGGTGTCTTCAATTGAAAAGTCCCTCCCTCCATGACTCTCCAAACCCTCTTTTATCTGTATCAAGAGTTACTGATAACTCACAAGTCCAAGTTACTGACATATGGTATATCAAATAAAACTGTAAATGAGAAAACAATACTGAAAGACTTCACACTGCTCCACGAGTTGTCGTCATCATCGAGCAACCTCATCAAATTCAGTCCTGTACATTTTTACGATTTAAAATCCCAACTTTATCTGAGTAATAGAACGCTTGTTTCAGAAGTCATCTGTCTACATAGACATTCATGCTTCGATCTGTTTCACCAGATAAACTTTATGACAAAGAGCAGCCCTGACATCTCTTAAAACTGTTAAAGGGACACTGCTTCATGTGACCACCGAACTTTACGATTTCAAACTAAGGAACAGCTCCTACATGTAGTATGACTTACTTGACTGGTAATCTATACCATCCACAAATTTCACAAAATGTCTGCAAAACATGAACTAATATCAATTACTATATATTTTTTCTAAAGATTATTGCAAATGATTATAATTGTTTCTTATATTTATTTTTAATATAGCAAAGCCAACTTCAATACTCTTGTCTCAAATAGCCACAACCTATTCTCGACTATACCCCTATGAAATGGATTATACCCTTCACCATCCTCATCCTCTTCCCCCAATCCCTCCCTTTACTTTAAAAAGTGGTTCCATAACTTCAGCCACTGCTCCAGCTGTAGTGACACCTCCCTCTTGTCCATTGGTGTCTACTTTGTCCATTGGTGTCTACTTTGTCCATTGGTGTCTACTTTGTCCATTGGTGTCTACTTTGTCCATTGGTGTCTACCTTGTCCATTGGTGTCTACCTTGTCCATTGGTGTCTACCTTGTCCATTGGTGTCTACTTTGTTAACTTCATACATTTTTGATTGATTTGGTCTTAACGAAGTGTGACAAAAGAGCCACAAAGAGAGGATAGATAGAGATAAACCCACTTTAAACAGTTTAAGGATCATAAATTGAAGTCATCTATGTCTGGTATTGCATCTCACCAGGAGACAACCACAGACTGTCAGCCTACTCTACCTTGATTGGCCATTTAAATACCCCAATACAACCTCCTTCCCACCCTCTAACAGACACAAGAAAATGATGACAGTCATTTCCTGGTTCTGGCTTATCTAACCATCTTAAAATGTTTCAACAACCCCCCTCCCCACACACACACTGGGAAATTATTACAGACATTTTCTGATTCTGGATTATCTCACCACACTCCCACACCTCAGAACAGGCAGGGGGAGGGGTAGTCAGGGGACCAAGTCCACCTATAAATTTTTTTTGTCCACCTCAGAACTTCCTTGAGTGAAAAGGTACCAACATAATGACACAAGTGCTAGTAGGCCTGTCCCCCATTTCTTTTTAGTCCTCTCCCCTCTGATATCTGACCTGGCTTTGTGCCTGTCTCAACAGTAACCCCTCCCCCCTCCCGCACAAACTCAAAAATTATTGCAGAGATGACCTGCTAGGAGGTGAATACATTGTGAAGGATAATATGACCACTGTCAGACTTTCTTTATCAATTGATAGTGGCTGGATTAGGGTATGAAACATTTCAAATTACATGAAATGACAAAACTGACACACATATTAAACAGTAAACCTCTCAACCTGAGTAATTAACTCTTGTCAACCTCCTCCCATATATTATTATCGTCCTCTTTCTTCTTAATGAGCACAGAGGGAATGCAAGGGATTGCTGTGTTTCTGGAATGTATGCAAAGCCATATAATCATTGCTACTGTTCAAGCCTGTCAAAGAAAAGAGAGAAGAAAATCAGTTTTCATGCTGTGACAAACTGATGACAGACACAAGACGGCGTGGCACTGAGATACATTAAAATTTGGGATCAAACGATAATAGGTTCGGACATTCGATTGGGTTCATGATGGCATAGGGACTGTTTAGTGGTACTACATCCAAATGGAGTAGTTTTGGAGCACCTCACATTAAAATTAGGGATCAAAAGGTAATCGTGACCACACTGGGGAAGACATTCAATCGGTGATGTTTGCTGAGCAACCTTAAGAATATATTTGCACCCGAGGGCACACTGATCTGTGAACAAGGGTCCTGAGTGCTATTTTCCATCTGAAAAGGGGAAAAACTCCACATGACTGTGTTCAGGGGGAATCTTTTATCATTCACTAGGGCTCTTTTCCAATACTGGTAAAATTTGCGGTGAGTTTGGAATCATGATTAAAGCTCTCCAGAAAATAGACTGTACACAAAATAAACACTTTTCAGGGTACAGTACACTTGGTATAAAAACTAACAGATCAGATATTGGAAAATGAAGTGATAAAAACAACAGCTTTTGAATTGGCAGCAAGAAACCACATCTGCCAACTCTTAATTAAAATTCTGCATGTATGATGGATGATGAAAATGATTCAAATTAAACACCTACTGGTTAATATGGAAGCCAAAAACAACAAAGACACAACACAAAAATAGAAAACAACATATAGGATGAGCATATTGAGATTTGCTGACAGAAGCAAAATAACAGCAAGCGAATACAACTCAACCAGGAGAGAGGCACTGTAGTTTGAAATGCCACAGAAATGAATAAAAAACTGAAACTGATAACATATTTTAATATCTGTAATAAACTATGGTTGGTAAAATCAAGGGAAAGATTTCACGCAGAGAATGATGTTACACCGTGAAAATGAGATAAAATACATATGACATGGCAAAACTTAAAGATTGAATACAGCAACTGTATAAAAGTATTTAAAGATCTTTATAACGCCAGATGCAGGTGTATGTTGCACTACATGGTAGAATCATCTTGTGAGATATCGGCAAGCAAATAATGTGTGAGGCCAACCTGATTTAAGACGTTCAAAGGCATCACATCGTGTCATATCGTAGGGAAAAACTCGCAGGTGTTGAGGCGACCTATAGAGTCTGATAAGGTCTGTAGGTTGACCAATGGTTTAATATAACAGCATTTCCAACCAGTAGTAACTCATTTCAAGAAGTGTAAGAACACCAAATCCTCATGTTTTGTTTTTAACGTTTCACATGTTGTCTCAAGACAAGTATACTAATACCTGATATCATGTAAACAAGGAAAGGTTAGGATTAGAAACATGAGAACATGTCAGTCTTACAATTCTTGAGACTTATTGTTATGCATGATATCATGTTGCAGATTGGGTGGTAAGAGTTGAGAATGCATGAATGTGTGATGACATGGTTTTATCGATAGTTTAGTCAGCAGTGAAGGATGCTTCCCTTGGAACCAGTGCCAAAGAATTTAAAAATAGCATGAATTGTTTTGACCTACCATTTTATCAAATGACTTCAAAGTGTTACACACTTGTCATTCTGAAATAACAATGTTTACAAACTGTGAGGAAAATTTAAATGCAAGGCAGGGCTGGTAATATTTTCTTCAGAAAGTGTAAAATTAGTAATGTGCATTAAGAAGCAGCAGGTATGTGAATACTGCACCATGCTGCATGTTGGCTAAACTGACTTCAAGAGCATAATTTCATAGGTATCATCAGCTTTGTACCATTCTTGAATTTTAAATATTTCAATAGTTCTCATTGTTTGTTGAAGCACAAGGTCACTTTAATCATGTGAATATGTGGCAGACGCTACACCTAATGATAACACAGCTAGTCACAAGCTAAATAAATGGGTGAAAACAGAGAAGATATAATCAATGTTTGGAGGAAAGGCAGGCAAACAATATCCTTAGTTTTGAGATAATCTGATTGAGTGATTGATTGATTGATTGATTGACAAACTGATTGGCTGATTGGTTGACTGATTCATTAACTAATTGATTGACGTGTTCTTCCAAACATTCATTCATGCATACATTAATCCAAAACATATGTATGGTGCAAACAATGTACAGCAACAAAAGAAAAAAAAACAATAAAATCACAAAATGCATCCTTTGTAGTGCCTGCTGACTTTGACAAGAACATAATCATCAAAGACAAAAAGATAAGTCATTACAAGAATAAAAGCACATGTAGCTTAGTTTCAAAATCTGTGAAAATGTCATGTGAGATATATAATACATAAGGCGGCAAAAGACTTGGTCTGTTCGTTCCATTACAAAAAAACAAAAAACTTACCTTCCTTCTTCCTCTAAAAGAGCTAGCAACTTTGGAATGCCGACCCCTTGCTCTGTCTGTTGAGCTATTTCTAATAAAACCAAAAGTTTCTTTATACCAATCCACAACCTGTAAATAGAAACAAAAGGCTAATGGTTTCAAAGTGTTTTATCAAGAAGGTAGGATTATGTATGGATGAACGCAGTACTAACTACATAGGGACATTTTGTTAAGTATACAGAGAAACACAGAGTCAGTCCTACTCAGTGTGAGGGGAATTTTCTCCCCTGCCAAAAAAAGACTTCTTAGATACAGTGCCCCTTTTTGACAAGAAGTGGCCTAAGTGATATCAAATCGCACATTTTTTCAGAGGTTGTTTTTAGGTATTAACACCCTGTCATGGTGAGAGGATTATGCTTTTTTTAAGACATTTAATCCCCCAACTGTGAGAGGTTTGCACCAACTCTGAAGCATCGTGCAAATACTGGAAATATAGTAATTGTTCATGATAAACATTTTCATGAGTCACTTTTGTCTGATATTTCCAAAGGACAGGCTTCTCTTGCTTTTTTTCTTCTTTACCTGACAAAATGTTTGTGAGATGCACTCTGTTACTGTAAGGAAAGGTGATGGACTTTAATGAATGCATTTGTCACCTTTTAAGTCATTATCTGACAGAAGGTCAGCTGGATAAATTTTTAAGAATGTCTATCAAAAAATTTCCATAATAGTAGATGGAAAAAGAAACCAGAATGCAAAATGCATTGTGGTTTCGATGATCTGCGTAAGAGAATTTTTTTCGATTGTTTTTATGTCTTACAAACATTGTTACTTATTTTGATGTTCCACTTGTCGCCAAGTTTTTTATCTCTCTACTGAAATGCTAATTTGCCTTTTATGTGCCCTGCAAGGTACACAGCTTTTGTGTACACAACTTGAAAGTGCGTGTCTTGGAATTTTCGGTAACCCCTAATCACGGACTATTCCAATTTTATAATTCTAACTATAGCATGTATATTGCAACCATCCATTAGGCAATGAAGCACAAGCCATTGTGTGAAGGTTAGAATATGTTTGCAGTTCAGTTGCGTTCTCTCTGATCAACTACCTGAGCGAGCTGGCAGGTATCAATTGCTTCCTTCACATGGCTTTACTTTTTGCTAAGTATTATCCAACTTTCTAAGTGTACCTGGTATGTTTGGTATACATGTTAGCTGTAAGGTTTGATACCATCGGTGTAGGTGTCAATGCCATGCTATGTATGCCAGGTATATTGACGCAATTTATTTACAATGTTTTCACAGTTTGACCTTTGTTGACCTCAAGTGACCGTTGACCTCCATTAAAATAATAGCGTTCTTGTACTCAATAAGATACACCAAAACACTTCATATGACATCCGTTCAAGCTTCTCTTGTTGAGATATCGTGTTTACAAGGTTTTCACAATTTGACCAATGTTGACCCTAAATGACCTTTGACCTCCACCAAAAACAACAAGGTTCTTCTACTCAATGTAGTACCATCTACATCCCAAATATGGTATCTGTCCAAAGTTCCCTTCTTGAGCTATCGTGTTTACAAGGTTGTCACAATTTGACCAATGTTGACTCCAAATGACCTCCACCAAAAACAATAGGGTTCTTCTACTCAATGTAGTACATCTACATCCCAAATATGGTATCTGTCCACGCTTCCCTTCTTGAGATATTGTGTTTACAAGATTTTCACAATTTGACCCCTGTTGACCCCAAATGACCGTTGACCTCCACCACAAACAATAGGATTCTTCTACTCAATGTGGTACACCTACATACCAAATATGGTATCTGTCCAAGCTTCCCTTCTTGAGCTCTCGTGTTTACAAAGTTGTCACAATTTGACCAATGTTGACCCCAAATGACCTTTGACCTCCACCAAAAACAATAGGGTTCTTCTACTCAATGTAGTACATCTACATACCACATATGGTATCTGTCCACGCTTCCCTTCTTGAGCTATCGTGTTTACAAGGTTGTCACAATTTGACCCCTGTTGACCCCAAATGACCTTTAACATCCACCAGTAACGAATAAGATTCTTCTACTCAATGTGGTACACCTACATTCCAAATATGAGTATCTGTCCAAGCTTCCCTTCTTGAGATATCGTGTTTACAAGGTTTTCACAATTTGACCCATGTTGACCCCAAATGACCTTTGACCTCCACCAAAAACAATAGGGTTCTTCTACTCAATGTAGTACATCTACATCCCACATATGGTATCTGTCCACGCTTCCCTTCTTGAGCTATTGTGTTTACAAGGTTGTCACAATTTGACCCATGTTGACCCCAAATGACCTTTAACCTCCACCAGTAACGATAAAGTTCTTCTACTCAATGTGGTACACCTACATTCTAAATATGAGATCTGTCCAAGCTTCCCTTCTTGAGATATCGTGTTTACAAGGTTTTCACAATTTGACCCCTGTTGACCCCAAATGACCTTTAACCTCCACCAAAAACGATAAGGTTCTTCTACTCAATGTAGTACATCTACATCCCAAATATGGTATCTGTCCAAGCTTCCCTTCTTGAGCTATCGTGTTTACAAAGTTGTCACAATTTGACCAATGTTGACCCCAAATGACCTTTGACCTCCACCAAAAACAATAGGGTTCTTCTACTCAATGTATTACATCTACATCCCACATATGGTATCTGTCCAAGCTTCCCTTCTTGAACTATCGTGTTTACAAGGTTTTCACAATTTGACCAATGTTGACCCCAAATGACCTTTGACCTCCACCAAAAACAATAGGGTTCTTCTACTCAATGTGGTTCACCTACATACCACATATGGTACCTGTCCAAGCTTCCCTTCTTGAGATATTGTGTTTACAAGATTTTCACAATTTGACCCCTGTTGACCCCAAATGACCTTTGCACCTCCACCACAAACAATAGGATTCTTCTACTCAATGTGGTACACCTACATCCCAAATATGGTATCTGTCCAAGCTTCCCTTCTTGAGCTATCGTGTTTACAAAGTTGTCATAATTTGACCAATGTTGACCCCAAATGACCTTTGACCTCCACCAAAAACAATAGGGTTCTTCTACTCAATGTAGTACATCTACATACCAAATATGGTATCTGTCCAAGCTTCCCTTCTTGAGCTATCGTGTTTACAAGGTTGTCACAATTTGACCAATGTTGACCCTAAATGACCTTTGACCTCCACCACAAACAATAGGATTCTTCTACTCAATGTGGTACACCTACATACCAAATATGAGATCTGTCCAAGCTTCCCTTCTTGAGATATCGTGTTTACAAGGTAGGGCGTCACAAACATACACACACGAGCGCTCACGTACACACACCCGACACACCCATGCATGATTACAAAGGTTACGATTATCATCGAAACTAAAAAACTAGGCCCAGATTAAACAAAAGGATGAAATACATGAGCTCTCATTTTTAACCAATAGGAAACTATAAAATGTTTAATCATGAGTTGTAAAGAAATTGTGACTTTACATTGTAAGAAAATAATTTAAACTTTAGCAATGAAAAACTGGAAGTAATATTTAACACTTTCATTGATTAAAAACTATAGGCTGGTGGGAGAAAAAGTTCCACAGGAGTAGAAAATACAAATTTAAAAAATGATGTCCGAAAGAATGACCTTGGGTAGATCACAGAAATTAATTCCTGATGAGAACTGGGGAAGAGCTCATTACTTGTAACTCAGAAGGTTCTCATTTACATAAAGTAAGTGTCCTGCATTTGAATACATATTGTGCAATAAGCGGAGAACAAAATAATCGACATCTTACTTTTTTCCTGACAACTTTGTAGACAGAGAAGATATCTGTGATTCTGTAAAGCATTTCAGCTCCTAAAAGAAGAAAAAAATATATGATTCATAGGCAATCATTGTCCACAACATTCACCTGTTGGTCCACCATATACCTGTTGGTCCACCATATACCTGTTGGTCCATAACATTGATGTGTTGGTCCACATTATAGACATGTTGGTCCATAATATTGACCTGTTGGTCCATAACACTGATGTGTTTGTCCACCATTGACCTCTTGGTCCATCACTGACCAGCTGATTCATAACAATGACCTGTCGGTTCGTAACATTGACCTGCTGGTCCACAAGATCTGTCTGTTGATCCATAACATTGACATCTTGATCCATCATTGACTGTTGGTCCACATTATCGACCTGTTGGACCATAATTTTGATCTCTTGGTCCATAACATTGAACTGTTCGTCCATAATATTGACCCGTTCGTCCATGACATTGACTTGCTGGTCCATAACATTGACCTGCTGTTCCACAATATTGACCTGTTGGTCCATATATTGACCTGTTGGTCCATATATTGACCTGTTGGTCCATATATTGACCTGTTGGTCCATATATTGACTGGTTGGTCGATATATTGACCTGTTAGTCCACAATATTAACTTGTTGGTCCATCATTTGGTAGTATTTGTCCCAGCAGTAATTGTCCAGCAATCCTTCCTTCGGTTTGCTAGCATCAAGTGATGCTTCTTGATCATTCTCGTCATAGTTCTGTTCTTTTTTTTAAATAATCACAGTCAATGAGCTTGCATCATTCTTACGTGCTACACGTAATAATACTGACACATGGTTCAATGACCTTTCATTGCATTGGCCATATTGATTGTGAGGAATTTACTGCATTATTGACCCAACTTTACCAAATTCACCATATCAGTTGTTCATTCATTTTTTGTAATATATTTTATTGAGAGATTTGGACAATAAACCCTCCTGTCACGGCTTCTTTCATGATAATCTACATTATTACAGTAGGTCGCGTAGCCTAAATATCAGTCCCCAAAAACTTTAACACTGGGTTAGCAGTCACGGTAACCTACAATAGTATTGAAGGAACTCAAGGGAGTTCAGTGAACTTCATCCTGTGACTCAAACACACAACATGAAAACTCATGAAAATGGTGCAAGTATTTGAATGAGCTGTCAAACAGATTCAGGGAACTGATATTCAAAAGATCTGGCAAACCTGAAAAGGCAAAATCATGTCATACGTCACGACTGCAGGGTTTTCACTCATCATTTTCATGCTTCAATAAACCTTTTCAAGTAAAGTTTCCAACAGTCAAAACTAAAAAAAGAAGGGTTCAAAACACATTTGCAAAAGTTTTACACAATAAATGTTATTCCTAGCTGGTTTTCACTATGTACATGTGTGATACTTTTCCATAATCTTTTTCTTTTAAGATATAGTGATCAATCCAGTCATTGATAAACAGTCTGATTTTATCAGCATGAGCAAAACAAAATAGCACCGACTAAAACCAAAATGATGGTTTAAAGTTGAAGTACTTTATACCTAAGAATAAATCCATTCATAATCATAGAAGCATAATGCTCAAAACAGCCCTTTTGTAGCGTACGTTATTGGTTTGATATTGGACAAAGACTGAGAAGCAATGGCTGCAAGGTATACTAACACAAGATGAAATTCATTTCACTGTGGCAGAAATCTTGGTTGTCGGAGAGCAAATGTGAAAAGTGGGTGTGCTAACAATTGGAGTTGTATGATGTGGAAGGAATGTATCTGCAGTACAAAGTGTGTACACAGAGAGCAATACAACTTGTGACATTAAACCATGTGTCTTGGTATAGAAATCTCTTAATTTTGCAAGTCTAAAGATTTGAATACATTATCAAAGTTTACAAAAACTATCATGGAAATAACTTCAGCATCTACTATTGATCATGTTAGGCTGGCATATTTTTGTCCTAGCATAGCTTTATGTTTAACAAAACAGAACAATCATCTATGCACGCTGATACAGTACCTGTGATTTGTTTGGCATACACATGCACTCATTTCAAGTCACCTTGCACAGTAAATGTACTACATTGGGGAAACTGCTTTATTATGCACTGCGGATAGAATGTTGGGTGAAAAAGTTGTGCATCAGTATGACTGCAGCTGTATTATGTTTGTGTCAAAAGAAAAAAAGTTGTGTCATCAGCCTGGTTGCACAGGTCAGTGAAAATACTGTCAAGAAACTAAATGGAAATGGTGGCTTGAGTGTAATCCTGGTAGGGAGATAACTGAAGTTGAAAGTCTGAGTATAGGCCCACCTTAAGTGAGTTAACACCTACAGAATAGACATGAAAATAAAGATTTTTTTTTTGCGCAAATGTGAGTGACCAATATTTTTTAACTACACAAAGTTCAGTAACAAATCAACTTACTCCTGGTTTTGGCTGATCTTGGTTATTTTCTCAGTATTCACTTTAAAATACCACCAAGAAAAGAGTAATTAAGTAGTCTGACTAGCTTCATGAGAGAGAATTGAGGATAAGTAAAGAACATCAACATGAAATAAGCAAACAAAGTGTTTTGTATGGGTGAATTGTGTAATTGATCCACAGAGATTAAAGATATTTGTATGTCTGTCTGTGTGTATGCATGTGTGGATGCATCTGGTATGTTTATCAACCATCAGACACACAAGCCTTTTGTTATACTTTCAAGGACACATACTAAATGTATATTCTCCTTCATAAAATATTGTATGTGTGTGCATAGCTGCTTAACCATCACACACTTACACAACTGATTATACTGTATGTGCGTATGACATCTAACACATAACTGCTCATACATCACACACATACATGACTATACTGCATGCAATAATTACATATACCACATAATTGCTCAACCATCACATACATACACAGCTGGTTAAACTTTATGTGTTCATCACATATATTACACAGCTGCTCACACAGCATCACACTTATAGTCAATGGACTATGTTGTAGATGTGAATCACATATACCACACACAATGAACTATACTGTAAGTATAAATCAAATATATCACATAGCTGCTCACTGCGAATTGACTATACTTACATTAATACATGTCATGACTTGTTCCCCTTTTGTCAGGTTAGACACATGTATGTGCGTATTAAACACCGGCATCATCTGCATCTCCTCCAGGACCTCACGTTGGCTCGTTGTACCAATGATCATCAACTTCTTTCCCTGAAAATTTTTAAATTTTCAACCAATTACTACCCACTGTCATTATCCTGTCTTCTGTGTAACTTTGTGATAAGTAAGACACATCCCTTCACAAAAAAAAAAGTCCAGTGTCATCATCACACTAACAGTAAAACTATTTCTACTCCATGCTAATTACATGACGGATTGTCAGTTTTTTCGGATTAGGAAGTTGCGACTGCATCATTTACAGCAGAGACAAGTGTTCGTCTCTAAATGCATTTGTCAGGAAAACTACTCATCGCAATATATTTCATACAATGATAATATGGTAATACATGGCAGCTTCCTCCTTCTAAAGTTGCAACAAATAGTGACTGATTAATGTTCTTGAGGACAAAACATTATAACATGAACCTTTCTGCTGTGTCATCAATGACTGCTTATACTAGTGCTGGCATCGGGTACCTAACTGGTGATGTCAGGACCCTGTTTTGAAATTGCGACGCTGAACCAAATGAACGTCTATTCTACGTGTACCAAATTCAGCTTGCATCTTAAAGCCCTTCACTTGACACTTGAAGATGATAAACAGTAAGATATTAACATGCACACTTTTAAAAAGTAAAATATGGTATTATGACTCCACAATGAATTTGCAGTTTGACTGAGTTTACACTTTCAGGTACCGGGGTACCCCACCGACTATGGACGGCGGGTACCCAGACCCGAACTTTAGACCCGGTGCAAGCACCAGCTTACTTGTATAAATTCTGCAAAAAAGTGTGACGGTCAATTTAACACTAGCTCAGTTACGATTTAAATTCTCCCTTAAAGAAGGACAAATTATGGTCTGAAAGATTTACAGGAAACTCGAATCCAAGCATGACAAATTGCAACAACAGGATTTAAATTTCATGAATGAGTAATTCAGAGGTCCCAAACTCTGACTACCACTTTAAGCAGGGTTTCCAAGGTCTGAGATTTGTTAAAAATGGCAGAAGTCATGGAAACGTCATGAAATTTAGCACGGAATGTAATTTTTTTCGTAGGAGTTAAAAACATTTACTGTCTATCACGATGGTTGCACCATTATTCATCAATTAAATTCTTTAACAATTTTTAATTGCACATTTAATTTTCATGAAAGAATGACTAAGAGGTCCCAACATCTGACTACCACCTTAAGTAGGATTCCCAGGTCTGTAAAAGTCATGAGATTTGACTTCCACTTCCCAGGTCTGTAAAGTCATGAAATTTGTAAAATTGGCAGAAGTCATGAAAAAGTCATTAAATTTAGCACAGACTGCTAGTTTTTTACTTGTTAAAAACATGCTACTCATGATCATCGCACCATTTATTCATGGATCATATTCTAGAGAAATCTGGTCAAGAAATGGTCATGTACAGGTCATAAAATAGCCATGAAAGAATAAAGGGTGTGTACTACCTTTGGTGGGTTCTTCTTGAGTAATACTAAAAGAGCTTGGAGTACAAGGTTTGAAAACCGTGGACCAATTGGAACATAATCTGAAAGAGAGAGAGAAAAAAAAATGTCCTGTGTCAACTTTGAAAAACCATTTAAAATTAAATGAAAGTTCATACATATCTCCTCTATCAAGGAAACCAAAGGCGCTAAAATGTTAAAATTGAGATCTAGGGTAAATTTAATCTGTGTTTGAGTAGTGACAAACTGTCTATTGACTGTATACATACCGTATATTCCCTTCAATCAAGTTTCAATTCCTAGATCAGAATAAGATTAGATCAAACTACATTCAGAATCTTAAACTATTGCTAGATCTTCTACTAGGCTTTGTGGTTCTCCTAGGTATATACTGTTAAAGGTAGTAATTCAACTGAAGCACACAACCTTCAAAAGTTATAATAAGACAAAAACATGACTGGACTTTGCATAGTCAGGTCCTTTAGATTGCAAAATGACAGCATACAAAGCTATGCACAATAAATAAAAAGAGACAGACAAATATGCTCATCTCACCTAACAGCCATTCAATATCTACTGAATACGCTCATTTCACCTATCAGCCGTTCAATAATCATCTAAATACTCTCATCTCACCTATCAGCCGTTCAATATCATCCACTACAACACAACTGAGTTGGGACTTGTAGGCATCTTCAAAAATCTGGAATACAATGAAATAAAAGGGGAAAGTCCATATTCTGATATGGCCAATTATTTATTCTCAAATTCACCTCAGTGTTAATTTTACTTGCCATGGTTCATTGCAAGGACAAAATGACAGGAAGAGCATAAATGAATTACAAATGAAACATTCTTTGCATCCAATTTTTCGTTACCTTTTTGATGGCATTGCACTTTCCGCCTTCCAAGAAACCAACCATATCTTCCGGAGAACAGACTTTGACGAACGGAAAACCAGACTCTGCGGCTAGGTGGGCAGCGAGGGCGGTCTTACCACTTCCAGGAGGACCTTCATGGTATAAAGAGAATATTCAAATTATTTAAAGTGTAGAGTAAAGCAGTGACCTGGCAAAGTTTTCCAAAGCAAACTCACATTAAATTAAAGAATGGTTAGACACCCACTCAGTTGCAACTTGGCTGTTCTGTGAGGCAACAGGAAGTACTTTCTGGAGGAGTGTGGTTACCTGGCAACCTGATTCCATCCTCTAAGAATTTAGTAGACTGAGAAAAATACTACTCTGCGAGGAAGACCGTGAGTGAAACAAAACCAAAGCATTGCGGGGCATTGCTAAATGTCAACAGACGAGCAGACCCCTCCCTTCCCCCCTTCCTTCCCCCCCTTCCTTCCCCCCCCCCCCTTCCTTCCCCCAAAGCATATTTTGACAGACTAATAAAAATTTTAAGTTTACAGGTTTCAAAAGATCAGTAATGGAAAAATGAAAATGCTTCTAAAGCTCTCAAGATGTGGCATCCGCGGTATGGATTTGTCACATAGTGACCACTCTAACAAATTTAGCAAATTCTGAGCATGCAATCCTTGGCATTTCTCATAGGTTCATCTTATGACTTTTAAATATACTCCAAATATTCATGTAAAGACATATTTTAAGACCTGGACTGAAGGTAATTTTTAATATTCCTTTTAATTAGATCCCAAGTTAGACATATATCATATTCAATACAGATGGTACTTACCTTCATATAAGAGATTGACTAAAGGTGTTCTATTACTGCTTTGAGTCTGCTGTAGACATAAATCATGAATATTCAAGACAGATGGTATTTACCTTCTAATAAGAGACTGACTAAAGGTGTTCTATTACTGCTTTGAGTCTGCTGTAGACATAAATCATGAATATTCAAGACAAATGGTATTTACCTTCCAATAAGAGACTGACTAGAGGTGTTCTATTACTGCTTTGAGTCTGCTGTAAGACCAGCTTGCCATTGTCAAGGACATCTCTCACTGGCTGACCCCACTCGATGATTCCATTCATAACGTACCTTTCAACGCTTTCGCTGCTGACTCCAAATGCCTATAGGTTACGAAGAGATCAAAGTATCTTTTGAAAGGTTTTCTGGCCAATGAGAAAATGATCACTGCTTATATTTAAATCTAAGTAAATTGTTGAGTATCAGCAGAGAATCCTACCATCCTTCATAACATCTGCACTTTTCACCTTTACTAAATAATTCTGCTACATTTCCTATCTCATCTGAAAGATCTTAGGCAGTCACAATTTAAACTGAGAGAGAAAGAGTAAGTTGAACAAGTTAATTATTACAGGGCTAGTTGACTGGTAAGGCCTTAGGTTGGCATGCTGTGTGACAAGTTTACAAATAGAAATCTTTCACGAAAAAGTACCTTCAGGAAAATAAAAAGACAAAGCAAAAGAAATATAGAAAGGATCAACTCACTGGTTTAATGTCATTTATCATCGCCATGGTGAAGTCACTCCTGGTGATCTTCATATTCTTAGCTTCCTCATAGTCTACCTCAACTTTAGAAGAGGCCTGTGCATGAAGTAAAAAGGTGATTTAGTTGATATCATGTGAGAAACAAAAAAGAGATATGGATGGAGGCATTTCCTTTGGTTGTTCACCTTGCATAAAACACAAAGTATCAGGTACTGATAACACCAGGTCAGTGATTGGACAGAGTGAGACAGCCTGGATACAAGGCTAGGTTATGTTTGTGCTGATGACACCTGGTCAGTGATTGAACAGTGTGAGACAGCCTGTATACAAGGCCAGGTTATGGTGGCCCTGATGACACCAGGTCAGTGATTGGACAGTGTGAGACAGACTGGATACAAGGCCAGGTTATGTTTGTGCTGATGACACCTGGTCAGTGATTGGACAGTGTGAGACAGCCTGGATACAAGGCCAAGTTATATTTTCACTGATGACACCAGGTCAGTGATTGATCAATCTAGCAGAGCCAGGGGTATATGGTTGTGGTCACACTAAGTAAGTCAGCGACCTGTTTGTGACTTGGATTACCATTCAGCTACATGAACCACTTTAAAAAAAACAAAAATTTACCCTCGCAAATAATTCCAACAGCAACATATTTCAGCAGTTCCCACTCCAATCCCCAAGTTGCTCTGGAGTATGAGTCAGACACACATGTGTAAGACACATATTGTAAGACTTGCCTGCCTGCCTGCTCATGATGAATTACACTAACAGAACATTGATCTTCAACCACACAAGGCAACATAGAGAAAATGAGCCACAAACTTACAGTGATGAGTCTATTCATGGCCATAGACTGGGCTGCCCTGACCAGACCAGCAATTTCAGCTCCGCTGTAATTCTTCGTTTCTGCTGCGAGTTCTTTAACGATGACGTCCTCTGCCAGCTTTCCATTCTGCCTCATCTGGCTGACGTAAATCTCAAATATTTGCACCCTGCCATGTTCGTCAGGTAGACCTTACAATAGGAACAAAGTTAAATATTAATACTAAACAATTTTATCCTGCCAACAACCCTCCTTCCGGAAAGGGAGGGGAGCGGACACAGCCCCACAGATCTACTGGAGGATAAGTGATGTATTACATGATATATAAGAAGTGAAAATATCACTATTATCCGGTGTTAAATACTACCACTGTAATTAGAATTCTGCCCCTGATCTGTCGCCAAGACCAGTCTTTTCCACTTTTTCATTTCTGGGGCAGAGGGAAAGGTTTCCAAAGGCACCTTACCTATTTCCATCTGAACCTCAAGGCGACCTGGCCTCAGGAGTGCTTCATCGATAAGGTCTCTCCTGTTTGTCATACCTGGAGGATACAAGCATATGTAAAAAAGATTCATGTGAAAACAAGGAAAAATGCACTTTAAAGGAAAAATCTCGCTTTCAGTCACACCATAAATTTTAGGAGCATTTTAGATCATTTCTGACTTATGCTCCCCACTCCAAGCAACATAAGAACACACGATATAAAAATAACTTCAGGAAACCATTTTGCTGAACTCACCGATGAGAAGAATGTTATTAAGTTGGTCTACCCCATCAATCTTGGATAGTAGCTGATTAACAACAGTATCATGGACACCAGTTCCACCTGTCTGTAATATACAAAGCAGAAACAAAAATTATGTATTGCAAGTTAATATTTCCAATCCCAAGTTTTGAAGACAAACCATAAAGCAACATTTCAACACAAAATATACTATACATGAAAAAGAAACAGACCTAATATTTGTGAGAACATCAGAGGAAACACTACACTAATGTCATACAATGAATGACTACCTCTAAGACTGTCACAGGTCATTACACTACACTCATGTAATACTATGAATTACTCTCTTAGACTGTCACAGGTAGTTACACTATGCTAATGTAATACTATGAATTACTATCTCTTAAACTTGTCACAGGAAATTAAACTAAACTAATGTAATACTATGAATTACTATCTCTTAGACTGTCACAGGTAATTACACTATACTAATGTAATACTTTGAATTAATATCTCTTAGACTGTCACAGGTAATGACACTAAGAATCACCTATCATGGCTGTTAGAACATTACTCATCATCACATGTCACCATTACATTCAAATACACACAAATTGGTCAAGGTTGGTCAACACAAAATGAAAAGTTGAAGTCTCACTACCAAACGATTTTCAGACATATAAACACTGCCAGATGAAAACTTAGCGATATGAATACATTATGATTATTTCTCCATGAACATACTATGCATGTTGACCAGAGAAACCAGACAAAACCAAGACCAGAGAAACGAAAATGATTTTGTGGAAAAGTGAAGCATAAGGCGCCACCCACTATTGCTCATCTTGATTTGTTCAGTGTGTGAGTAGTTACAGTGACGTCATTGTACTTTATTATTTCTATGATGTTGATCACCCCAGATGTGATACTGTAGACTATACTGTTTGAGTTGTACCAAAACATCTAAATGATTGCAGATTTTTCAACAAATAATATTTTTCGGATTCACATGAACTAGATAATACTACATAACCTTTGGCAAGTACTGTACCTATCAAAGACTTACATGAATTAGGAAAGCTTTCAAAACCTTTGGCAAGGCACTAATATTTAAATTAAACGATCACTTGTCAAAATCCTGATTTTGAGCATGACTTGGGAAGTTTTAATGCCTTTAATTGATGAATACCATCCAAACTTCTTGTTATTTGGGAGGAGCAACTGACTCCGCAATTTAATATCTCTAAATACTAATCCTTACCATGGTTCCTCTCTGCTTACAGATGGCATCAATTTCATCGAAGATAATGATGTGGAGACCGCTGTTGATGCCACACTAAAACAAAAGCAAAAATATTAAACAGAGCAACCATTAGGTAGATTTCTATTTCAGTGTTGATGACAAATAAACTGAAAACAGGAGTTTAAACCTTGAACGGTGGAAAGGCTCCTTGATGGCCGAAACATTACAGCTTTTTGTTGGTTCATTTCTTCAGCTATGGAAGCAACAAGTTCCCAGCAAAAGATCTGATAAAAAAACTCAAGGCTTGAACACTCCTTGTACAGTAGCGGAGAGAATGCAGTAAGTCACGGCAGGCTTTTCTCAGCGCTGTACCCTATGAGATACTGTAACTAAGTGTGATGGACTGCACTGTAGGCGTGGTTAATGCCCATGATAAGGACTGCTATTTTCAAAACAGGAGGTCAAATTTTCTCTGCTTTATTCCGTTATGTTAAGTTTTCGAAACTTTCAGCATCATTTTTTTTATCATTGCATAGTTTAATGCAACTATGCACAGCACTATTGGGGTACTGAGAAATAGAGAAAAAGATAAGAAGCAAAATGCCTATATTTTAGTTTCTTCAGTCTCAAGCCACAAATATTTCATTTGATACTGCGATGAAGAGCAACAGATTTTCACTACTCACAGAAAGATAGGATTTAATTTAATACTAAACAAATGGAGAACCCTTGAACTCATCTCATATTTAATTTTGAATGGATTATTTATACCCATCCTGCTTCCTTTAAAAGAAAGCCCCTGTTTTCAGTCAGTCAAAAATTTTCTTGTGGTTTGCTGTGAGTAAATGAAAGTAATGAATGCAATGAACTCTTTCCCCAAATGCCAAAACTTACAGTAACTTCTGTACCGAAAAGACCTATCAACTGGCATAATGCAAACTTAATTTAGAATACAAGGTAGAACCGTAACAAACCCTAATAGTGTATACTTGCTTTTTCTTTTTTAAACACTCTTTTCAATTTTAAATTTTACACAAACAAACAAACATTTGCCCAGCAGTGCTGCTTACAGAACATCTAAAAAAGAAACAATCATTGCACAGCAGTGCTGCTTTCTTTCGTAATCAAAGCCATTAAGATCTCATACAGTACCATGCTATGAATAATTTTCCTTCTACAATGATTATGTGAAAGATTAAAACCTATTGTTATATTTTAACCTTGATACGTGCCACAGCACATGTTAAAGGTGAATCACCACGGTAACTGCTTTTCACAGCATTAAAATGCAAACCAGTGATATTGAAAACCAAGGAATTCTCTCGGGAGTTGATGACTTTTACTTTTTGTCGTGGAATTTGATCAAGTTATCCATCATGGGGCCGATTCTCCGAGGAAATGTCGCCTTGAGAGTGTAAGGTTTGAGAGAAATGAGATATTAATGAAGGACAACCGGGTAACGGTCTTTCAATCAAATAATGAGTACCAAAATCCTGCATGAGAAGAATTAAGTAGAAATATTTGTGGATTGTACACACATTGTATAACATTGCCAAACCAAGGTGCCATGACTTCTGTGTAAAGTAGATTCAAACATGTTAGTAGCAAGGTATGAATAATTCCCTGTATGTGCTATGTAAATAATGGTGAGTGTGAACATTTAATTAGGGTATGATTATTTGCTATTATGTATGTGAGTGGTTGTTCTGTACATCAAACTATGAATGGATAAATACTTCTACAAATATGCTTTGCATTCATGGAACTAAGAAAGACCAGACTTTGATTTACAATTACATTGGCTGTGATCTCTGTTTTACAGGGAAACATTGATTACATGGAATAAACATTGTTTATGCATTTATTTGTAATGTATCAGTCACTATGTGTTGTTATTTATGGTCACATTCTGTGGATGAATCGAGAGGATGTACATGCACTGTTACCATTTACAGAGCACTTTTGTTCAAAGTACAGGCTGATGTTTAAGGAAGTTTGAAGCATCATCAGAAATAGTTCATGGCAATGACTTCATCTGTATAACAACAAAGTAACAGTTTGTGAACACTTTGTGGATGTACAGGTACTGTTCTCTCAGTGTGTATGATGCATCTCAAAACTCACCTGGTTTGGTAATTTACCAATGACTCACTTACCTGTCTCATCACAACAAATGCACTCCCATCTACCATAAGTGAGAAGTGATGTTAATGATGCAGTCATCTGTAGACCAGCACAATAAACCAGAAATTTCTTTGGCATTGTTTGCACATCCCAACTGATAATCAAATTCAAACTCATGAACCAAAAACCAAAAATTTTCACTGAGACTTCACTCGTTTCTGCTCTTCTTCAGCTGCAGCAAACAATTTCCTTATGTTTGCCTCAGATTCACCCACAAATTTATTGAGCACTTCCGGACCATTCACGATTTGAGGCTCTCTGGCATTGAGCATTTTACCTATTGTCCTGGCCATCAAAGTCTTCCCTGTGCCGGGTGGTCCGAACAGTAGAATACCTTTCACATGGCTAAGACCTGGAGGAAGAACAAATAGGGGCATTTTAATGACTGTGAGTAAGAGCGTTAGCTACAGTAGTTTGATACTGGAATGCAATTTTTGGTGATCTTTGTATATTAAAGAAGGATGTGCTGTTATTCCTGAAATATTCATACAAACACCAAAGGAATGGCTTTACTTCTTACAAATTGTATAAAGCTACAAACCCTACAGTATCATGGTCTATTTACAAAAAGATAGCCTAATTACAACAAGAAATGTATTTGCAAAGGAGTTTTCTTGTGCTAGTATTCTCATGGAATACATTAACCACCTAGCACGGTTTCGCTAACTTTGAAGATGAAAAAAACTTAATCACTATTCGCTCTACCATAACTAGCACTCTACCATAATTAGCACTCTAAATACTGAAACTTTCCCTGAAGAAAATGTGGTATAGATGTTATTTTCCTGATTGGTATCAAATGGAAGAGAATGATGGAATATTAATGATAGAGGGTAATTTCTGTGGTCTTCAAACAGCACATCATGATTTAATCAGTTGCAGGTAGAAACATCAGTAAAAGAAGCATTGCAAGTTTATGAAGATATAGAAAACATACTGAACACATGCAGGGCTTCTTGCAACATGCACAGTTTGTTTCTAAATACACAATAGGTTAAAGTGAAGACATTTTCATACGTAGAGCAGAAACTAAGCAGACATGACAAGAAATACACAGATCATGTTGCGTCCAAAATTTGTTTTTTGTTTTTAAATTTAAGATCTGCAAAACTTGAACCAACTTTTATTAAGTCTGAGGTTTATTCTTCAACCTGAACTAATGTGGTATAATACCATAATAATGGTACAAGTTAAGCTTTCTCTAAAGCCACATGCAGGTATGAAACTCAAAAACTCAGGTCAGATTTACAAAATCTGTAAACTTTGAGGACCAACCCAATCAGATCCTTTCAAGAATGTCTCATAAGTTTATCCTAAATTCAGCACATAATTCCTTTACTACTGTTCTTTGAAGTATACACATGTTATTGCACAATGCTTGGGTATGATGACATCATCGCAATTCACAGCTGACAAAACTAAAATACTGGGACTAGAATCAATAATGCTGTGACAAGTTGTTACTCTTATAATTCAAACAGGTAATCAAGTAAAGTTATCTGTCGATTTGACAATGGGATCATTTTGTCATCATCATCATCTCACCCATTTCTTCAACAAGATCTGGTGGAAATATTCTAGATGCAAAAGCTCTCCTAAAAATATCAGAAAATTCCTGTAAGACAAAAAAAGGAACAAAAAGAATTACAGCAATACATATCTGCAAAAAGACAACAAAAACCATAGTGTATTGACAACTAAAAAAAGAAAAGTCATTTTTTCTATACCTGGATTTTCTCTGCCATATAACACCTATCCTTAAGCAGTATTTGTATCTATAAACAAATTAGTCATACGACAATGAATAACACTTGAAACAGTCCCATCTTATTTCTCTTATGACATCTCAGATCATAGAAGAAATGCTGTCGATTTGGATGTTTCCATACATGGTGAGGTAAAAGACGAATTTCTCTTACCCTATCAAGACCTCCTATTCCCATTTTCTGGAAGTCCCAATCTGGATTGATGATTGATTGTCTGCCAGCTGACCTTCAAGAGAGAGAGGGGAAAAAAAAACAATTCAGATCAATTTTACAATGCCACTTGTCTTCCACTTGTAAAATTATGAATCTGCTTATAGCGACAAATGAGGCCTTACAGTGCTTAAATTTCCTTTTTATTGATGATGATGTCTTTGAGAGAAGTCAATACGACATCAATGTTGTACAAAACCTACACCAGTACCATGTCATGACAGTCAAGATATAACATGCATCTCATCAGAAGAGAGAAAGGCATAACAGAGAGAAAGGATTAGGTTATCCCCAGATAAATAATACAAGAATGGCAGATACTGGAGCTTGGAAATTGGCAATATCAGTCAAGTCTGTGCAGTGGTACACAGATACCTCATGGTGATATCTGTTTTGCCTTGTGGGTAATACTCATGCTTATGTCTACTGACTTTTGACTCACCTTGTGGCAGTGCCTATTAAGTTAATTGATGATTCCGGTGCCTTCTCAAAGACTATCTCTGTGTTTGGTGTACTCACGCCAAGCTGGAGCTGTGACAATATCACACACAAAAAAGCAAAATGATCATTTAATAGTAGCTTAATACAAAATCCTTCCATACACATGCAGTAAGTTAAAAAAAAAATAAGAGAGCAAATTAAAAAAATAAGAAAGCACTACATGTGTTAGCTATTTAGGCCACAAAACGACTGCAAAAATCAATATTTTTGATCAATGTCTACAGTTTTATAAACTCAAAACCACAAATACAAATTTTCACAGAAAACATCAATGGTCCTTGAATGACAACAAATTTATCAATTTGTGAAAAATCAGTTCTTTGGTTCCATCATGTAATCAAAAATCAGTTCTTTGGTTTCATAAGTGTGGTCATCAATTGGTGTAATTGTATAATTTCAAGCTTTCAAACTGATTTGCAAAATAAAATTGTCTCTTTTTTTCAGAGAGGCATTAAATTATGGCAACTTTGAGATCATTTTGGTCTTTTACACAAATCATGCAGCCAAGTTGTGATTGTAATGATCACACGGGATGCAATCTCTTCAATAGCTCAGCAAAAGTGTCCAAAAATATGAAGCTTTCTATAAAATTCCTGACAACCAAGCCACAGCTGAATCTGCTATCTTCATTTTCACCTTATTCACAGCATTTTACTAATTATACCCACCCAACTGGAAGACAAAATGATTGGAGAAAACAAGAAGCATAAAATATTAACTAAGGAGACTGGTAATTATAATTTTGACTCTCAACAAATCAATATAAGAACTCTTTTATATCATAATGATGTTGAAAAATTTTTTAACAAATTTGCAACTTACATTTGTAACCTTGCTTTTGCCCTTCTCACCAGATAATGAAGCTGTATCAAGGGCTGGAAAAATGAGAGACAATATATGAATCAAAGATAGAATGTAAGCAAGACTTTGCTCATTGGTGACTTCTCACAAGATGAAAACATTTAATACTTTAATTATGTAAATCTCTGCTAACCTATCATGACCCCCCACAAAAAAAATGCATAAGTAAATACATGATAAATACATAAATAATACATGATTATTCTCATTAATCAACTAGCTTTTTCTTGATTTTCTGTTTGGGTATACTTTTGTTGGAAAGTAGTTCTTTAATGCAGCAGGGTAAAAATATTCTTGGAAGTAGCGGAAATTCTATTCACAGCAAAAAAGAGAGCAACCTCAACCATGGCATGAAGAAAAATTGCTTGGTCAAATGTAAACTTTACAAACAACTGAATACTTATATTATTCATAAAAGACATAGATCTGCATTTTTTTTTTACTTTAATGTAACTGATAGCACAACTTGACCTTACTATGACAGAAAAAAATGAATCTATCTGCTGCAGGATAAGACACTGCCAAAAGCTTAAATGGTACATTTGTTTAACAGCAATCCTGAAGGTTAAAGTATATTTTTTAATTAATTTTCATAAATTTTCAGCAAGATGTATGAATGCTTTATGCTTTTATTAACACATCTTGTGCTACCATAACAGTCATAAAGCTCTAATATCCCTGCACTGATAAGGATGTTAAGGTTATCCATTAAACCTTTCATGTGAAATTTGGGAACATGACTATATAACAGTACAATTGCATCAGTCTGAACATTCACTTGTTTCTTTGAGTGTCAAGAAGGTAATGTTATATTCTTAATACAAATGTATGGGACAGTACGTATAGAATAAATGCAGATTATTACTGTATATTATTCTGATTTCTTTTGTTTCAATCTTTATTTACACCTATATTTACACCAATCTTTATTTACACCTTTTATGTAGAGCTTACAAACCACCACCCTTCAATATATACAAGTACTGTACGCATCATTGGACATGCAACATACAATATTAAGTCAAAACTTGCCAATACATCCAAGGTAAAGGCTTGGTTAATCACAGGTGAATTTTCATATTAATTATAGTTTTCTAACAGCCCATGCAACAAATCTTCTTTGCAGCAGGAAACAAATTCTTGAAACAAATTACCTTTAGAATTGTTGTGCTACTGTTTTATTTCTTATGAGATGTGGTTTATGTAACACAGTTTAGGTATTATTACTGTATATCATTTATGTGAATATCATGTACAAAACACCCCTCAAGAATAGATGAAGATTTTTCATAGTTTATTTTAAGATAACCTATTACTCCAGATAAACCACTGCTGGTTTACACAATAAAATTCACACACTATCAAGGGCCTCCCCACTAATAACAAACAGTCTTGAAATTTCTTTACACACCAACCTCTACAGGCCTCATTACCTAACATACTGTACCTATAGACACACCTTATAACACAAGAGGTCAAGTGGCTAAAAATAAATCAGCTAACAGCTTGAAGATTAGATGAGTGGTCTAATAATCTTCAAACTCTGTCACATTGAAGAGATCATGAAGTATATTACACATGGTACCCTCTTTGCAAATCTAATATCAATCATACATTTGAAGGTTTAACCAGTCTGAAATTGACACATAGTGACGTTAATTCGGTTTGATGGCCCAGAGGCCGTTAAATAAGTTACCAAGCAAAATTTCGAAGTCTGTCTTTTTTGCTTTTGGCATTCTTTATTCATGAAATGATAAAAAGAGGCGAACGACAGAAAGACGTCTGGAAACGAATAGGTCATGATTTAATTTAATAAGGGAGTTCAACGTTAGCGATTTGCAGAGTATTAGGGAAAGGACTGCAGGTGAAAAGTACTTAAATAGCAATAGGGTGTAAAGTGATGTTGCACTAAAACACATGCCACACATACAGGCTAGACCTGTACACTGTACAGTAATCATCGTGTGAAGATGAAAAGAAGAAAACATTCTGTTTAAAGAAATCTTAAACTTGGGATGAAACTACTGAGTAAGAATTTTTGAAGAAATATGTACTCAAGAATAGATGCTCCACAAACTTACGGAGATTGTTCTTGATAAACAGGGTATTTTATAATGTAAGGTACTGTCCTTTTGTGGTACTTCATAATGCAAGTCTTTTGCTAGGATGGAATTATTTCTTCGGAATTTAAGTAATTTGAGTAACTGGAAGCTAGAGGCTTCTTGAGGATGTGGAATGCTTCAAAAGTAATAATGCAATGTTACAGTGGCTTTATATTTTCAAAGTTTTCTTTTCCTTCCATTTTAAATCACGATTTATAAAGCTTGGTAAGTACCCTCATTAACGAAGCTAGTTTACCATTACACAGAAACTTTGAGCTTATAGCTGCAACATATACTACAGCTTCCTTCAAGATGAAAACTGAGAAAAATCAAGACCATCTTAAAGTTTTTTTCCTCTCCCAAATCTCACCTTCAATTTCCTTCACAACGAGCCCAAGCATTTTCCGTTGGTCACTGAAGTTAAACACCAACTGTGAGCATAACAAAATGAGAGATATAAAACAATCAGTGAACATGGGAAATAGTTTAACATCATAACAATCATAATAATACATAAACTTATACAGCTTACACTACCGTAAAATGTTCAGTTGTGCTTTACAACACATCACGAAAAAGCCAGACTAAACAAATAAGTTTTCAAATGTACCTGAAATGACTTAAGAGAAGCAGACTCTCTAACACAAAGAGGAAGGGAATTCCACAACATGGGGACAAAAAAAGCAAATGCACCTCCCCCACAGTTAGTATTCCTCACAAAAGGAACAACCAGGCTGGTCTCACAATGAGCAGACCTTCTTAAAGGGAAACAATGTGTTTGTTTTACAGAAAACAATCATATTTTCAGATTTTTAAAACCAGTGTTTGAGGACTATAAAATTGCAAGATCATGTCAAAGAAGAAAGGACAGTGGCCTTCCTTTCAAGAAATAAGTTTTTCATAATTAGACATTCAGTTGTTTGTTGCTCAACAACAATTTGTTAATACAAACTTTCCAAAATTCAAATCATGCATTTTCCATTACTCATCACAAGCACCATGTTTTGAAGAGATGACACTTTTGCAGATGTTTATTAACAGACTGAATGATTTAATAATGATTTAAGCTATCTTCTTTGCATGGCATGTCAGAGTACTCAAACGCACTGTTTCCCTTAAAGTTGTAAGGAGAAGAACTAAGCAAGACACATATCACCAAGATAAGAGGAAGCTTGTTTACATCATGATTGAACAATACAAACAATTGGATTTACTTTTTGGGCAGACCATACAAGAGGCTGTTACAGTAATCGCAGTGAGAAAACACCAACCCATGAATTAGCTTAAATACAATGGAATCTTTAGAGAGATGTTTCGATATCCTATGTATGTTGTGGATGTTGTCATTTGCGGCTCATATCTTTGATGTAATATGTTTTTCAAAATTTAAACAGTTGAAATAAGATCCCAAATTTTTAACTTGAACATAACCTAATAACATAATGTAAAGTTTGTTGATATGGTAAAAATAGGCAAAGCAAAGAATACTAATGACAAGGCTACAATCATATTGTTGTAAACAGACCTCTGATGCTGCAATTAAGGGGCAGCTCACAAATCTAACCTAAGATCAACTTAGTGAAAACCAGATAGACAATAATGAGTCACCGTCCAGTGCACATACCTCCTGGCCTCCACGAGTCCATAAATGGCTGTGTGCACTCAAGTATGTGGGATATATGCAGACTCCACTATGAGAAGCAGTGTGAAGCTTTGTGGACCTAAGATGATCTTAGGTTAAATTTTGGAGGTTTCCCTAAATCTCTTTAGAAAGAAATAAGCTTTTAATCATTGCTAAGCCATTTAATGCATTCTAGTGCATATACCATTTGAAGGGAAACATTGTGTTTAAAATGCACCAATGTGGCATAAAATTAGTCTCACTTTTTCTTAAACTATTCAGTCTTAGCCATAAACATCAGCAATAACTTAATAACATCAGCAATATATCACTTCTTGTAAAGACGAATACCATACCACAATACCTTATTTTGAAAAAATTATCATTCTGTGTCCATAAATATTGGTTTTACAAATATAACTTTTTGCTGGAAAACAAATACAATATTTCCCTCTACTATCTGTCCATTAAAACCTTTGTTTAATTTCTTAACTAGGACTCTACATTTTCTAGCTCACCTGCTGACCCAGAGCAAATGCTTGCTTATTAAATTGTATATTAAATTCCAGAGCCATCTTTTTTGTGTCATATGATTCCTGAGTTGTGCTGTAAAAAAAAAATCAATAGGAATTAAAGGAATAGTTCCATCATCAATATTACAGACAATCAATGAGACTTCATTGAATAGTTCTATCACCAATATTAAAGTTAACCAATAGGGCCTCAATGAAGAGTATAATCAACAGAGCTTCAGTGAAAAGATCAGTATTAAAGGTGATCAATATGACTTCAATGAATAGTTCTCTCATCAATAGTCTGACAGAATATACCGTCGGCAGTACGATAAGGGTTAAAGTTAACCAATAGGGTTTCAACGAAAAGTATCATCAACAGAGCTTCAGCAAATAGATCAGTTTTAAGATAATCAACAGGACTTCAGTATTAGTTTCATCATAAATATTAAAGGTTATCATTATCAATACATTCTCAATGATTAGTTCCATCATCAATAATTGTATTTAAGTGTACTGAAACTGTGCCTTTATTTTGCTATGTACACTTGCACAAATTGCATGTACAGTATATATAGTACTAACTACACTTGATACAATAAGATACAGAAGATACAGAAGATACAGTATCAGTTATTCTTTGTAAAGATCTCCACGATGGTTAAATTGTAACACTGAAGAGCATTCGATGCATGTGTTTTGCAGTGTCATACATTGTGCTTCAATTCTCCTTAATGCTTTTCAAACTATGCTCATAACACCTTTTTGCGTTTGCTTCCCTATCAAAATCAAGCAAATGGAGTGTGAATATTTTTTAAGTGAGGAAAACTGTACAATAGTCACTGTATAATGGAGAAATGATTCCCAATATGGTCAGAAAACTAAACTGTCTATCAACCATCTATCTTTTAAGCAATTCTAATGTCAGTAGATTTGTAACATAATGGTCTTCAGTATACAGCTAAGGCTGAGCAATGACTCTTCCTCTCCACTTCTATATATTAAGTAGTGATGTCACAAATGCCTCAGATCTGAATACTCTCCAGAGGTGCTGCAAATTGCACACATGTGAATATTTAACAAAGTCAATTACACTAGACCACAAGCTAGAGTATGGCAGTCACAAAGGGTGTAGGCCTACAGGTTGAACAGTATGTACTGTGCTAAGATTAAATCATCATTTGTCCTTTCACGAAACCTCAAATCTATTTTGTCATGATAGGTGCTACGAAACAATATCACATGTTTGATCTTTATACCTAGTTTTTTCATTCACAATAATTCTTTTTTCAGGATTGAGGATTTCGTTTGAAAGATCTCGACGGAATGGTGTCAAGCAAGGACAGCACATTGTCAAGAGCTGAAATCTTCTCACTGTACTAGAATTAAGTATTCAGCACAACTTGTCAGCCAAGGCCTCACGTCATAGTGCAACTCATTAATTACTCATTTATTTACACTGTCCTGAAACTTTGCCAAATTCTAAGTAACATTTAGCAATGCGTTAACAGGTTACAGAGGCATTTGCAAATGTCATTTTTGTTTATCCCTCAAAGGTTACTTAGGAGTCAGTGATAATGTAATTTTCCTTTTTCTCTCTGCTTTGATCATTTTCTTCATTTCTTAACACTTAATACCTCCTTGGGCAACACTGGCCACAACTTATCGTCACTGTTTTGCCTTGACAACTGCATGAGCCTGAGTCTAAACTGAAATGTAACAAACCAGCATAATGCAGTTGATGCAGTCTTCATCACAAGCCAGTTTGCCCACTCGCTGCTAGACCATCCCTAAGATGATAATTTTTCTTCTTCCACAGAATAAACTAGAATAATGTACGGCTGCTTCTCATGCACTGAACAAACTGAAGTCAAACAATAACAGGCAGCGTCATTGACTGTGCGGCAAAACAGCCCTAGGTTCAACATTTGCCATATATATTGCATGTATGGCCTGAGAATTTATTCATGCAATATATAACTACATCTTTGGGGCAAACAGAGCTAAATACCACCGGTTGTGATTTTTTGAGATAACCTGATAAAATAATGGGGAAACTATGTGCCAACATTTAGCTGTTTGTGGGTTACATTTTCCTAAAATTTCCGTTGGATTTGTATCACACAGTTTCATGAGAATGCATTTTTCCACAACAGAGGTATTGGGCTTCACCAATTGTTCTATGATGTCATTCTGTTCTATGTTTTTCTCACATGCTGGTCTTTTTGGGAATGAATTTAGTGCAGGTTAAGGGACTATTAGTTGGACTGTCAATGTATAAAATCAGCAGAAGTGACAGTCTAGTTTGCTTATTTCTCAGTTTTGGTTATTTGAGCAAACTTATTTCCTCATTTAAAGATTTTTCTATTACCTTTTACTTAAGATGGTTTTATATGGAAACCACATTACAGGGACATATTTATATGAAGCATCCAAGACCTTATAGGCTATTCTGTAAAATATTACTGACTGTCTCCTTACATTGAACTGTGTTAATGTTGTTATGTTCCTGTGACTTAGTCATCACAGGAATGCCACTGATACATGTTTACCAGGTCGCAGTTAAGATGAAACGTGCTACAAAAACATTGAGTTTAGTTGACAAGTTAATTTGCATAAAACAACAATTTAAATATGGTGACTATGAATGCAAAGAAAAAGGAAAGCATTTCTCATTGGATGGTGCACATTGTAAATAGTACGTTCCTATTTCTTCCTTATGTCTATCAGATAAGGTCAGGAGCCTTTAAAGTATATTGTAGAAGCAAAGAAAACAGATTTACAAAATATTGTCCCACCATCCTATTTCACACAAATTCCTTTTACTACATAATAATAAATCTACCACACCAGCAAAGTACAATTGGCTCATCCACAGAGCGCAGTTATCTTTTTGAATGACTAATCAATGAAACCAACCTTTTCTTGTTGAGAAAATCTACTTCAAGAACCAGCACTGCAATGGTCTCTTTCTTGGAGTTGAACTGGTATGGAGTGACTGTGTACAAAACAAAAACTTGAAACGACAACTGAAGGCTGTTTGCATACTGTTGTTTGTATTTATATGCACTGATCTAAATGTAAAGCATATGCATTGTACTGCTATCAAAGCAAAGAAAGCTTGTAAAAATACACTCACTTAAAATGCTATTCTGGAATAAAATTATTCATAACTATAGTACTACATTGTGTCCTTATGTGTCGATTATAACAGGACGAACTGGGTACTGTACTTTAGCAAGATGAGTTATTTTTAATCTCAAAGACTAAGCAACATGAAATCTGTCAACAATAAAACATCTGTGAGTAGTTCACACCTAGTTAGAATACATCTCCTCCTCCCCATCCTCCGCCTCCACCGCATCATCATCATCATCATCATCATCATCCTCATCCTCATCCTCCTCAAGTCAATGGTTTATATGTTCGACACGATGATGTTATTTTACTTTCAAGCAGATTGATTAAAATTATGCAGAGCTGATCTTGGTTAACATTTAGATTGTAATAATTATTCTTGACACTTCAGTGACATGTCAATGACTACTAACTAATCATCCCTTTCAATGGCAAACTTCACAACAGAGAGAGAAAAGAGGCAAATATCTGTTATGAGATTAGAGAGAGGCTGATGCATGTTCAAAGTAAGTTGTGTATGATAATTGGTTGATTAGCAAAATTCACTCAACAGATCTGCATTTTCCCAAAATTTTCGAATCCGTTTTTAGTGAGATTCACTGCTGCAAATTTGTCAGTACAACTATATTTAGCTACGAAGGAGTTGTAATACATGTTTAGATGCCTACTGTAAATATGCCACATTGCACTGATTTTCAAGAGGGGTGACAATTTAGTAACAGAGGGGGATTGATGGGGTTATGGGGATAGAGAGGGACATTCACTGCTTACAACAACCTCAGACTGTACCCTATAATCTCAGCTTATACACAATGATCTACTGCAAGACTGTCAAGGAAGACACAAGTTGATAACAGTCTAAATGCCACTCGAAAATTCTACTGCAAATTCTACTTCAAAAAATCTACTTCACAGGTCTGGTGCACTGTTAAGATTTGATATGTTTGTCAATGTTGGTAGAAAACACTTCACTTCCAGCATGACAGGATACAAAATTAATAAACTTCAACCATGTCAAGCATCTACCCAAACTGACTAACGAAAGTTACTGCTATGGTGCTTGTAGGATCATGGAGGTAAGAGGAGATGGGAGATAAATCAAAGAGTTTAATTTATGGACGGACAGTATGAAAGGCCTTTGTAGGATAAATCAACATTGCTGCCTTCCAACGATTCTACTGTATTGAGGCAAAATGGCTGGTTTGTAGCGTCGTCTATTGACTGACCTATGTAACGGAGCAAAGTAGAAATTGCATGTGCAGTGAACCTAGCTGTGGTGTGAACAACGTATCTTGAAACGACCCTACAGTTTGCATCTAAAACAATTTGAAAGTTACATCTTCTATTTTACACAACGGTATAAATCCTTTGATGAAATACCAGCAACAATTGTGATATTTGTTTGTATCAAGTTGCTTCGGGCGGAGTTCCACAGCCTTCCAAATACTGAAGACACGATACTTTGAAACTGACACAGCCTCAACTGCGACCAGATCTGTCCCAGTTTTTTTTTTTTTTAGGTTAAAATTTTGACTGATCTAGCTGCTAGCTACACTGCTGACCATTTGTACATACACATATGATAGGTACACATAAATATCAAACGGCTGACCTACACCCACACCTCAAACCGCTCATGCCCATAATTGTGCTACGTTACACATTATGCAGAACAATAGTAATTGCCATTGCTTAAAGTCTGATTAAATATTTTACTGGCAGCAACGCTGATCCTACAAAGGTGTTTTTCTCCTTCTCTTCTAATCTCCATGGTTACGTTACTATTGAAGTCCTCAAAAAGTGTACAGTCAGCTTAATACGTTGTTTAATACAAAACCTAGCGCAAAATACATGTGACACACTTTAGTGTGCACACCAAGACAGAGTAAAAGTGTGTTCAATCACAGTGTAGCAAGGAGATTCATTAATATCATAACAATAATTGTAACCGCCCCCTCTCCCACCATCCCCCAAAAACATCCAATATCACCTCAGGGCTGTTTACAGCTTTTTCAGTGGGGGGGGAGGGCTCAATTTTAACATAAGTGGAACATTTTACCTGACAATTATGACCAACAAATTAAAACTCATCAAATATGTTGCCAACATAGGTCTACTATCATAGGCTGAGTGGATTTCCAGATCTTGTACTGGCTTTGTCCGAACTCCCTGAACGCCCTTGGGGCTGGATACAGGGCCTGCATCTTTATTTGGTCTAAAAATTGTAGCAGAACATGCATAGCAAAGAGTTCTTGCTATCCTCTCGATATCCCTGCTTGGATGCACTCACCTGACACTTTCTCCCCTATTGATAATCTGGCCCATTTTCTCTGTCGAAAGAATGAAACAGAACATTTATTTGTCTAGTGCTATTTAATAGCACATACATTAAATGCATTTTGTCCTCCCATCTCATGTGTCTAGAAAATTTGATTGAATTTCAAGAGCAGGTGAGCTTCATTCTCAGAAAAGAACTTGTTAAAATTCCAAACATTACAATGTTAAGGTTGCAAGTGCAAACTCTCAAAAATAAGTAAGGACCACAGATAAAGCAGGATGCTCATCAAAAACAAATGTAGTGCACTTCTTGCATATTTTTTGTTGAGGGAATGCAGTCTGATCAAATATTTATAAAAGTATTTGGCTGTATGAAAATCTCCCGTTCACTAGAGTGATGTACCTTGTTTTTTTTCCAGTCTTTTGCAACTGGTTAACATTTGGTTTATACTTTCTTACATGTACTGTACTGCACTTCACCATGTTCAGTAAGTTTTCAAACAGCCCCCTCAAATGAACAAACTAAGCATGACAAAAACATTTGATCAATGTAGACATTTTACATTTTGTGTGTTTTTCGATCTTCAGATTTAAAGCATTATTCCAATTAGGCAGTTAGAATGTACTACTTATTAACAAATTTTTAACACAAGAAATTTTAAAGAAAGCATCTTCATACAATGAAATTACTTGGTAATGATTCATCTTGAGTAGTTGTACATGTAAGACATACAGTATCTGTTGCATTCAGCTTAAAATCTTAAATGCAGGTAAATTGTACAGTGACATGAAGACATAACCCTTCATAGGTTCAGTAAAGTATAGCAAACTAACAGGCTAGAGTTAACACAATACAAGAATGCTACACAATTGACAAAAAAGCAAAAGTCGTTGCCAAATTTAACTACACTGTAACATTCAGCACTGAAACACCTTTAAAATGCTGTTAGACATGAATGCACACAAAATCCTTTATTTTTTTTTTCGTGCCCTTGCTTTTCATTTTTATTCTAACTCCAAACATCTCCAGCACTAGCACTTTGGTAGCATACACATGTACAGTCCTGGTTTAAAAGCCTAAAGCGCTGCACTTTAATTACAGTAAAGAACATACAAGTTCAGCAGCTGATAAGGTGATACTGTACCTGTGCATGCAACATAAATTATGCATTGCTGTTATGAAGTTACAGTAGATGAATGTGAAGAACTACATTGCATAGCACACAGAACATATGATTTACAATGTCACCTACTGTATAACTTTATAACGTAAAACAGTGTGTTCACAACATCATTAATTAAAATGCACTGCACAGTGTAAGAATCTAGAATTTGATCTCACAATGATTTTAACATTATCTGAATATTCAGTACTCATTCTGTAACATGAGCAATCTAGAAGACTATAGGTCTGTATTAGAGTGTGTACACTCTTTCACGAAACGTAATGACATGTGACAAATCTTGAAAGCGGAGGTCTTATACACCCTCAGGCTTCAAGGCAGAATACTCACAGCATACGCCTTCAGTGGAATATATAATTTTTTTCTAGCTGTATACTGCATACAAAGGCAAATACGATCTGTAAATATTCCAGTATCAGAAAAAAAAAATGCATGTATCCATAATTTAATACTTGGTTCAGTTCAAAATTACAAAGTTACTAGGGATGTGAGTGAAAGCTGATGAAAAAGAGGAACACTGTACAATGTTCATGCATTTTACTAGAGATTTGTCAAAGTTTGATGGACTAAGTACAAATGCACAAGGAAAGGCTCTTTTTGTCCACAGCCGTAGATACTGTACAGATCAAAGGGAACAAATGCAACAACACCTTGTGCAGAAATGTAAATGAATGCAATCAAGAAAAGTACAGTACATTACTACATGTTTTCACATGTGTGAACACACTGTATGAGATTAATATTGCAGAATTTCACCTACAGTACTGTACAAAACAAACAGTTCAAAATGGAATTTTGATCTTTTTTCCTCAGGGAAAATTGGTAGTTCTATTGCTGCATAGACCTACAACCCTCCGCAAAACGGATGGGACACTTGCACACAAATGTGGCAATATTGAATTAGTATCATTCATCTTTCACAATCCCCTCCCCCTAGCTCAATATTGTCCCAATTGAAAGATATGTAAAATTTCAACATTGAGTGGGGGAGCGGGGAAAGGTGTCACATGTATTTTTGTCAAGGATTGCCTGAACTGCTGCATACTGTACAGTACATGTATGGGAGCATATGGTAGAGTACAGAAGTGTTTGAAATTTTGGGGACGAGTTTGAGAGCATGATAGGAAATTCGCGGATAAGAAGTTGAAGGATACAGTATATTCTGAGTTTGGGAATCAAAGGAAAGTTTATTTTTTTTGCTGGGGGAGGGGGATGAGGAGTCACCATTACTGTAGGTATAACTGTTCATAAGCAATAAGATCTGTTGTAAGGTTTGTAAAGGAGGGGTACATTAATTCATGCATATGAGGTACATTAATTCAATGCACAAGGGTTCCATGCACAAGAGGTACATCAATTCAATTATTATTCATGAAATTGTTCTTCTTTAATTGCCATACCAAAACTATGTTGAACCACATGATGTATATTTTGTCGATTGTTTACTCAAAGGATGATGTCATACAGTAAAGCACAAAGGTATAATATGTATACATGATATCATTCCACTTCAATACGATATTAGTTGATCCCTCCATGTTTTTTCACGGTGAACCATAAAATTGCTATAAATGTCATTTTGTATTAGGCCTATTCCTCAAATAAGTGCGTTGAACCGCCAGTCCCATTGATACAGTATAGTGTGTATTTCAACAGCAAACCATTGGCAAATCAGTGGCGCACCTTTGAAGATGGTGTTGCTAGATCACATTATTGTATCAAGAGACTTTACAAGTAACCTTCAATGGGTTTTTCTGTATGTACAATGCATTCTTTCTCACGGTTGGTAATATGATATGGTATTGGCAACATGACATGAGATGGAAAATTATAAGTGTTACTTAGACTTATGATATTCATTCAATCTCTGTTGTATTAATAGTCAAATTAGCAAAGCAAGCACCAAATAGTGTAATCAGATTCCTTTATTTTCCTGCCCTTTCTGTAGTAGCTCATAAGGGGATGACGTGAAAAATAATAGCTCAGACATATGGAACACAAAAAGGGCAAAAAATGATGACGATGAAGTAACTATAACTAACGACTACCGGAATGCATTTAACGACGACGTAAATATATATGGTGTCGACCGCAATCTATTTAATGACGACGGGGATCTAGTTAACGACAACACACAATTACATGATGATGTTGCAAATGTATGTGATGATGTAGTAATTTGATGTAATGACGATGCAACTGTATATGACGATGGCGTGAATACATTTAACAATGACACAATAATAAATGATGGTGTAAATGTACTTGGCACGAATTTATGTGATGAGCAGAAATCAGTTAGTGTTAACGCAATTTGATTTAACAACGACACAATAACATTCAACGACGCAAAATCAAACGACGTAGATTGAAACGGCCTTGCCCTTTTTTGATGCAGCGACGCAAATTCATCTGATGATCGCTTTTGAATCAATGGCGCTCTTCAAACAATACCACAACTTGAGAGGCAGATAGGAACAATCACGAATACCACAAATCAGTGTTGAAAGATTTATAATTCTCTGTGGGATTGCATCAGGGGTATGTTCTCTACTAATGAGTAGTTGAGTCAATGTACCACATATTACCACCATTTTGTGTAAATATATTGGATACTAGCTACATGGTACCACAGATGAGCGGAGAGTGACCCTTCTGAAATCCATGAACGTTGCTCTGGCAATACTCGTGGACATGTGAAAATTGAAAAATAGTGAAATTTATAAACAACTGTCAAATGGTGTACTTATTCCGGAGGGCAAAATGACCAAAAAAAAAAAAACCCCTTCATTATTAACGGAGGTATCCTCTTGAATTTTGATGAAGAAAATGGGTTAATACGGAGAAGTCAATTTTAGTCTAGTGGTTGTCCTTGTCAGGGCGTACGGTGATATTTGTTTGAAGGTACTGTAGGCTAATTGGGGGGGGGAGTAATCCCAATGCAGTCAAGGATTATAGTTCCTTGTAGGGTAGAGAGACAGAGTCGCCGGTGGAGCCCAAGGACGGAAATCACCAAAAACTTAGCTATACTCTATGCCAAGTGGCTTCTGATGTTATATTCAGACCCCATAAAATGAAAACAATACCTCAAACTCAGCCATTTGGTAAAATTGTATTCTGTTGAAGCCTTTTATTTTGAGATTTATGGCCTACACGCAGAGATTTATGTGTGAGTTCCTATCTATGAAATACTAAGGTTTTTTTTTTAATTCTACAAAATTTTCAATCAGATTGTGCGTCGCTTCTTTACGTCATTTAGATGCGGTCAACCGTCTTCCTCCCATTTCACTGTGTTCACACCTTCTAGGCAGGCTATAGTGTTACTGTCAAATAACTTGTTTTTGCGTAAAGAAAAAATACCAATACCAAATACTGTGATCACTCGAGCCACGCTTTGTTCTCGTTTATGGAAATACCCAAGTCACCTGGTACCTCCCCTGTTCCACGTTGCATGTGCCAACTCCTGAAAACATGTAATTAAAAATAACCTTCCAAGCAGGTGTTGGTATGTACGTTTCTAATATACATACCATTAATATTATGAACACTGACAGTCACTGCTGGTGTATAAGTAGACAGTGGCCGCACCAAAGTGGTATGGGGGAATTTTCTTCCATTCGGAACCTTCCCCAATTGCCCCCCCCCTCCCCCACTCAGCTTAAGTTACCGTGACAAATACGTACATGTACATGTCTATTGTTGTTAATGAAAATGAAAATGTTAATGAAAATGCTTTCCCTCAACTACAGATTGCCAAGTACAATTTTCATGGTTTGTCATCAAGATAAGTTGTTAGTGGTACCTTCATTGTTTTCATTGTGTTCATGAATATTTGATCCAAGGTCACATATGGGCCCCAATGGGCCCCATTTTATGAAATTCTGTAGTATGCTTATGTTCCTACAGATTGTCTTCTACGACGTTGTTTAGGAGGTTGGGTCCAAATCTCAAGATGGGTCCATCTTGTGAAATAGGCCTACTGCAAAATACTAACCTTTTCAATTAGTTTTAAACGGAGTTGACAGCATTGTGCAGATGCTCATCTTAACGATTTGTGATAGTGATTCTTTAAAGGGAATTCCAAAATGGATTACAACCTGTGTGGTTAAGCATGGGGGGATGTGCTTAGTAAGTTTGTCTCTCTACCCTTCCCTGTGAAACATCCGATTGAATAGTGTGTGTACTAGAATCCTAACTTAGATGCAAAATAGCGTTCTAGCACCATAGTTGCGTATTTTAGTAAGAATCAAATATACTTTTGGTGATTCATGCAATTGCTGATGGTAAGATTTGGAGGAGCTCCAATATAAGAACATTTCATCACATACAATTATGTTATTACATGCTTCGCTGTACACCATACACCAGATATGTCCAGCAATATGTATCTTTTATTAAAATGACTTTTAACTATATATTTTCATATTTTCCTCGATCAATCTAAAAGGGATGGTCGTCCCCCACTCCCCCACCTCTATAAATTCGCTGTTGATCGGATACAATGTGAACTATAGTATTTGAACATGTATGTTTATGTAAGCAATGTGCTCAAACCATCCTGCCAAATCGATTTTTGTCATACATATTGAACCCCTGAATTGCTACTCCCAAATACATGAGCAGTCCATTTTGACTTCGTCGAAAAGCACAACTCTGCCTTTGTAAAGAGTAATAAATATTTCAACACCTGTTCAGACTGATAATGACCTGTTAGCTGACGGATTTGTGGTATTCGTAATTGTCCCTATCTGCCTCTCAAGTTGTGGTATTGTTTGAAGTGAGCGCCATTGATTCAAAAGCGGTCATCAAATGAATTTGCGTCGCTGCATCAAAAAAGGGCAAGGCTGTTTCAATCTACGTCGTTTGATTTTGCGTCGTTGAATGTTATTGTGTCATTGTTAAATCAAATTGCGTTAACACTAACTGATTTCTGCTCATCACATAAATTTGTGTCAAGTACATTTACACCGTCATTTATTACTGTATCATCGTTAAATGTATTCAAGCCATCATCATATTCAGTTGCATCGTCATTACATCAAATTACAACATCATCACATACATTTGCGACATCATCATGTAATTGTGTGTCAGTCGTTAACTAGATCCCCGTCGTCATTAAGTAGATTGTGGTCGACACCATATATATTTACGTCGTCGTTAAATGCATTCCAGTAGTCATTAGTTATGGTTACGTCATCGTCATCACTTTTTGCCCTTTTTGTGTTCCATACAGACAACCCTCTACAAAAATGATGGGACACTTGTATACAAATGTGGCGATACTGTATTGAAGTAGATTGGTTCATCTTTCACAATCCCTCCCCTCTAGATCAATGTTGTCCCAACCAAAAGATATCCCAAATTTCAATATTTAACGGGGGAGCGGGGAAAGGTGTCCCATTGTATTTTTGTCGAGGATTGTGGGGAGGTGTATATTGTACACAGTACCATTCAAATACTGTAAGATTCCGCCACACAAATATGAAAAAGTATGCTCCATTATTGCCACAGGGGGAAATGTTAATGCTAATGAAACAATATAGGTTTTGGTCGGGTACCCAGGTATATGACAGGTATGAGGAAAAATTTCCTGGTTCTGATTTTTAGGAATCAATGAGAACACTAGTATTTACTGTACTGTAGGTATACAGTACATTGGTAAATACTGTTTATTGAGGGAGGTTGCAGTGCAGACCTGTACACATGAGACTGAAAGATTCAGCCCTAAGCAAGCGTGTAACTGACATCATTGAAAAAGCACAGAGAAAAATTACGAAAATGCACATCCACAGCTCTTGGGAAATAAAAACATGGATGGACTAACATAGGAAAGCGTGCAAGTGGTGGAGACACCAAGCTCAAACATTTCTGAGTTATATACTGTATGTACCAAACAATCTTAGGTTGTGTGACATGCATCTAGACAAGAGCAAGCTATATTCAAAAGTTGCAGAATGAAACCTTGACAGAAAAGCCTTTGGAATATGCTTCTATCTATTACCATTTTTCGGGTACAGGGTTTTTTCAAAGTTGAATGAAAATGCAAATATGATGATGTGCAGTGTCGCTATTTTTGTAAATGCCTTAAAAGATCTATCTATTTATATCTCTTAAGTAGTTACTTAATTTCTATCAAGTTTTGCATTGGTGAAAGTGATATCAATATTTGGAAAAAAGAATAAACTGTTCATGCTCATCCCTCCTAAAAAAAAAAAGGGTAATTGGGATGAATGTATAATTCTCAAATGTCCTTGAAATAAAGGTTGAGTAAACAAAACATAACATTTAACATATCATGCAAGTCCCTCTCTTGACATGAATTGCATATTTAGCAAATGTTTATTCATGATGCAGGCTCATACAATCGGCAATATTCGATGGAAGTTGATGAAATTTGATTATTGCAGCCAATATTCTACAATGTCATTGTCATGTCATACAGTACAACCTTTAAGGAAACATGGTATATGGTACAGTATGGTACAGTACCATATGTTATCACCTCTTCAACTTATTTCAATTGAAATGATTTAGAGTACAGTACCTTCTTTATGACACAAATCCAAAGGTCATGAACATTACTGTATTTACATGATACTGTAACCTGTATACTTAAACTCAGTTGCAGTTTAATAGAAAACTAGAGTACCATTGATGCAGGAGCTTATATCTAAACAGCCCTGAAGGTATCATTTATGTACAGTATCATTATGTCAAATCATAGAAACCACTAACTGAGTATCATTATACCAAATCAACATAGTACAAGAGAACTGTACAATGTAGGACTGCATAATTTTCAGAATTGCATAACCTAGAGCACCAACAATGCAGGAGTTTGATCTTTGCCAATAAATTAAAATTGTGAAAATTTTGCTGGCTACTACCAAATAACAGTGCCTGTAATTATCATCACTATTCACATACAATAATTATGAAAACTGTCAATTTTTGTTAATTTTCCTTAATGCTTTGTACTGGCTGTGGGTATATGAATTAGTACCAATGAGGAAAATTGAGTGGTCACAAGTTTTCCAAAACATTATTTAATTAAATCATTAACTACTCACTGATTAGTGGTCATTTATAAGTAACTCATAACGGGGACCCTCTTGGTTGACCATAAATCTGTCACTAGAAAGTTGACACAAACTTGACTGATTTGTGAAGACTAACTGAAGTTTATGAAACAACTCAAAGTGCCCCTTTAATCTCCATAGACTGGTCAAAGTACCTGAAGGCAATTTACTGTAGTAGAGTTTTCAGTAAACTGACAGTGTCCCAATTACTGTACTCAATTATCATTCATGCATGAGAGGGATATTGGAGATGAATATGACACTTAAAGCAGCACTTCAACAGTAGAAGGAGTAGCAATTTGCAAAATTTCATAAAATGGGCCATAGGGTTCACATGGAAACAAAGACTACAAATTCATGAACACCATAAGATAACCACTAGCAGAGAATCATTACTGACAAACCATCAACATTGCACAAGAAAATATGTAGGCGAAGACGAAGTTTGCAGGAATTTCTTAAAATGGACCACTGGGTCCACATAGGACCTTGGACTAAAAGTTTTTGTACACCCCACATGAACTACCACCAAAGGAACATTGTGTGTAAGTTAAATATAAATCCATGGCAGCATGTGCAAGAAGCAGCATTTCAAACAGAATTTCACATAATGGGCATTTGGGCCCACATGGGGTTTTGGACTAAAAATTCCTGAACACCCTGAAGGCATTAACAGTGCACCATTGTGACAAATCATCAACACTGTACAATAAAATCTGTCGCAGGAGAAGCATTTTGTAGGATTTCATAAAATGGGATAAAGGGTCCACATGGGAAGTTGGACCAAAAATTCCTGGTCACCCCAAATGGTCCACCTACCCAACATTGTGTCTAAGTTTCAGATGAATCCATGAAAGCATGGAGGAGAAGCATTTTGAATACTTGTGGATGGACAGACAGACAGACAGACAGACAGACAGACAGACAGACAGACAGACAGACAGAGTGATGCTGTGTGACTGCAATAGCTGTGACTGCAAAAGTGGCAAGCCGAAGTACTTTTACAAGCAATTGAAAAAATTAGATGGGTATTACTGATTAGGGACGTCCCAGATTTGGAATATTGAGGTCCAGCCGGAACCAGATATGACGGAATAGACAAAAATTCCGGCTAGATTTGATCAAATGAGAGATCCAGAACCTACTACATGAGGTTACAGTACAGTACATCTGTTTATTTCAATGTGAGCAGAATTTTGCCATTTTTATTCAAAATAGCATGAAAATCCGGCCAGATTTGAAATGCGTTACACCCCCTATTACTGATGGCAGTGATTTAAAGGGAAATAGGGCGTTTAGGCTATACCAACATGGCATACAATTAAAATAGCTTTGATCATTGCTAAACCATTCAGTCTCACCAATAAACATCTGCAAAAGCTTCATCTCCTCAAAACGTTATGCATGTGATGAGAAACGGAAGGTGCATCATTTGAATTTTGAAAAGTTTGGGTGAACAAATTATTGTTGAGCAACAAATAACTGAATTTCTATCCGTGAGAAACTTATTTCTTGAAAAGAATGCTACTGTCCGTCCTTATTTGGAATCATCTTTCTTTCTAGGTCCACAAACATTGGTTTTAAAAATATGGTTGTTTCCTGTAAAACAAATGCCCTATTTCCCTTTAAGGAGCATGTCTACTGTATGTAGATAAATCACAACAAGATATGATGAACAGTGAACAGATGCAATTTTAACATTTAACAGATGGTTACGGTACGGTTTAGTGATTCTATTGTAAATCCTTTATGATTCAGCTCTGAATCTTCTGATGGATTTAACCAATGTATTTCCACAGAAAGTACAAAATGATCACAAAACAATCGAGAACCACCCTTCTTCAAGCAGGAGGTCAGATCATGGCTTCCTGGTTTGAGGAGAATCTCTCCTACATCTCATTATATAAACACTTTTATTAAGTGTTGTAAACTGTATTTTAAAGATAAATTTCTTTGCACCAAGTTGACAGGGAACCACCATTCAAAACAGATTATTTCAAAAACTTTGCCTCAGAAATTACTGACATGTATGCAGAAGTTCTACCAGCAACATCAAAATGCAGAAAACCAAGTTCTTTTCTGCCTTAATGAACAAACAGTACTACTCTGCAATGTGGTTAACATTCAGTACTTTACTGTATGCCAAGGCACTGTCTATACCGTAGGTCTAGTACAAAGACTTATTATTCAAACTCACAAGAAAGCCAGCACAGAAAGTCACTGGTGTTAGCACAGAAAAAGTCATATCAATTATTCTAGCACAGTTAATGAAAGTGTAGTTGTTTTGCTCAGACAGGTAAGTAGTGAAAAGCATTAGGCCAGTTTGATCACGATATTTGGGTTTCAGGGAGACATTGCACTTGCAATATACAAATAATAAAATGGCACAGAATGCAACATACTGTAATTTGACACGAGAGTGTGCTACAGTACTGTACATGCAATAAACACAGTTATTTACACAATGTACTGTATCTGTGACAAATTGGGTGTAACTTTTTTCTCTGCAGTCCACATCAAGTTTCTTCACGAGAATTAACATTAACAAAGTCACATTACTGCAATATTGCATCACTACAATGTAGTACTAATACAAAACTACGTACAGCTCAATCAAGAAAATTACACTTAAACTTGGAACATCGAGAGCCCAGGAAATTCATCGCATTTGAGTACACACTGTGCATAATTAGGCAGTGAACAGGTACAGAAAAGGAACCCACAGGGAGTATACTGTACGTACACTGCAGATAAAGTATGAGTAGAGTGATTCAGTCTGTTCACTTCCCTACAGCAAAAATTAGATTTTACAGATGAGTGTATTTCCCACGTTCCTAACACAAGGATCGACATCCTTGACAACTCGATATTGCTATTGCGATCAATGTGCAGTATTTTCGACATCATCGTCATATCGTGGCTGTTGGCAATCTTGTTTAAGCATCATGCTGACAGTGTCGTATTATGTCCAATATGCGGTATTGTACGTCTATGGCAGGGTCGTAAGACGCCTGAGCTGCCGTTCGCCTCTGCCGATGGTTTCTAATTATGAACCTCTGAGCGGATCTATAATGCACAGTTTTAAGTGGCTTTTATGCCGATGTGTAAACACGGCTTTATTGCTTTCAAACAGTGTACATAAACTGTAAGACACAGTGTTTACAGCCTAGAGAAAGACAGATAAGCTCGAGGTTGAACGTACTGACAGATTTTGGGAAGGACATTGTAGATAGATGTGACCATGTGAAAGATAGAGTATAAGTGAGAAATTGAATCTAACAGAGATAGGGAATGGGGAGAGCAATATGTAATGTACAGAGCATCAATACAAATTACAGATAAAGCAATCATCTAAGAAATATTATACAATTTTTTTTTTTTTGAAGGGCCAAAAAAAAGTTCTTGCAAGATGTACATACCAGTCTTTATGAAAGCAAAACAAAAGATACTGTAATTGTAAAATACTTCCAAAGGTATCAGATAATGTGTTCTGTGTATTTCAGTTTGTACTAAATTAAATACAAAGATTGGTTTCTTACAATGCCTACTGTGACTGAATGAATGAATTATAATTAGAAACCAACCTGAAAGCACAGTGGCTGCACTATAATGTAAGTTCACTAATTATATTCCAGAGAACAGATACAGATATTCTTCATGATAATGAGAATGTTTCAGAATCAACATTACTGTATACAAATATGAAGAAGCTATTCTCTAGCTATCGTGCAGCACATGTACACATTACGAGAGTATAAATAGGACTGAAATGAACAGAAACTGTGAGGTTCTCTGCAAAATAAAGTTTAAATATTTCAGGAAAGGGGCAGTAATCAAAGAAGCAGGTGTCATCTATTAAGACAAAGAGCACTGTGTGAGGAAGGAGGCATTTAGGATGCAGTCTTAATGATTTAATTTGAACATGGTCTTCAGAACTACAGTACTGTACATGTAAGCATACAAATGACAGTGGAAGGAGGGAAGGAAGGAAGGGAAGGGCAATATATCCAGGAAAAAGTGAACTTTTTGATAGTAAGAATTTCCTGCAAGTGTACAGTAGCACTTTTGGGTGGTACTGTAGGTCTACTTTGGGAAGAAGGCACATTTATGCACTTTGGGTAAGGGCAATTGTAGAGGTGGGGTTACAGGTATGTTGGTTTTGGTACTGTGGTAGGATGTGCATTTAGAAGGGAGAGACAGGTAAGTTTGGAATGAAGTACTACTGTGATAAAAGCAAATACCCTGTAATTGCCTGGATACTGCTACTATAGTAATACATACAGTATGTACTATACTGTCATCAGTGGAGAACTTAAGTACTAGTGCCAGTGTTCACGATGCCTAAACTTTTTAACGGATTACCAAATCAATTGGATTTTCATTCAATTTATCTAGACTTTATTATGAAATATCTACAGAGAAAAAATGATTATTAGTAATGAATTTACATTGTAAACAACGCAATGCAAATATAGCAAATCAATGGTACAAAATTTGAGAAAGTTCATTTATCATGATGTTGATCACATCCTTGCTTGAGGACAACTGAAAGGACAATCATATTTCTATGTTAGCTACCCAATGTTATCACATTCATATGAAGCTAATTACTGCACTCCTCACTTACCTGTCTCATCACAATAAATGCACTCCCATCTACTGGCATGATGGGAAGTGAAAAGGGTAAGTGAGTCATTTATCGTAAATATCCAAACCAGGTGAGTTTTGGGATGTTTAACACTGGTAAGTACTAGAAATGGATGACAGAGTACTGTAGTCAGCAGCTACTTAAAAGTAGGATACATGCAGATAGACACATCAAAGGGTACTAAACTGTAGATGTACTGACTATTAAACAAATAGGTAAACAACTTGACATTAAAGGGGCTCATTGAGTTGGTTCACAAAAGTAATGATATTTTACTACACCTATTTGCATTCCTCTTATGTTAATGATAAAGGCGATAAGATATTCTGAACACCTAACACACAACTGCAAAAGCAGCAATAACTTGGTAATTAATTAAAAAAACTTACTGCAAATCTGTGACCAGACACTTTTTACCACTTACAGGTATGAACAATAGACAACCCCTGTTCTTAAAAACTGTAAATGTCTCACACGTTCAGTAACTGTATGAGTACTGTAGGTAAGTGATTAATGCTGTTAAACTGGTTAGATACAAGTATTGGAATGCAATGGCTCCCTTCAAACTTGTCACAAAATTAACAATACCAACTTCAACAGAAGGAATGAATGAGGCTAAAAGAGGCAAGGAGTGAACTGTTATCATTTGAACAAGAGAGCTACAACTACTCACACAACTTTGCAACTTTTTGCATTTTGAAAACTACGGTAACAGTGGCTTAGCTATGATTTTTCCCAGAGGGTGAAAGGGGGAGGGGGTGAGGAGCAGATGTATGAAAACTTTTCCACATTACACAGGCTTGGCTTGATAGTGAAAGTGGGGGTGATATGGGGGGATAAGCTGGTCTGAGATGTGTAACTTCTGAAATGATGGAACTGATAACTGACGGCCATCCTGAGGGAGGGAAAACTTTTGATTATGTGGGGTGGACTAAATGCACAGTGGTGTTATACAGTATACCCTGATGCTAGACTTGAGCTGAATGTATGGCCAGAAATTCCTACTTTTAAGTAATGATTTTTAATTTTTGCATTTTACTTGGTGACATAGTCATTTTTAGACCTTATCTGAGTAGGCTTTATTCAGAATTAAATGTAACCTTAAACCTAAGTCAGCATATTGGTACAGTAGTAAAGGCATGCATCAGGTGGTTTTTCGATGTCAGGACCACCCGATTGTTGGTTCGGACTTGATCAAGTCCACCACAAAAAAATCACCAGAATTGACGTTCATGTCAGATCACCCAAGACCAACCCCCGAAAAGTCTGGAACAATGATTCACGGCAAACACATACAATTAGCAAGATTTTCTTTTTTACTGTTGGAACATCACACCATTTACAGATGTTCAAAACATGAAAAATATGCCATCAAGTTGAAGTCCATGCAAGCAAAAGTAACTAAGTCAATGAAGTGAGATCAAAGAAAACATACTCAACCAAAGGAAATTAAGATAAGTAAAAATAACAACTTGAACAAGGCAAAGTGGCATGCAAACAAAGCACAAATTTAAGGATCAAAATCTTGAGATCATAGTAAAATCAACAAGGGGAACGGTGAGTATTTTTACATTAAACTTGAGGTACAGTATGGTAAAGGGCCTTTCATACAGTATTTATAAGTTAATGTTTCAAGGATCAAATCTAAGTCACAGTGCAATCAACAAAAAGGTTAGAAAATGCAGGACAATAACTCGAAATAAAGTGTCTTTCAATCAACTTGGTAAATGTTAAGGGATCCACCCTGAGATTAAAGTACAATCAAAATGATAGAGGCGAACAATTTTAACTTTTTTTTTAATTTTATTTTATTTTTTTTATTGTTAATTCAAAACATGTCTACAGTAAGTATCATTGCAAAGGGAAATGTGTGCTGAACACGAATATTACATTTTCATACCAAGTAAGGAAATTTAAGAAATTTAAGTAGGTTTAAAATTGCCACATATTCCAACCCTTTCAAAGCTCATGAAACTGTCAAAGATCGAGTTGATACAGTATTTACGTAACAGTCATAGAATGGAGAAGATCACCGTGAAGGCCGGTCCGCCTTCCATACTTTTGCGAGTTGATGCTCTGTAGCCTGTAGCGTTTGTGCAAGTATACATTATGGTAATGGTAAGACTGCTGGTGAATAGCAAATGTCTTTTCTAAGTTGGAACACGTTAGTCACTACAAAATTGTCTAGTGTTACCTAACAAAAGCCATTGTTAGCCAGTGTTTTCTGTATTGTAATTTTCTACATGGGATTGTCTAATTCCACAAAATAATCTTTTGACCCTTTCTTATGTGGTATTCAGACTTTCCACCACAACCTTATGAACAGTTAGACAGCTTAGTGTAACTTAGGTGTTGTTACTTCGCAAAACTGCCTTTGCCTGTTGGCGTCCAATACAAGGCAAAGCCAGTCTCTCCAAGTCCTGGAAAGACAGAGAGACGGTCCAAGTTAGCGGAACTTAGAGGTGGCTGATGGTGAAGAATCAGTTTTGACCTGTGGCACAATACTGTAGGTGATGTAAGGGCCTCTGGAATGAACCAAAGTTGATTTGCAATGTCTTGGGATGGTATGCCATTTTTGCGTAGACAAGGCGCTTAGGTTCGGCTTAGTTGGAATGTCGTAACATATGGTGCTTGTCAAAATATTCCTGGGTGAAGTGAACACCATAGATGCTGATTCCTTCATATTCATACTGCCTTCCATCTTTTGTGCCAAACTTCCATTTTCTTTGGATAAAATCAATCCATGATTTTCAAAGTCAGAAGAATCGTCCTGAAACAGCCTGAAAGCATTTTACCAGGCATATCATGGACAGGAAGATGAAACATCTGCTCCACGCTGTGTCACTGCCCCATGCATCTTCTGCCATTTTCTTGCCCAGTGCAACTCTTCTTTTTGCATTCAAAAGACTTCAGCATTACTACTGTACTTTATATTTATGTCGAATCTCCAGGAGAACGTGCAACATCTGTCTTAGTGAATAACAGGATTTTTTTTACCAGAAGACAGTTCAGTTTGACTGTCATACACACAATAAGCATATGCACTCAACATAGTTTGATATTGCTCTCGTGGTACACACTACTCCATTCTGTGACGTCATCAAATTGGGATGTGAATTTCGCAGTATTTTTCGTTCACAAGGGTATTTTCACAGGTGGGTAAAAATTGCACTTTCCTTCTTTCTAAAAACCTATAAGTGACGTGGAAAGTGGCATTCTGCATGTGCTGTGCTCTATCTGTAGACATGAAATTTACCAACTGTTGTGGTTTTCAATGAGTGGTGGCTTTAAAAGCACTAAGCCAGATACAATAACACATTCATAATTGCACTTAAGAATGTAGATATTCAATCATTCAACATCCCCTAGACATGCAACATGGACCTTAACTACAGATACTTGCTTAGAGAAGCTACAAAGTGTGTAAAAAACATCTTTAAAATCCCTTACAAAAAGTCTAAACCTCAGTAAAGACAGTGAATACTGATGTAAGATTGATACAGAATGGTGTCATTAAACAAGCTCCTTTGAGAAATATTCCCAACTAGTTGAAATTTCCACTGCACAAATGAGTATATAATGAAACTACAGGTAATATCTAATTTGATCTAAGAAGGCAACACTAAAAGACTTCACGCTTAGTTTTCTGGCAAAGCCCTGGATACTTTTACAGAACCAGTGAAGACATAATGCTCACAGCTTTGACTACATTCAAGAGCAGTTATCATCAGTGTACACCTACAGAAATAAGATTCAACAAAATGCTTGCTCTATCTTTGTGATACTACTATAAGAACAAGGGCGAGTCTGACAGTAATGTAGCACTCAAAGGGAATTCAACAAAAATGGAATGCTCATGAAAAAATATACCTATATCCTTTAACAAGAATACAAACAAAACATTCCAACATAAAGTCCTTGCAATTTTAGCATGTGTATTGTCACCCACGTACAGTAACCTGTTAGGAAATAAACATTTTTTCCTAGAAGGCCCTATGAGAATATGTATTGAATGGCAGTGCTTGCACTGGGTCCAAACATTGGTCCAGGTACTTGACATCCAAGGGCCGCTGAGTACCCATAGATATAATTTCTTTGCACACTAGTATAATGCCATGCACCTTACCCATGACTAAGTTATTTATCATTGGGTGCATGCTGAATTATAGTATGTCACATGTACTGTATTAAGTTGGTGAAACTTTGGATCTACTGAGCAATTTCAGTACTGGGTCCCGACATCATCAGTCGGGTACCTGCAGATGCAAACACTATAAGATTGGCAGGATAAGTTCATACTGTAGTTCGATAGCAGACTTCATCATTGTGCTTGCATTGCCATATAGCAACACAAAGCTTTATAGACAATCAATGATAAATACAGAACCTCACCTGTGGCAAGCTAAAGCCGATGGTGCCCGGTTTGAGTGATGGATCTTCCTCGGTAGTGAACACAAATGATCCTGCACTGTTCCTTACCAACACATGCCTGCAATGAAAAACAGCAACTATTATATCATTCAGACACATGGACCACAGCTTTGATCACAAAAGATGGTCATTCAATACATGATACATACAGCACTACTGTATATCTTAACTGGGTGCAAGTGGACAGAAACCAAACTGGAAGAAAGGGAAGAGTTGTAAAGTACCTATGTCTGTCAACTCAAGTTCAGCCACTGATGCAACCAAGTTTGGTTCATTAAGGTCAACTAATTGAAATACTAAATACTTACCTTGACGCTTCAATTTTGTCACTAGTTGAAATTATAGCACGGTTGGTTAGTGAGGCTGCATCGCTGGGGCACTTGACCACTGTGCACTCTTTAGGCTGTGAGAAAACATATTGAATGGGTTACTGTATGGTAAAATTGCACCAAAGCACAGTATGCCCAAAATGGTTGGGTTGAGCAATAGTTGTTGTGTACTATATTTTGGAATAGCCTACCAAATGAATGTATGGTAGCCAAGATGTACAGAAAAGTTAGGAGGGAATGAAAGTCATCTATGCCACCAACTGGTGCAGGTGATTTTGAAAATGTATTTTTCTTTTGCAACGCTGGTCAATAGGTCAGGCAAAATGATACCATACTGTACATTGAGGGCAAATCTCATGTAAATGACAGTGGTAACTTAACACAATCAAATAAACATGCACAAAACTGTAACATACATGTACCGGTACTAGGTTAGGAAATGGATTTACAGTGCTGACATGTCCAAAAGTGGAACCTAAATTATTTTGGCAGAACCTAGAAGGATAGAGTAAGTGCAGCTTATGGCACTAGGCCTCAAGTTTCAACTTTCATTTGCACATGCACAGCCCACACCCAATATTATTTTTTGTACAACAAACAGTTGACCTACCTCACAAAGCCAGCCCATTTCCACTTTCCCTATTTGCCCAGTATGGCACCTAAGTTACTGTCCTAAGCTAGATTGACCCCCAGAAGTGGCACTGAAGACCTCAAATTTTGGGACAAGTCTGCTGTATGCACTGCAATTTTCAAAAAGGTAACTTAAGCTAGCCCTGAGTTAGCCTTAAGTTAGGCATCCTACTGTCACAGTGTTAGTGTGTCAGTGTGACACTTCACACAGCAAAGGCGGATATCACTAACGAGACTTACCACCTTGTAAGACATTTTTGAGGGAAAATAAACTTTTTCCGTGGGAAAAGCACTTCTTCTCGCCGATTGCACCAACAGGAGGCCAGAGGTTGTATAGCTTCTACAGTGCCAGTGCACGTCACTGGCTGTTGCGTGTAGCTAGGAACCCAACTGCCTGCGTGGAGGAAACCTAGCCTAAGTAGTAATAAACATAGCAAGCATTGGTAAGTTATTGAAGCCTAACTACACCTAACCAAGTAGGCGGTTGTGTCTATCATATCAGACGACTTCTTGAACTGTGCAGCTGACTGTAGGTGTTCGCTAGCTTTACACTGTGGGTTAGGTAATCGTTTGGGGTGCCGTTTACGCAAAATTCTATGCCATGGAGAACTTTGATACAATGAAAACATCATCAGAGCCTGTTCTCACGAATGATAGCAAAAATCAATCATTGCACTAGCATTACGCACTACATCACATTCGCCATATCACATTTAACTCACCGAATCAAGTTCTGTTATTCTTGTAGGTCATCATGTAGTTTACAAGCTTGTTAAACCCCTTTGCTTGTCACAGAAGTTTAAGATCTTTCTCGGAATAATATGAGATTTATCCACTAAGCCATCTTTTCCTGCAAAGATTAATTAACTGGGACCGTTACCATTGCATCAATCCAATTTGAAAATTGAATAGATGGTGCTTTTACAACTGCTTCTTTGTAAAGTCTCCTGAAAAGTAAACAGGTGACGGACGATTATTACCCTGGGTGACAGCTGTCACAGCATTATTGGAAACGTGAGGTCTGAACAAAATATATATTTTCCATTGTTGTCATTAATGTATCTATAAGATAATGCTCGTTGTAAGTTGACCTTCGCTATTCCTTGGTTCAAGATTCAGAAAAAGTAATGTGCATTTTGTGGAAAAACCAATCACCATAATAAAAGCATATTTCAGGAGTAAGAAGTCTGAAGACACTTGAGGATAAGCTACCATATTGATTGTGGATGAACACCGGCGACATGGGTTATTCTTTTGGGGAAGTGTTCAGAAAGTAACGAGGCAGGGGTGGACCAATAAATCCCCATACAACTCATACCTGCTCCCAGAACGACCATTTAAAGTTTCAATCTGACGGACGAGAATGTATCAATAGTCTTTTTAAGACCAGGGGTGGAGGACTTGCCAAACTCAACAGCTCATCAGCTGTACCGAGCAACCTGGCGAGGATGATATACCTGAATCGGACAACAGGGATGACTGAAATCTCGAACAATACCGTCAGTACCAATGTGTAAACAGGTTTCCTAGGCCGAACAAGTATGATTGAGTCACCCGTCTTCCAACTGGCACGATCGAGATTCATGCAGAGACCTGACAACTGCAAGAAGGACACTTAAATTTAACTAACAAGCCAACCCTTCATCGGTGTTTGATGTAGCATTTTACCTTCGAACAGAGAGCATTATCGTGATAGATACAGACTCTGCCGAAATATACCCATTAATGGTCACCATTCGTAGGGGGTTTCAATGCTTTTACACTAGAACTTTCTACCAGACTTGGTGGCTTTCATGAAGCTTTCACATGGCACATTGAGTTTTTTTTTTTTTCTAAGTAGTCAACTTCCCTTACAATTAAGTAATGACAAATGGTCAAGCTAGGAGAATCTTCATGTGTCTCATACAAACGAACATCAGTGAGTGAAATGTTATAGGATTAAGTTGGTTTTTTGGCGATACGTGGGTGGAAACTTGTTAACTCAAAATTGCGCACTGGGTCTGCAGATGCAATGGTCAAAAATTCATCAAACTTGACCTTTTCATAACTAGTGGATGTGAAACGTGACTCATTGTAGGGATTGTCATATGGCTTTATCTTTCTACACCTTCATAAATGTCAAATATCAATCCAATGTGTCCTTTTAATAGTTATACTGTATTATACTGAATAAGGATGATAAGTAATGATGCATAAAAAGTACCAGCAAATAATGCTTTGCCGCTATATGATTTCTTCACTTTGTTATCATTTTTTTATTTCGTTCATCATCTTAATCTTGTCCAGTTTTCCCACATACATGCCAAATGTATCATGACGTTTAAATCGAGCAATTTTATTTACTTCTTTATTTATTTACTTATTACTGTTTTTTAACTGACATCGTTTCAAAAGTTAGGCTCAAAATTAGACGGCGCTGTTTACTTTTTCCAGAACCATAGATGTTGAGGCTAAAGGGCCGCATTACAACTCTCTCAACTACAGACCCATATCCATATCTCCCCATTGAATTACACACTAAAGTAACCCGACCTTCGAGACCGTGATTGGTAGTGGCCTGGCCTATCGTGACATTTAAATATTTCCGTGTGTCGACCATTCAAATTTGAGCTAGAAGGGGTGGAAATTTGAGAGGTGCCCCATTTACACGACTCACGGACCGGAATTATATCTTGTACAACTTCAGTTTTCTAAACCAATCTCAATCTCCTTCAATCGTCCTAATGTTCACATCATCTTCACTTTAATTGGTGCTCGTCAACATCAAAGCAAAAAAAAAATAGTAATGATAACCAAAACATGACGAAAAGTCTTACACCAGTGCTCAATTAGGCACTCTTCCGGATCACGGATTTCGCTGATGTTCATAATCTATTGGTGGTATTTCATATAGTTTGTTTCAGTTTCTAACTGGGGAAACTTTGTTGCTCGAGTTCCCCAGGGGTTGACCGTATAGCGTATTATCACTGAATGTAACAATCTGCCACAGGAGGCTGTCACTGCTACGACAGTCAAAGGTTTCAAGAACATTATCGATCCTGTTTTCCAGAACAGAAGGGGGCGCTACATAAGCCAGAGATGGCTGCCTACCCCAGCTCTTACGACCCCATCGACATCTAATGTCGGTGGGCTCCGGTAAATCGGATACAGGACCTGCTGTGACGAATACATTGTGACCCCGTGGACTACGACGCTTTGACTTGTAAGAAATACATGCTGCATGTTACGATGTCCCCCATCATAACCTCCAATGATAACAAGGGATCCAAGTAATTGTTACTGACTACTACAAATATAACCAGGACCTACTAGTACCATAAACCTAAATCCCTCTTCGATTAAAGTTACAGGTCCTTAAATTTAAAATCCAAAGTCTGTAAATACACAATAATAGATAATCCGTCAAATATTTTCATGTTCTGTTTGTTTAGTGGGATGGGTTCTAACATAGATGTTATACCTGCAGTATTCAATGAACTTGTTAACTGTGGCAAAGTGCAGAGTTCAGTTTTGTTTATAAAATGTTTGGTAAGTAATGCCTAGATTACGTGTAACATTGTGACTTGAGCATTACCTGGTTGTTGGCCAGTCCAATGAAGTGTAGCGTTATGGATTGCGAATAAGTGCTGCTTCTCGGTCTATTGCAACAATGATCCCTGTTATGCAAGGAGGAATTACCGTACCTATTTGCCAGAACTCTGATCCTTATTACCAACCCCTGATGTAGTAGAGCCAAAATCAGATCATAAAGGAGACGGATGCTGCATTCGTCTTAGATACGCATAGTCAGCTTCTCTCTTGTGATACATGCTGCACTGGTACCATTGCAGTTGCCCATGATTGGTCCATTAGAACGACAAGAAGAGTAACTATAACAACGGCTATGAATTTATATTTTACATAGTTAATACTGACTACATGGTAAACTGTATAACGGTAAGGATTATCATTGTAATTATAATGAAATGTTAAGAATTGTCCTTGCAAGGTGTCTCAAAATATATGAACTCCTCATCATATCTGGTCACTCACACCGGGCTTTCCCACATCCCAACACAATGACGCATCCATGTGACACTTACAACCCCTACCCCACCACCTCACAGCTCCATTGCATATATTTTGAGGTTGATATTGAAGAAATCAGGGTTCCTGTATCAAGTTCCTATGAAAACAAATTTTAGAAATACGCCCTCTACACCTCAAAGTTTTCACTGTGATTGCAAATGCATATCACGGATGGTAGCTTTATTTTTGTGTAGTAAGCTTTGAAGTCTGTTGCTGATTACATGTAAGCATATTTTGCACATTTATGTTAAATTGAATAATCACAAATTAACAATTATTCACTGGAAACTAATTCATGAAATTAATATTTTTGGTTGGATCAGGGTAAATGGGAGGGTTAACTGTCCTATAAGGGATTCAGTTACTTGATACAATCGACGTAAACAATCTTTCAATGTACAAAAGTGTGTCATAGCACGATAGTGTATATGGTAGTGTGTGGTACTGCATATTACTTGTTTCCTCTGTGTAATGTATTTCTCGTGATTTTTGTTTAATTTTACTGTGATGTTATAGTATCGTTATTCCTAAATTCTAAACCAAAGTCGAAACTGGTAACAGGTTTGACCGTTGTAAGGGAGGGAGGGAAGGTGAAAGGGGAGGATCTGTAGAATGGCGGCATGAGGTCAAATTTATACGGATCCAGGAAGATCGGGCTTAAAATGATAGCTAAAAATTAAAATTGGGATCCTTTGTGTTTCCCGTGCCATATTACAACAGAATACTTACTGTTGGCACATTCTTAATCTCGTGATCTTATTATCACAAAACTATGCTTGAATATTTGAGTTTAATAAGATGTAGTAGATGTTAGTATTCACCTGCAGAGCTGTCAGTAAAAAAAAAAAAAGAATTTCCTAAACAGGTGTCGGGATAGAAAGTGAAACTTTAGGGGGCAGGAAAGGCTGATACAGAACTCAAGTAAAATTAAATTAAAAAAAAAAAACGTAAATAAACAAAAGATTTAGTTTTTTTTTTGTAAACTTTAGTATCGGCATTGATAGATATGATGCCGTTTTTTTTTACTAACACTGTAGTTGTGGCTCAGTTTGGTTACTGTACATGGATACATCATTAACAAATCACCGATGTTCGTACCTAAAGTCATAATATACTCTGTTTTTTTTTTTATTTCAATGTGTAGACCATACCGAGCTACAAACAACGTTCAAGCCATCCATTCACTGTGCAAGAGTCTCCGAGTGTCTGCAAACACAACTTCAGGTTTATTCACAAAAGAGGACATGATTGTATGGTCCTCGACGTCCGTAATGTATGTTTGCTATGGTGCCCTCACTATCAAATTACATTAAGGAATAATTACATGAGCCCAGATCGTGTGGTGGCCCGTTCATTACATGTGTGCTGGAACAGGCGAGGATACAGTTTATCTGTTAATTTCACTATCGAGCATGCGTCAGTTTTGGTTGGGTGTAGTCTTGGTCAAGACGTTTTTAGTTTTAATTTCCTCTCTCGTATTTCCTCACGCAATGATTTTAACATACCCATCACGTTGCTACTCTAAGAGCACTTTGTGTGTCAGCTGTTTACAGTGGCGACCCGATGGATGACTTTGAAAAATAAAGGAGCGCAAAAAAAAAACCAAAACAAAACAAAACAAACAAAAGCAAAAAACAAAGTGAAGAGGGAGGAATGGTATTGGTGGAGTTTGGGGAATTTTGGTAGACCTAAACTGGGCTGGGGGGGGGGGGGGTAAGGAAAATTGGAGGGCTTCACAACTGTGATCTTTTTATCACATTGAAATTAGCACGAACCAGATTAACACAGCAATTGAAACAAAGTGTTCATAATAAGTGATTCGAGGTTTCGATTGATCATACACGTGCCTATTTTTCATTAACAGTTATGGCAAAAAAAGAAAAAAAAAATGCAGTGATCAATCGGTATAAGGTCCAGTTTGTTACTCATAATCGAAGATAAGGTTCATTATTCATAATCGAAAAACAGGTTCGCTATTTATTATCGTACAAGGAAGCAACATTATGGACATTGAACCTTTCCCCTATAATGAATATCGACTGCAGCTGCGTCTGAATTTTGAACCTTTCTGATGTTACGAATATCGAACCCTTTGTCATAGTTACGGAAACGAATTTTGGTCACATTACAAATTACGAACCTATGAATGTGGAATCCTTTTTTCTTATGAATATCAAACCTTTTTTCATATTATGAATTACGAACCTAATAAGTAACGTATCCTTCTCTGTGTAAATTATGAGTATCGAAACTAATGACTAAAAACCCTTACGAGTGAACTTCCCTTATGACTGAAACCCATGAAGAGTGACCTTCCGTTATGACTGAAAAACCCTGTGAATAGCGAACTAGTGACCCCAGGAAATGTATCATCATGCTTGAGGATTTGAGATGGACTGTTGGAAATATTTAAAAGACTGAAATCCGATGGACAATTAAATCCGATTATTTTTTTTTTTTCTTACAATAAAGGTTCTGCTTCACTGCGGATGTTCAACTTAAAATAGAAATGTTTTCTTTAAGTGAATGCGTTGCTCTCACCGTCCCTAAATACGTACCCGGTTAACTAAAGAAAAGAGATAAACCCTTTCTTGTAACAAATTTTGAACACGTTCACGTGTTAACGCTAAAGTAATAACAATAAAATACATAAGCACAATAAAAGCATCGTACAGTAAACTAAAGGCTTTGATGCCAATACGGTGATGCGGTTGAAACGTCAATTGCTTAAATTTGACCACTTAGGCTATACCCTGTTATAGTAAACATGCAAGAGTTCAGATTTGAACATGTTATGTTCAAAACTTAAACACTTTTCGTTGATGAACACGTCACAAACAGATTTCCAAAGTGGCGAATATATGTGTTTATTCCAGTGTCTGCGTTTACTGCCCTTACGTATTTTATTGTTATTACTTTAGCATAAACACCGTGAGGTGTTCAAAAGCTGTTAAAAAATTTTTTTCTTACAATTTTTTTTTTTTTCACAGTGTTTAAGAACTACTACACGAAGGTTTCTCAAAGAAATTTACTGACTACACGAAAACGTGCTCCCAAATGCTTAAAGGGAATAAGCAGTTATCCCAACTTTATTCTGAAGCATCAGCTAAATCTTGCAAATCTCCTCTTTTATAGCTTACAAATATCTTTCAGGATATTTCAAACTATTGTGCATTCAAAGTAAGCAAACAACTTGCATAAATTAGCAAACCAGTCACGAAAACATTGTCCTTTGATGCAAAAGCGCCATCCACGAATTAGGATACGGGACTATGCTGATACAAATATCGGTGACTTCATTTTCCATTTACACGGAGAGGTATAGTAAAACAGATGTCCACATGTTGATAAGGTCGTCACAGCTTTTTTTTTTGAAAATGACCACATGTCGTCATGCATGCAACCGCATCCTAAGCATGTTATAGTGAGTTACAGTATAATAAGTGACCTCAAACTAAAAAGGACTTCGACTTTATTTAAAGGCTGTAATGCATCACCCCAGACAGTTCCAATTCTCCCAACCACCTACCTCTAGTCCCTCCCTCAGCCTGTCTTACATTCCTCCACATGTGTAATCAAAACAATGGATCCCTGTGTACGCTGTGTAATTCGAGCTGCTCTGCATCTTTCGAATTTGCTGGCAATCTAAGAGTACTGTAACTTAGAACCAGTTGAGAATTTTCCTTTCAGGGAGGTAAAAATATAGCTTAGGGTGATGCAATACAGCCTTTAAGGTAGTATAGGAGATGCAGAAGTTGTATGGGAGATATGAGCCAAAACAATTCTGGTAGTGTGAAAATGTATCAATGAACATTTGTCATCACGTCGTAATTATAGAGATATATAGTTCTAATTAAAGAAATTAACCCCTGAATAATGTGTGAATTTCAATTAAATTGATTTTGTTTTTGTCTTTTCATCGGTGAAAACCGAAAACAAAATCAGAACTCGGTGACGTCATACAAGCCCAACGTCTTTGATATGCTTTGTATTTCTTTGTAATCGTGACTGTCAGAAAATAAACATTTTCCATATAACAAAGCAATATCTTGAGTTATGAACAAGACATCAGTATCGGCTTCGAGGTGTCTGTAGTTAATGCTCTCTCCGTCGATCACAATAATATGAAGTGTATTCTCGTTTATAAATTGTAAATCGTAAATCCATCGTGCTACGTTATTCCTTCAATTCAAGGAGGTAGATTGCTTACTGTAAGCCAGTTTTTCTATTCCTTATGTATGTATACTTTTGTATATGTATAAACGTTGAAGTTGTATAATTTTTCATGCATCACTTCTTATATCTTTGCTCGTAAATCCTCTTTACAAACATTGTATTTAAACTGAATTGAATAAAAAAAATAAATTTAATTAATGAAATTAAGTATAGCAAACAAAATTTATCGAACAAATGAAATTCCTCCACGTTAACAACTGTTAGAGTGTTGACTTAGGGCTGTTTCTGTAAAATGTCTTCTTAAGCCGTTTTTGTTAGACCATCATCATTTTCCATAACTATAGTCCAGTTCTGTCGGGTAAAACTGTACAGACACATCCTTTCATTAACGTACTTTATTTGGCAGCGTAAATTCTATATATTGCTAGCATGAAGGTGGTATACTTGTCAACTCGATAGACGGACTTGAGTAGTATCACTAGTGAGACCTGTACCGTTGCATATTCATTATGTAGGCGCTTATAGTAAGAACCGTTAGTTTTCAAATATGATTTCTGCTTTTTACCTGTTTTTATGCCAATCCCGTTGCTTTTACTGTCATTTTCCTTCATTGAAAGACGTAGTCCGTTCATGCACAACCTCGCGTGTACATTTAAAAATAAAGAAAAAGTTAAGATCAAACATAATCTTGTCTTTTGGTTTTTCAGTACACACGCAATCACTTTAACTTTGACGTAAATAAGGACAACTCCTGGGAAAATAGTTCTGGACCTTTAATTCTTTAAATGTAGAGATATGGCAAAATACTCTTCCCTCGAAGAACTTTTCTCCTGTCACTCAATAAAGTGTTAGTTTAAAATGTAAACAGCACAGTGACCCTCGAGATATTTGTCTCTCTTTATTAAAGCTGGAATATGATATGTACTGACCTTATTTGGTCTTCTACCTTTGTTCTTCGTCAGTATTTCAGGGATGAGAAAGTAGGGGAAAAGATCCCCTGTCACAAAATCGGAAAGGGAACCGTGGACTCATCTTCCAGATATTTGAATATGAAAATTGTCTAGGCCCTTTTGTTGACCCTACAAAATTCAGACTCTACAAGATAGTAGCCAATCACCGTCACTTGAAACCAAACAGACCAACGGGAATGAATACGAGTATTCATGTATGCAAAAATACAGCTTAACCAATGTTCTTTTGAGGTATAGTTATGACATAATCTGGGAATGTGCCTTTCATTGACAAATTTTCAACTCATATTCCAGCTTTAACAATTTTTTTTCAGAATGAGTTATATCTTTATCTTCACCATTATCATGCGATCCGAGTAGTGGGTGTGACCCTAAAGCCAGGTGGGGTGACACTAACGCCAGGTGGGGTGACAATAAAACCGGGTGGGGTGACACTACAAAACCCAGGCCAAGTGACACTAAAACCAGGTCATGTGACACTGAGAATATCTCTATGGTAATACATTGGAATATATGATACCATTAATTGCAATTTTACTGTTCCATATTCGGCATTCAAATCACTAAATTGCAAGGAACGCAATTTTAATCCCACTCGATAATTCACAAATAGCTGTACACCATAAAATCTAGTTTACCACACCATCAGGTAAGCCTGATGTATAATGTCTCATGCATATTCAAATTACAGGTCTGTGATGAATGATATCATCGATTTGAATATGTTTCCCTGAATTCGAATGTCTCATTGCCTATTTTTTTTTTTTTGTTTCAAATCAAGCAATCGTAAAAGAACATTTTACACCGGCATCAGCCAGTAGATGTGAATTGTTCCTTTTCAGGGCTACTGCCTGTCGATCTGCAATTTTCAGCAATGCTTTAAATTCATTCCTCTGGAAAGACCCGAACTTGACACTTGCCGACTTCAAGCCTGAGAGGGTTCATATCCAGTGTTATCAGACAAATATATCAACGATCCCATGTAGATTTTTAATGAGCAAGCACTGGGCACACAAAGCGCTGAAGAAGACTGACGTTTTGCAAAATCATGGATTTTTTTTTCTCTATCGTTGAAAACAGTGTCTCAATAGCATGTTCGTTTAGAATTTACGAATTTTTAATGAATAATCTATTTCGAAATGGTACATTGCAACTTATGAGAAGTCAAACAGATACCCACGTTCCCCCACCTCAAATCTGCCACTGTGGTGTTCCCTTTAAAAAAAATAAGGTAGGACTTGATGGTTCAATCTGCAGTCATGGAACAGCCTACAACTTTTCCGGCCTATAGACTTAAAGTGACCTGTCCAGTTGAGTTTCGTTGGCATTTGTCTGGACGCTGTTTATACAAGTACTGTTTGTTAACAATCTTTGGATGGATTTCGACCCATTTGTTCAACTTACAATAAAACTCGAGGTCAAAGTTATACCACAAACTTAACTTCGGAATGACCGTGGGGTTGAGCTATTACCGAATTGCCCCATGGGTGGGCCGATAGAGTCAAAACAACTGTTGGAAAGGATAACAAAGTGAATCAGCCATAGTTTTACCATGGGGTATATTTTATGGTATGAAAAGTCTTAGATGGCACTCAACTTGACCTATGCGAAGAAGGTATCGTGAATGAATAAAAGTTACATTCACCGAGAAAAAAAAAATCCATCTCGGTGGGGAAATGGTCGAAAACGTGGTCACATCGTTGATTGAATATGTGAAGAATGCCTCATAAAGGATTTGAAAATCACTTTCAACCAGATTAGAAAGTAAAGTGCAGCGAAACCAGCAACATGGCCGTGGTTGGGGGGGGGGGGGGTGGGATGATGGAAACGGAACGTACCCAATCAAAATATCAGGCTGATCGGATCCGTTTTTCATATGGTCACAAAATGGAAAATGGAAAAGTTAAAAGCGGTACGTTGATTTTATCATTTTAACAATAATAAATTTATGAGGATTGTGAAGTGAACTGAGATCCACATGAATACGATTCTCCTTAGCATAGTTAGTCATATTTCATATCCAACTGTCACAAAATATGTCTGGGCTACACCTTTGCTTATTTTCAATTTTCAACGAAAACAAAACAAACAAAAAGCAACTGGAAATGGAGAAATTTGTCTTTAAATTTTCGGACCACAAGTTATCCTTCGTCTTCAGTTTCAACGAAGGCCAGGTAACATTCCTACATGGGTCGCTTATGAGCCCCATATCGACGAACATATGGGGCCCATATGACTTTGCACCCAAGATCTGCTAAGGCTCGATCCCAAGTGGGTCAGCCCAGATAACCAATATGGGGTAGTTCTAGGGTCCATATGGACATCATAACTATATCTATATGGGTCATATAGGGTTATCTGGGGTGGCCCATATGGGCCCCGCATAAATCTTGTTCGCAAAATCATATGGGCCCAAGTGGATTCACCTATAGGCTATATTTAGGGCCCATGTTGGATTGTAACCCGTGGAAGGCAACTGAAAATGAACAACAAATGAACTAAAATACATGAAAAACATACAAGAAAAGTGGAAGCAAAGGAGTACCAGCTATTGTAAGAAGAAACTGGAAACGAAGCAATTAAGTGACAAAACACAATGGCTATCTGATCATGCTGACCAGGGGTTTGCGGACTTGGACAGAGTGTATCAAGCTTCCAAATCCAGCTGGTCTCTTTGTCGCGTTTGCTCTCAAGGATTTTTAAAATAGTAAATTTGAATTTACTTGGTGTTCATCTACCATGCATCAAAATGGTATAAGGTCCTTTCGAGCCCATCATGGGCTTCCTTGTCTTCAGACTTTAAAATTCAAGTCTATTACGCCATTTTGATAGTTACAAATGCTTTTCCGTCGATCAGCGACGTATGTATGACGTACGTATCAGCGACCTATCAGCGCAAAAGAAAAAAAAAAAGTAACCTACTCAAGTGACATTTCAACATGGGCCCCTTATGGCCGCCCCTGAAATTTAATAAGGTCGACGAGAGGTTTTCATCTTTTTACGTAACTTGAAAGTGTAGGCTAAACCATTCATGGACCGTGGAAATGACACTATGTGTAGGCCTACCAGGGGAAAATTCCCATTCAGTCCTATTGAATCCACTTCACTTAATGGGATCCCATAAATTTAAATTACTTCTTTTTGGATTTAATGGGACTTAATAAGGAATTTGGACAGTCACAACATAAAATCCCATTAAATCAATGGGAAAATCCATCATCCCATTGATTCAAAATGGAATTTGGAACATCCCATAAGAGTCCCACTATGATCCCATTAAAAACTCCTATGGGAATCAACGGGGAATTTTCTCCTATTTTTAAGCTATTAGTTTGACCAATTTTGCACCATTCGCCATATAGACACTTTCCAGTTTTCTTCAAAGGTGAGGGGGACACCAACTTTCATAAGACAACCCCTCCCAATATCCCCTTGTTTCTGTCCCATGTAACACTCCAACATGGACCCCATATCGACAAACATATGTGGAACATATCACTTTGCACCCCAGATTCATAAGGGGTTATATGGGTCAGCCTACATATGACAAATATATATGGGGTAGTTCGGGGTCCACGTGGACAATTGTCCCATATGGACACCAAAGCTATCTCGTGAGGGCCATATGGTTATCTGGACTTTCTCATATGGGCCCCTTTGAGTCGTGGGTGCAAAATCACATGGGCCCCTTAGGAATATGGGAGCCATGTTGAAATATGTTAATTACTTGCATGTTATGGGGTTGAAATAGTTTCGCAGTGCCATGTAAATTACGTGTTTCTTGGTCAGCCGTGACCTCGTACGTACGTTTATTCCTTCTGTAACTTGTTGTCCAGTAGACGCATCTCGATAATTTGTACAAGTCCACGCCTTTCCCGTATCCCTGAACTTAAAACCTGCTCCACACCCACGTCAAAGGACTCAGTGACCCGTCGAGTCCAGCTCCCTTATTCCACTACCAGTCCCATTACTTGGGTTGTGCAACGCTACACCAACACTGGACCAAGTACGAATAGCAGATCCCTATATAGACAATGGGTATAATAATGGGCATGTACTACCGCGGAATTACTCACATGACCGCTCCATGCGATCAAGAGATATCTGTATATGTATACGATACATATATCATGGGCTAACGAGGTTTGTTGAAACCTAGTTGCATCATCACTTTAATTTCCCGTAAAAGTTATTATTCGGCCTTGTGAACGTGAACAGCTGTGTCAATCCCTCTTTGCTCTACTTCATCACGAAACAAGATTTTAGAAAAAACTTGCCCCGAATACCGACTTTTTTCACGATAAGCCGTTTCACTTTCACTAAATGTTCCGGCAGAGCCCATGTCGAGAAATACTGTTGTGAGTGAAACGACTTCCTGTCTATAGTCCTAGTCCGCACCACAGGGGTTGTAAATATCCCAAATGGTCATCGCACAGCTTGACACCAACTAGCTGACCCTGTTTCATTCATGTCAAGTTCCCGCAAAGGTGGTGACGTACACTTCCCCGTTTTTACGTCGTGGCACTCGTAATAAAAACGCAATTGTATTTGACTTGACGTTGCGAACATACTGTGACTGAGTGAGTGCCTCCGGAATTAGAATATTACCAGCTCTGTGATTCGTTCAGGTAAGCAACGCGGTAAAGCGAAAATCTCCCCCCTTGTCGTTCAGTTGTTGTTGAGAGTACGGTGTACGACACTTGTTGCGCGTTATTGACATGTACCTCGACTAGCAGTAGACTCGGCGCGGCACAATACACATTGTTGACATCTCCAAAACAGCCGTAAACCTAAGTGGCTGGAGTGATTGTTTAGTGCATAAGGTAAGCTTCCGGTGTATAGAACCCATAGCATGTCTTCACGGGTAGGTTCACCTGCAACACTTTGCTAGACATTGCGGTTTAGTTTTACTCAGTTTGTAACACAAGTGCATTGTTACTCACAACTTACAGTTTATTCACTATTCGTGCTCGAACGAAGTGTTTACCGGATTTGTGTTGATTAGCTACGTTAGGGCCTAAGTTAGGCGCTACGCTAAGTGACTGATACAGTGAATGTTTCATAATGATAGTGAATTAGTAAGTAGGCGGTGGCTTGACCAATGCCACAGGTGATACAGAAGTCCAACTTCTGCTTTTAGTTTTGTATGGAGTCATGCCTACATGTATTCAACAGAAGTAGTCGTAAGCAATTATTAACACTGTTTGCCCGCTAGGACCTACAGTACTATGAGCTTGACAGTGTGAGGTAGAGCAGGGAGCAGGGAGCTGTTGGTTAGAGCTTACCCCTCCTGCCCATGGTAGCAAATGTGTGGGCACTTAAAGGGTTAAGGAGAAGGCCTAGGCCATAGGGGCCTTTCAGTGCCCAGCGGATTTATCATTTTGTTGTTTGGACAATGTTAATCTTCTGAGTTAAAATGGTCTCACTTGGTGTACTGAGCACTGGAAATCAGCAACTGAATTAATGCATTGTAACTTTGGTGAAGCCATAAAGAAAAAAAAAATGAGCGCGTAACATCAGCGTAGGCCAGACCTAACCTTGGTATATTTGATAAACTTAGAGTGACACTTCAACTTAGTATTTTGATATAAACATAGGCAATTTCCCAGCTTCACAGTGCACAAAGCAAATCGACCTACTTGAGTCACTTACTGTAAAAAGAAGATTAAGTTACTGCAGTGATTTAATGGTGTAATGCTCCCTGCCGACTGTAAGTATTGGGAAGGCCTAACCACAATTTTGTATACAATTCTTGGTGCAAGGGCTGACCTAAGACTGTTAGTTGCATCCATAAACTGTGAACGAAACTGGGAGCCCTTCGCAATTCAATCCGTTTCATCAAATGGTAATAATATACCGTATCTCCTATTAGGCACAGAATTTTTTATAAAAGTGGGCACATTTGTAGCAGTGAGTACAGTAACGACTAAAGTTGAGAACCTCTGACCACCTTTTGTGCAAGCCATGCAGACCATGATTTCGGGTATCTGGCTGGATTTGAGGGTTTTGAAGTCACCTACAGATTCTATACCTGGATTTATTAAGTATAATGTGTTACTAGAAGTGCCATGGCCATACAGGGGACCATGGATCAAACACTTACAGTATGAATACCCACACTTTGCCTACCACTCAGAGAACATAGTGTCAACATTACATGTATCCATGTAGGCATATGTGAAAAGCAGCATTTGCAGTTTCATAGATAGAACCATAGTGCCCACATGGGGCCTTGGACTAAAAATCCCTTAACACCCTGAAGGTACCACTTATATTGTTACAAAGCATCAACATTGTATCAGAGGATCTGTGGAAGGAGAAGAATTTTGCAGAATGTCATAAAATGGGCCATATGACCCACCAAGGGCCTTGGACCAAGAACTTTTGAACACCCCAAATGGCCCTCCACCTATGGAACATTGCCTCCAAGTTTCATGCAAATGCATGAAAACATGATGGAGGAAAAGCATTTTTAACAAATGTTAATGTTCAGATAAGCAACACACACCACATCATTATAGTGACTCACTTTTTTTGAGGGACCACTTTTTTTTTTTTTGGGGGGGGGGGGGGACAGTGCACACAAGATTCAAGTATTGTGAAAGGGTATCTTTCATCTGAAGGATTCATATAAAAAAGTGCTCTCAATATGGTGTATCAGTTTCCATACCAAAACTGTGATGGGAACAGCATTGAGTTGTCTGCAGTATAATGTTACATGCACAATTGATAAATTTTGGAAATTGGGAGATGGGGGGTGCATGTACTGTACTGTACATTCATATCACCCTCTGGATTACCATTGGTCTTTGTGTTCTGATGTCTTTTAAGTTTAACTGTTTCCAGATGAAAACCTCACAGAAATAGCTGAAGTATACTCTCACTTTGGTAGTTCGAGGCCTTTATGGCTGCAAGGTGCACCCACCAAACTACATTGGAAAGATGTAAACTTGACATGTTTGCCGAGGTTGAAGCGATAGAATGTATCGTAGAACAGTGTGTTAGGATTCTTACCCCCTCTATCCTCATTCTACTGTACCATTAAACTAAAACCGTACTTCTCCACTACTTCATACTTTTTGTGCAGTTTCCTGTGTTTTAATGTTTTCTAATAGATTTCATGGATTTGATATGTCATTCTGTGCATTGTGGTTTATACTCGCATCAGTTAGTAATCATCAAGGGAATCCTCTTACTGTGCTCAGTACTGTGTTGACCTTATGGTCAATATTTTATAGATTTTTAAGCAGAGTGCAAAGTGTATTGATTTTGTGATAAAGTATATTCGGTGCACAGGTTGTGTGCATGCGGATTCAGTTTAGGAGGTCATGCGATTATGAGCGCTATCATTCCCTAATTGAATTATTGACATGCTTCAGTGAAACACCCACCAGGTTTTCTTGTTTAAAAGTTACTGTGTGTTGCTGAACATGTAGAAAGTTTCAATCTAGGTGTTTTCATTGAAACTGTCCAGAATCTCACTTGCCTCCAGCGTTGGAAAGCCTTGCGAACCTTTCCAACCTGGTTCGACTAGGCAAGTTACCAGAAATTATCGTCTCTTTACTTTTAGGTACGCTTCACTTGCCCTGCATACCCTCTGACTCCATGCCAGCAGATGATTCGCGCAGTGCTCGCGCAAAAGTTCACCTCCTTTGGTTTTAGTGTTTTAACTAAGCACAACAGATTCTCTGTGCCATGTGAACAGAGTGCTTTCATATGTAGGGATACATAACAGCCTTACACACATATAGTGGGAGAACCAAACACCTTTCTAACAAACACGCAGTAAAGAAATTACCACAATCAAACCATTTTAAATTATGGGTTAGGTGACTTTAACGTCTAGCTTTTTTTTTGTTGCAGCTTTCTACTGCTTGTTGATGGTCACAATCAGCAGGGATAAAAAAGTTCAGTACAAATGTCATAGCTGTAACAGGTGATTGGGTTTTAATATTATGAATGTGATACTATAAATGTCATAGGTGTACTGCGTGAGTCAAACTAGGGCTAACGTCCAGACACCAAGCTACAAGTCCTCAAGTAAATGAGAAAATTTTCAACATTGGAGGGTAAAAACATAAAAAGAAATGGATGTTTCGAAAGTAGTGAAGAGAGCCGAAGAGCGAGTTAAGGGGAAGGGAATATTCGACTGGCAATCTTCGGGAATGCAAAGAAAGCAACTTCTATAAATTAATGTTTGAAGCAACCGTGGAATATTTATTTATTGCTTACACAAGCTTTTTCATGACAGATACAGACATAACCATTTTGGTACATGTGTTGACAGTTTTGCAGTTAAAAACTTTCCTTCAAAACATGCTAGGATTTTCCTAAGTCAAACGCACAGAGCTCGTAGTACAGTACAGCTAGTTGATAGTGATCCTCACCGGAGCTCTAAGGCGTGCCCTTGACCCCAAGCTGATTTACTCGCAGGACTTTGCTCAGTTATACAGTAGGGCTACACAAGTGTCAGCTGGAAATCGGTAGATTTTCTTTCTTTCATGTTCGTGCAAAATTTAGCAAGGCTTTTCCAACTTTGCTTGCCTCTTAGATTGACCACACATGAGATTGGAAAGTTTCATTGAGCTAAATTTGCAATTTTAAAGTGGTTATACTGTATTCATCAGCAAAGGTAATTAGTAATGTAGACACCCAGTATACAGTATTGCGGACCTGTGATGTACAAAAAACCATAAAGTGATCCAGAATTGTGGGACACATTAACCTCTTTTACTTGTACTGATATATGATATTGATTTTGCTTTTTTGAACTTTAAAATCATTCATGAATCGTTTCATAGTAAAAATGGACTGAATAAAAAGAAATAGTTCAGTGGCGGATCCATGGAGAAATTTGGAAGACTAGTGGCACCTAAAAGTTAATTGGTGAAATTTCTCCATGGAGGAACCATGCAGGTTCACCTCCAAACCGCAACAATGAGTTGAGCTTGTTCACACTGTGGTGCAGGTCAGCTACTGTAGACCTACCGTGTCACAAGCTTTGTGCATGTTCGTTCCATGTACAAAACTGAGTGGTATGAGCACTTGTCTCACACTACTTTCGTCCATGCTGCAGTACTTTGTCATTTGTGCAGCATGCCAGACTGTTGGACTCATTTTAGGAAAGTACAGTATCATGTCATTGGGAGTATATAGAACTTACCTTTATCTTATTCACACTGAAATAAAAATCATGATGATAACATTATACAGGTCTGTAGATAGAACTTGAACTTCATAAAATGATTTGAAATTCTTAGAAACCCAGGGTTGGAAATTTGCTCTTACTGTGCCCTTATATTGCTGTAAAGGCATGGAAAATGTACAAAGTGTGCAAGAAAAGTCAGGCAGTGTGTTCCAGCTTTTATTTGTTGATTCCTTGTCAAAGACCGAATGAATCTCTGTGATGGTGATGTCTTGTGTGTATGTGTGTGACACTTTGCTCGTGTACCTGATATCTTAAGAAGGGTGACCTTTACTGATTTGATACTTGCTTTATGGGTTGGTCATTGAGTAGGTGATCACTGTTGTTTTTGTTGAAGGTCAAGGTCATGTGAGGTCACCAGGGATCAAACTGCAAAACCTGTGTGAACACATTTGGGTGACCTTGACTGATCTCATACTTGCTTTGTGGGATGATTATACTGAGTAAGATTATCCTTGTTTTTTGGAGGTGAAAGGTCATTAGAGGTCACCAGAGGTCAAACTTGTGAAAACCTCTTAAACACATATCTCAAGAAGAGTAACCGTGACTGATTCTATTGTATACTTGGTGTATGGGGTTGGCTTATACTGTGTAGATGATCCCTATTGTTTTGGTGAATGTCAAATGTTGTTGCAGGTCACCAGAGATTAAACTGCAAAAACCTAAACTGTGGGTTAGCCATACTCAGTAGATGGTCCTCATGTTTTTATGGAGGTCAAATGTCATTTGAGGTCATCACAGGTTATTTGAAGTCAAACTGTGAAAACCTTATAAATATGATGTAAAAGTAACCTTGACTGATGTTATACTGTTACTTTGACAGATGTTGTACAGGAGTGTGTGGTTTGATTACAATTAGTAGATGATCGCTGTTGATTTTGGAGGAGGTCAAAGGTCATTTGAGGTCACCAGAGGTCAAACATTTAAAGAGTACTGTAAATGTGAGGAATTTTGGGAATCTCATACCTAGCATGTGGATTGTTCATACACTGATCGGTTCATATTAGATGATGCTTGTTGTTTTTGTTGGAGTTCAAAGGTCATTTGGACTATAGGTTAAAGAGTTAAAATCATATAAACTTTGAGGGATCTCATTCTAGGCATGTGTATTGCTCATGCATTCTAATTTGTGCCCTATTTTTGAAGTCAAAGTTCATTTGAGGTTGCCCCAAGTCAAAATGTTGTAGAAACTTTATCTCAAGAAGGGTTGTGAGGGATGTGATACTTAGTATGTGTATTGCCCACATCGAATAAATGATTTCTGTCAATGTTGGCCCCGCCTGTGTATCGCCTCAATAAGAGGTGAAAGGTTGCTTTGTGTCAAATGCTTATTAACATGTTGTTTCAAGAACTGTAACTGATCGAATATACTTGTCTTGTTCCATTTCATTTATTTAGTTTGACTCCGCAAATACAAAACAGAGGTTAGGATTGGACACTATCCCGGTATCCAAGTCAATGCCGGTATTGGCAGTACTGGTACTCACAGTACTGGCGGCAGAATCTATTTTGCGACTACCCGTACTTTTCAATACTTCGCAGTACTGGGGAAAATTATGGGTACCGGTACGGTCTCCAACAAATCAACAAAAAATTCCTTTTCCAAGTGGAAAGTTTTAGAAGTTTTCATATCAATATCTCACAAAAGCAAACCTCAAGGCCAATGAAAGTAAATTGTATCCATTGCTGCACTGTAAATGATCAGTGGTTAACTTGGTTGATGTTGCTTGGTCTATCTTAAACCATGTTCATTATCATAATACCCCTAATGAATCATTAGGACAATCCCAACCAAAAATTTTACATCAGAAATGTGTTGTAGTCAAATTTCGTGAAACTGGCACACATTGTAGCTCTGTCAGGTTTAAGTCTGCTTAACACAGAAATTGCACAGATGGATAGATTATATTTACAGTAAATACCAGTTTTGAAATTTCCTCCAAGATAGGAAAAAGTTCATATCTCCTTCCGTTTTTTATTTATGAGCAATTTTGTGTTTTAAATGTTAACTTTAACTGCCTCTTTTGTCTGTGGCTTAACTTTTTTAGGTTATCCTGCTGCTCTAGCTATCCCATGTAATCCAGTTTCATTTATATTAGTTGATGAGCATATAGTGACTTCAATCACAGGCCAGTTTGTGGGTCAACTGGCCAAACTGCCAGCCAAATCACCTGAAAAATGCCAAATCAAAACTTGCCCCAGTACTGGAGGAAACTAGACCCTGCTCTTACAATATAACACTTGTCAACATTTTCAACTCACGGTAGTAGGATACATTATTACATACTCAATCTACTGTACATTGCTGCAGGTGATAAGTAAATTGTAAACCTGAAGTGTCCCATTTGGGTGACTACTAAAATCATGACATTTCAGTAATAAAGATTATGTTTTATAGTTATTTCTGTTACGCCCCAAAATGCCATTTGGCATGCACTTTTAATTTTTATATATCCACAAATGTAAAAAAAAACAAACCAGATTTGCCTATTTTGGCATTTAAAAGGCCAAACTGGCAACCCTGTCTTCAACAATAGGCAGGCAGGCTCAGGAGAAGAAGAGATTTCGCGCTTCTGCTATGAATTACGGCAGACTGGGACTTTTACAGATCACTAAATTGATGCCATTAATGATGAAAATTTCATTCACGTAAATGCATGCATTTACATTTACATTCCCGTAAGTTGGGAATTTCTGCACTGCTTGATCATAAGCAACGTCCCTGGCCTTGCATCTGATCATGAATGTAAGTCCTACCTGCCACTTGCATTTTAAACTCATGATTGGCTGTCAAAAATGCCGTGGAAGTAAAGTCAACTAATCGATCCACGAACTTGTACACATTATCATACATTTCAAGGGTGTCAGTCATTCTACTGTACATTGGGGTTTTTAGGGCAGGTCATAAACAGCTCGCTTAGCTTGAAACTGAGGTGGCGAACAACTGGTGAAATTTTCCTGTTGAAATAGTACAGTGACTTGCTTGCTCTCAGCGACAAAACCAGTATATACGGCGTTATGTTATTTTAGTACATACTGTAAGCAGCAATGACAGCAAGACAAGTTTCCTACACTTTTATGTGACAAACTTATTTCTAAGTAATGTACAGTAGTCAGATCACCCAACTTTAATAAGACTTTCTAGGCAACAAATGATGAGTGGGTATGTTGACACATGATTGCATAGGAAAAAATCTGGTCACCGATTTAATTGCTGTATACAGTACTACTCTTGGACTCTGCTGAAGCTACACAAATGAAACTTTTTTTTCCTCTGCTGTTTTGTGTTTTTTTTTGCAATGAATTTATGTGAAGATATGAATACAAGTTGCTGCATTAGTACCCCAGTTTACAGGGCACAGGCACTCTTTTTCTTTTCACATTGGACAAGGCACGTAACCTCTTGTTTTTATGACGTTGATCTCTTGGCCAGCACCCTTACTTGGAGTAGTACGGGGTGCTGATGTGCTAATACTGTTACTGATTTTCCTGGTACCTCCCAACCCTAGCAGAGGTACAGTGTAAATTGAAGACAGGATACTAGAACAAACGAAAAAGTGTAACAGGCTAGTAACCTATGAAGTGAGAGAAAAAAAAAAAACCTGATAAACGCAGAGACTTAAATACAGGTAAGGGAGAAAAGCTTAAGAAGGCTAATTAAAGGGAAAGGAAGGAAGGACGTTCTGTAGATAAGACATTAATGTACGTAATTCATGTTTGTTATAGTAGCCACATGACAAGGAATCACAAAGTCATTTGGCTTTCTAGTATAATAATGTGCAATTTTGTAAATATGTCTCGTAGGGTTTTGATTCAAGTTCTGTTAAGGACTGGGAAAATTCAGAGTACTGTAAGTCTAATCCTGGATCTGCCCCTGAAGTTAATCATGTGAAAGTGTCCAGGATGTTATGTTGCTTACAGTACGGTTGAAAGTTGTCACATGTCATAAATATTAGTGGCATTTATAGAATTTCATTCCCTGCATTGCAATCACTGCACCTGTAATGCTAGAGCACAGGAAACTGTTACAATGGGAGACAAACTTACAGGTAGGTCTGCAGTACGCATGCAATGCATGCACTATCTCTTATGTAATACTGCATACACATTACATTACTCTGCAGGAGGCTCTGAATGGTATGAAAATTGCATTTAAGTACAGGAAGTTCTAGATGGTATGGTAATTGCAAATTAATGGACGAGACAAAAGAGATCTGCAAAAGGCTGGAGATTGATGCCGGTGTTCTCTATAGGTTTAGTGTTTTACTCAACTTGATTTTAAGGACGTACAGTACTATACTGTATGGGCCTTTGATGATCTGTTGCAACTATATGATTCTGTGTGCTTGGTAAACGCATGGTATGACTTGAAAGCTACATCCATACATTTGCCATACAAATTAGCTAGTACAAAACACACTCATGTAATGCAAAGTGAAGTCAGTTGGAAACGTGTTTAATTTCAAATTAATATTGATATATTTTCATGAGTATATTCAGCTTTCTTTCATGTGTACAGTACATTAAACATTGTTTGCATTCACTATGCTCAACAATAGCCTATGCTGTATTTTCTGCATGTGGTAAAGCTTACAAGTCACTATGACGATTTGAATATAACTTAAAAAAGAAAATCATTTATGGACAATGTATTATGTAATCTTGTTCATGAAGGACTACAGTAGTTATAAGAAATTCACATTTTTGTGTGTTGAACCCAAGATATTGAGGACAAACCAGTGGAGAAGTTATCAGAAGTCCAGGTGTCAATGGATCCATCAATCAATCAATCAATCAATCAATCCATCCATCAATCCATCCGTCCATCAATCCATCCGTCCATCAATCCATCCATCCGTCCATCAATCCATCCATCCGTCCATCAATCCATCCATCCGTCCATCAATCCATCCGTCCATCAATCTGTCCATCAATCCATCCATTCATCCATCCATCAATCCATCCATCCATCCATCCATCCATCCATCCATCAATCAATCAATCAATCAATCAATCAATCAATCAATCAATCAATCAATCAATCCATCAAAATATAGCAGAGCTTGAACATTCCTGTTAACTGTATTGATAACATAATATTGGTAAATTACAACTTAGCTGTAGAAAGAACCACAGATAATATGCAACCCTTATCTTGCAAATATCTCAATAGTTAATTGTACTTTTTGGTCTTTGGAATCCTTTCCTGATGTACACTACCAGTTAGTTCTAAAGGTATTTCTCTGCACTGTGTAGGTGATAAGAGAACTTTATCTTTAACTGCCTCTTTAGATGGAAGAGTCTGCCATGTGTGGTTATAGTCCGTTGGTCACATGTTTGCAAGGGTGAGCAACCAATAGTGAATTGAGGTTTGTTTGACCATCAAACAATTCTAAAGGCAACACAATTGAATTGCCAGTTTAATAAAATTAGATGGACTGTTGCGTGTCAAATAAGCACACAGTTACTACTGTACATACTGGCATGCAGAATTCAATCAAAATTAAATTTTTGATTGGTTGCCAAAGGCATGCAAGGTATCTAGGTGATGGCAATAGTGTGTGTGTATGCTAGTGTTTTTGTTCGTGCATATGTGATGTCTTGACTTGTAAACACGTTATTTCAAGAAGGGAAAGTTGCTTGAACTTCAAAGATAATGCGTTGGTAGTACATTGTGAGTAGACGATTCCTATTGTTTTTTTTGGGGAGGTCAAAATTCATGTGAGGTCTCAGAGGTACAGGCTGAAAACATATAAAGGAAGAAAACCTACCTCAAGAACTGAATATTGCTGGAACTTGAACTGAGGACGAAGGTAACTCTTAGAGGATATGAAGTGACACATACATTTTACATAAACGTTTTGCTGTTTTTTTTTCTACAAATCAGGTATATGCATGTATCTCTGTAACAGATTTATTGTAAAAACGTACCTGTTAATGGCTGACTCAGGAAGAAAGTGCTTCGGTAGAGAGGAAAAGCTGTTTTGAATTTTGCTGTTGTTGCCATCCCATAGGTAATATTCATAAACGTGTGTTCAGTCTCTCCCTAACTTTGAAGATGGAATGTTGTTGGTTTAAGGTCATCAGTATTTACCAGTAGAGTTAAGGTAGACATTACTAATTTTTAACCAAACAACATTTCTTATGTGAGCCAGAGAGAGGGATTAAACACATGTATACTCATTAATATTATGTGTAGGGCATCAACATGACAAAAATTGAAACATGAATATTTTTTCTTGCTACTGGAGCACTTTTTTACACAATTTGTCATAGATGGATAATTTTTTACCACAACTCTGTTAGAGAGGTAGCCTAGGTAGATACAGTAGGTGCTTATATCCCATTTGGATTCTGGAGGATTAAAGTGCAAAAAGTTGTATGTAATGTATGTCATAACTCCCTCTCTTCTTTTACTGAGTACACAATTTCTGTGAACTTTTTATGTAAGTCAGTGGTCACTTGAGGTCACTTGAGGTCAGCAGAGGTCATGGGTTGAAGGAGTCACTCAGCCAGTTGGCTTTCTAGTCAGGCTTTAGGATGTACTGTACTGCTAGCCAGCTTTATAAATTGTGAATCAATGTGATTGTCCAGGCTAAACACATGTACTCCAATCCTTTGAAAGTCAGGGAAAATAACAATTCTAACAGTGGGTTATTCAGGCCATGAAAGTCTTGGGAAAATGTACAAATATTAAAATTTACTTGAGCATACATTGATTTTTTAGACGTGAGATTGCTCCAAATTTCTCATGTGGCCGTTACAATTTTTGTGAGTTATATGCTCAAGTTGCAGTTGTGCTTTAAGTAGCATCTTGATTCTTGTTAAGATGCAGGAATTTTCAGACTCTCTGGCCCTTTAAAGTCTTTGAAAGTCAGGGAATTAAGGAAAGTAAAATGTGAATGAACCCTGTCATTACTGTATGTGGCATTTAATTTTTAGTAATTGGAACAAAGTTTTTACCTATCTTGTGCAAGCATTGTTATGTTAATTTACAACTGTTCTTTGGTCAATCTAGATTCTTTAGTAAAATTTCTACTATAAACAACTAAGACATGCTCTGTGTTGCAGTAGTTAATAGTACGTAGCATAGTATGTTGATGTACTGATGGCTTATTATTAACCTTTAATTGATGGACAAATCACCAGGACCTTAGGTCTGTAGACATTACTGATAGATGGTCTTCTTTTATAAGTGATTTATATTTTGTCCTCTGAAATTTTATCTCTGAAATGATTTCTCAGACTAGTTCCAACTTTAGGCTAGGTTGACCTAGCAGACAACTGTGTGTAATTTTCCAGACTGATAGACTTTCAACAGTATGGAAATTCCCATTGAGCATGCCCTATTTGACATTGCTCTAGATTTTGTTGTGTGAATAACTGCAGTATACAAAATTCTGTACCCAAAACCAGTGTGCCTCCCACAGTATGACTGTACTGCATGTGATCATATCCCCCAGTATGAGTAATCACTAATCTTTTTTTCCACCATGTACAGTATTTTGTGAACAACCAAATTTTCTGGAAGTGCTTCCTGAGATTTTCAGCCTCTTATATTATTTCTGAGTCTAAAATAACATCAGGCCTCTTCACAGGCAGTGATTGTGTAAGCTTCCTTGAAAATGCTCTTCTCTTTCATTGCCTCATTGTCCAAACAATGAAAATAGAACTGGCATGTGAACAAATGTTTTTGCTAACACTTGACCTTACCAAAATGTTCCAGTTTTTTTTTTTCAAAGTATGCAAAACATTAAATTTGACAAACATTGGTACATGAAATGAGAGAGTTGAGAAGGGCTGTGAAAAGCCAGAGTATGCAGTTGCAACAAAACATGCTGGCTTAAGTGCATGCTTAAAAATATTGCAGCAAAGAAATTGAAGTATGACTTAAGAATAACACCAAATTTGTGCTCATGCTGCCAGTGTCTGATATTGAAGCCTACAGGTATTGTAGCCTTATTTTTAAAGGTAGTTGGAATATGTCATCATCAAATTTTGTGTTCTTTATAAAACAAAAACAAAGCAAAAGCATGTTTCTAGACTTCTGGCAGTTTGGAAATTTCTAAACATGTGGAAATTTTGTTTTGACTCCCTAAAGAACAGACACAATATACTTGTTGTACCACTGTTATCTTAATTTTTGTTTTGATTGTGTGTGCAATTCTAACCATGGAGTTGCCACTTAGTGGGGGGGGGGGGAGGGAATAGAGGGGGAGGGGAGGGAATAGAGGGGGAGGGGAGGGAATAGGGGGAATTACCTCCTTTATTTGCACAATCTAACCCCTAACCCTAAATGTAACTCTAAGAATGATGGCTGATTGGCTATTACAAATCTTGTTCGTTTGTACAGCCTAATGTATTTCAGTTCTTTGCAAGAATTTGTTTGGGTGAACAGCCAGAACCATGTGACTATTATCAGATTCTACCAGTTACATAGCATGAACACTGATTATTGTTGACTTGGATCCTTTTACTTTTGTGGACATATCAGAGCAATTACAGGCAAGACTTAACAAAAGTCTAAATGACCTTTTAAAGCATAATCCTCGATTAGCTGCAAATATAGTTGCTTCTGAGGGTTGCAGACAGTTTGAAGGGATTGTGCCTTCATGTCACGGGCTGAAAGATGTTGTATCATCCATATTTGGAAATCTGCTGGAGCTGTGAAAATAGCTGAACTCACCAAGTGCTGACAGCTGTTTTGCATTTGAAAATACTTCAACATTTGAAAACTATATCTTTCATATTTACTTTCATCAGTGTTGACAATTTTGAAGTTGTTTGTCTTATGGCCAGGTGTGAAAATTAGCTCCACGTCACAGACGTACTGTATGTACAGAGTCAGTGGTTCCCATTCTTAACATTAATATAGTTAAGTTAATGATACTGTCCTGTACTGTACTGTATGTCTGAATATGTGAGGATACAGGATGTCATTGAGAACATGCAGCTAATACTGTTAGCACTGATTGACTGGAAAAGTAATTTATTAAGTGGTTGGTTATTCCAGTGATTATCATGTATGCAATTCTTGTACAGTGAATTTGAAATATTGTCAGAGTTGTTTCATCGCAAAACTTGTCGTCACAGAAGCTGTAAATTGTGTAGTACTGTCGATGCATCTCATGAAAAAAAAAAGATTGTAACAATGCAACATTGTAAATAAATCTGGTATATACCTTCATCTCCGATTTCTAAAGCTTATTTTTAATGAGGACAAAGAAAGTGTAAAAGAACATTACAAAAGGGTAATACCTTCCTAAGGTTCCCTTCTCTGTAACGTTGGCTCAGAGATTTAAACAGACAATACTACACTGTAGTTACATTCAGTTGATTCTTCTCCTCCTGCAGAAAGTACGAACAATCGGACAAACAAATAAACAAACAAACAAATAAACAAACAGACAGACACAAACAGACAGACACAAACAAACAGACAAAGAAATGGATGGACACAAACAGAACTTCTAAAAGACATTGTAAAATGACTAACATGTCTTTGCCTCAGCATGACATTTGTCTGTGTATTTGATGTCTTCTAAAATTCCTCTTTCAAAAATGATAGTTTCTATGGACCATTTACACCCAGTGCACTTTGAATTATGACCAACAGAAGACTAGGCAATCTCCTTCCAGTATCTTTGACAAGTGAACTGCCTATTTGCATATGATAAGTCAAGAGATCTGCATCTTATCTTGGTAGTATTGCAGAGAGGGTTTCATTTGACTTTGATAAATGGGACCCTCTGGAACTGGTACAGTACAGTGTTCCAGTAACAGATGCCATAAGAGACCCCTCCATCCTCCTGGGATTTTTATCCAGATCTAGTTGGCATCCCTGTTCCATGTTCTACTCTCTGGGTTTTTCGTTTCATTTGCAAGGTTTCTTATTTGAACAATTGAACAAACATCAATCATATAATTACTAAGTATTTTAAAAGTAGATTTGATTATTTACAGTTACAACTGATAGTTGTTTACACTGTACTGTAGTTCTTTACACATAGCAGGCTGCTTTGTAAGTGCGCCACATGTGCCTTGCTGATGCATACTGTATCGTGCACAGCACACTTTGCCAGTCGCTGCAACTTGCACCTGTACTTGCTGATGCACATGACAAGTTGTTCTGAGTTATACTATAGCCTATTGCAGAAGTAGGCATATAATTACTAGTATTTACATTATGTTAGTTGAAATTGACTTAACCTCTTGATTTTTCCACCAATCTCCCAGTTTTTTTTGTCTACAAAAAACTAGATCACCTTATTTTAGGGTCAGACAGGTCTGCTATAAATTACTTAATTCACTTTCCATTAGTCAGCACTCCTCCCATCTGTCAGTCTAAGAGTGCTGCTGCTGCTGTTGCTGTAACTCCACTGAGCCTTCTTATCCAGGTGAGTACCCCTTGTGTCTTCATCCCTACAGCTTCGATTGTGGGGTTTTAAGTTCAGTGTATATTCTGTGTTTATAAATCTGGTCGTTTCTTCTTTTCACCCTTTTTTGAAAAAGCTACAACACTGTATATTCCGCTGGTGTTGGCTGATTAAATTTTCCCAATCTTGCCACAGTGCCTTAAAAAAAGAAAAAGAAAAAAAAAAAAACAGAGGCAAACATGGGTTGCAATACCTGATCTTCTCAGCTATTATGAGGGGAGACCCTTCAAAGACCTTAGTAATGTGTTATTTGACACACTGTGCTTCTTTTGCACAGAGCTGACTATGACCATGCCCTCTGTTAATCCTCTCCAATCTCTCTACTTGATACCAGGGTGTAAATTTGTTCCCAACTGTCTTAACTTTCTCTTTATGGCAGATTTGGTTTGGAAATGGGAAGCAACCTGTACTTCTGTTGAACCACATTAATCATGCACTGTATCTAAATTACTATGGTTACTGAAAATGTGAGATATTGAAGTTTTTTATGAACAGGGTTTGCCTAGATTTACCTTTACTATGGTAAATAGTGGTCACAGATTTGCAGTAAGTGATTTTGGCCATCAACATATGAGTAGAAAATTCACAGGCTTGACAAATTGTCATAAATTTTGTGAACCAACTCAGAGCCCCTTTAAAGGGAAGTAGGACATTTACAGTGCACCAACATGACATACAAAGAAAATAGCTTTTATTAAGTGATCAAAAAAAGAGAAAAAATCGGTAAAATATGCATTATGCAAGATACTGTAATTTACAGAAGATGTATTATCTAGTTTGGGTGGACTGAACAAGTGCTTTGGCTATAAATATTGTAGAAACAGATACTGTAACTGAATGTCTGTCTGTAAGAAACTATGAATGTAAAGAAGGCCACTATGCTCCCTCATATTCAATAATCTATCATTCTCTGTCCACAAATATTAGTTTTAAAAGTATGGTATTTCTGTAATATTGTTGTGTTAATGGGGGGGGTCTTAGGGGGGGTTTTCAGTCGTGGTCTGACTGCCCCAGCCACGGATGTTCTACGTTGTTGACAACACAGAAGTTCCAGGTACGACTTACAGTAGAGCGAGAGAGAGACGTCAGGACAGAAATATCCAGAGACAGAATGAGAGTTTGATGTAGCATTCATAGTTCCATTTATTTGTTGATTCGACTGGCACTCTAATTAGGCAAAATCAAGATGAGGATGATGAAAGTTGTTAAAGATAATTTACATGAGGTTGACGAAAGAGAACGAGAAACAGAGAGATACTGTAAGATGACACAGGCCTACATAATTACAGAGAGCGAACGATGTTTATAGTTCCAAGAGAAAATGGCCAGTGTGGGCCCTGTGGCTGACGCTTGGCCTTGTGGCTTCCCGTGGTAGATGGTCACGAGATCTACGTGACAACATTGACCAATCCTAGAGCAAACAATAGCCAATGAAATCATATGCAAATGGTCGCTACCCATGATCTACCAATCAGCTAAGTATTGCAAAATCTTTCTAAAAACAGGGTCTAAGTTTCCTATTTTCAATGTACTTGCCTTGTCTAATCTGACTGTCTGAGGGGAATAAAGAAAAGGTTAAGAAACTGGTAAACACAGCGAAGACTGAACTTTGTATGACCCTTTTGAGTACGGTGGCTTAGAATGATCATCTCTATACAACGATATAGACACATAATATTTCCCTTTAAATAATTTCCTAGTTTACAAATAGTCAGCCTTTTCTGTGACAGTGAGGATGAAATGCACTATCAAAGAGTTGATTAGGCTACTCACTAAACACATCATAATGCATGAGCATCATTATTGGAAACTTTTACAGATTTTTGCTATTTCTTTAGACTGGACACTTTTGTATCTTTTGAATCTATGTAATGTACAGTATCTAATATAGTTGGGTTTGCTTGTCATGGGTAACATTTCGTGAGCATTTGAAGTGATTGCGTGTGGAGAGAAACCAGAAGGATAAAATTATTTTTGATCTGAAGTTTTTCTTTACCTTTAAATGTACAAGTAAAGTTGTTCATGGATGAAATATAGTAACCACTTTGTAAAGCAATGGAAATGTCATAGAAACAAGAAACAAGAGCAACAATGTGGCTGAAGCTCAGCTGTATCTGTTATAGAGAAGCCACTGGAATAAGATGTAACTGAAAGAGACATAAAATGTTTGATCGAAATATTTATTTAACTTCTGCATATTGCATGAAGATGGATGGACTGTATGGTTTTGAATGTTTTGTAAAAATGGCAAGTTAAAACCAAGAAAATATAATGTTAACTGAAAATTTACTTTGGCTGATGTAATTGTTAGTACTGTAGTTGTTAAAGGCTGTAATGCATCACCCCAGACAGTGTCAATTCTCCCAACCACCTACCTCTAGTCCCTCCCTCAGCCTGTCTTACATTCCTCCACACGTGTCATCAAAACAATGGATCCCTGTGTACACTGTGTAATACGAGCTGCTCTGCATCTTTCGAATTTGCTGGCAATCTAAGAGTACTGTAACTTAGAACCAGTTGAGAATTTTCCTTTCAGGGAGGTAAATATATAGCTTAGGGTGATGCAATACAGCCTTTAAGTCATTTAGCAGTAAAAGGTGGCAATCCGTTATATTTCATTGATGGAGTTGAAAATTTCTCTTGAAATTGGGTGGCATAGAAAAAATATTTGTCCAGACATAATTATCTTGAAGTACATGAAAGTAGTACTGTACTCTGTTGTATATGCTTGTTACATATGTAGTACCAGAAGTTTTAAAAGTATCAACAGTACAAAGTGTGACAACGTAGTAAAAAATATGAAGTTTAATCTGTACAAGATGTGGCTTTACACTGAAGATAATGAGTGATCTCTGAAGTTTTGTTTGTATTTTGAAAAAAAAAAATGTAGAAGACTAATAAAAGTATTAACAGTACAAAGTACAATAACATAGTAGAAATATATAAAGCTTTATGTGATAACTTGGGTTTTTATTTACATTGAGGATAGTATGAGATTTTAACTTGTTTTTGTCTGTTGTCAAAGTGTGACAGACTAACTCAGGGGTAAAAATAATGGGCCTGCGGGCTTGAAGTTGGCAGATGGTGTATTTTTAATTCCTACTGTAATGTTATTCACCATCATGTTTTTGGTCACTAATGAAAGCCGTACTCAAGTTTCCACAGTAGTTGTTCATAAGGTAGAATTTGGTAGCATTCTTTGTGAAGTGAAAGACTATGTAATTGAACACTGAAGCACACTACAATTTTACAGTTCAGGTTTCTTACATATGCAGCAAATTTTGCTGAAGTTCAGGAAAAACAACTGGAATTTTGATTTCACAATATGTTGAGAGTAGGTGTATTTTTAATTCCTAATAATATTTACAATCATGTTCTTGGTTACTGAATAAAGTTGCACACAAGTGTCCACAATAGTTGTGCAGGAAGTAGAATTTGGTAGCATTCTTTGTTTAGTGAAAGATCATGTACTGTAAAAGAGCAGTTAGCACACTACAACTCATTGTTTCATTTGTGGAGGGGGGCAGGGGGAAGAAGGTGGATGACCTGAAAAGTTTGTGATTTTACAAGTTTTCCAGATGGCTGGAAACTGCATCTCCCAAGTGATCTATTTTGCAAGTGCAGTGGAGAAATGAAGAAAATGTTTAGCATTACTTCAAGATGTATGTACTTGAAGGTCTGTCTTTTAGTTTATCAGGCATATCCTACTGCTGTCAGCAGCAGCAGCAGCCAATTTTGAGTTATGCTATTTGTTGCATGCAAGACTTGCTGTAAGTGAATGCAGAGATCTTTCAAGTTGTACTTCCAATATACTTCCTAATTAGTGTTGGTATGGTCTAAATGCACAAAATATTCCTGAACAGGGGGACTTTGCCAGAATTTGTTTCAAAAAAATGCTGTCTTCATGCCTTAAATGATTGCAGAAACAAAAAAAAAAAAAAACAACTTTTGTTCAGCACAAATTGAACTGTCTATATGAAACATTATCAAGATTGGTGCAAAACTGAAAGACAACTAGGGAATTTTATGTTTTCAAACAAAGCCCCCTCCCGAGTTCAAATAGAGGTCAAATTAATCGGGAAGAGTCGCAGCATGTGGATATCACCCTCGCTATTAACATCTCTATCAAATTCCAGCCAAATCTAATGAAAAACAGAGAAATGTTAGGCACTTAAACACATGTTATTGTGACAGACGTTTGCCATGCATGACAGCAATAGCTCGGCTGTAAGCTTTCATCTGAGCTAAAAATAGAAGTTATGTTTGAAAATTAACGTTTCTAGTTATTAGAACCTATATGAGTATGCAAAAGTACAGTTCTCACTACTGTTTCAAAAACGTACTATTCAAGTTGTTGCTCCTTGATCGGTATCGGCAATTTTACTACATAAATGAAGCACTGTTACAGTACCTGTAAACTGATCACCTGGTCATGGCGTCATTGATCTCCTGTTTTGAACAACTGAATATTCAATACTAGTTTATTTCCCATTGGCTTGTTCAAAAAAGTGCACAAATAAGTTTAAAGAACACAACCACTGCATTATTGTATTTTACACTTTCTGTTGTTGTGTTAGAATAATTTGAAATCGTATGGCAGAATTAATCACCTGATACCTATTATTGTTCTAAATTGTCAGAATAGCACAATTAAAAGACATACTAAACTTTTGGCCGTGAAATTTTAAGGTTTTTCATTTGGCCTACTCACACAAAGTGATATCAACGTTTTTATTCTAATCATACTTTTGTGATGCTGAAATGGTTTTCAGCCTTGCACTGCACTGCTTCAACCGTGAGGCAGATTGCGAAGGGGCGTCGGTGAAAAAAGATGTGCCTCTCACTTAGGCTGTCGGAAAATGTTGGCTTAATTTGATGACTATTAGCCAACCAGTACAGTACATGCAGCATGTGTTACTCAGAGTCATATTTTGGTTACTTCACTGGAATGTTTTTTATTTTTTTATTTTTCTGGAATTAAATGTCTGAACCATTTAATTAGAACTAGCTCCAAAACTCTGCATTAGCACTCAGATTGGAGAGGCACCTATGAAAAAACATAAAAAGGTTCCGAGGGATTATTGGCATCAGTTAAGCGTATTTTTCAGGGGCACCTGACAAAGTGGACATGACACCATTTTGCTATTACTTGGTCCCTGCTGTTGTTTATTTCAGTGACAGTAATGATCAGTTGAATGTGTGTCACAGATACACTGTGCTTCGTGTGCTGTAAAATGCCAGTAAACTATTTCAAGGGATTAAATCCCCTGCTGATAATAATAGGGGCCCATGTGAAGGTAATCCTATGGATTTCCATTTAATGAATAATCTATTGTCCTTGTACTTGCAGGTTCATGTGCCAGGGTTGTCTGTGTAGCCTGACTAATCAATATGAAATGTGCTGGTAGACATGTCATGAATGTGGATCATGTAGGAGAGACATAATCCTGGAAGGACGAAGTATATGCTGATGTATGTTAGCTACTAGCTTTAACCAAAGGTAGGTGTAATGAGTTCATTCAGTCTATACCGAGCTTGCAAACAAGTCTGTGTTTCACCAAATTTAACATTTGCTCTAAAACGACTATGCTTGTGTCTGTCTGTGAAAAAGTTTTGCTTTGATTCATTGAACGTTCAGAGTTACGAATGGGTGTCACATCGAGGGTCACGTCAAGAGCTGTACAGTGCAGTACCCCATACAGTATGCTGAAATCAAGGGGGAACAACTTTTGATGCTGAAGGCCCATTAGGTTATATGACATTGCCAAATCGTATCTTATAGAAGACAAACAGAACATTTACTAGTTTATGTAGTACTTCCTTTCGACTTCATTTGTAGTATTGACTTCATGACCTCCTTAAATTTGTGCATGCTAAATTCACTGGAAAGGCAACATGTTTAAGCTCATATTTTGTCATTTAGTGCCTTGAAATGGCTTCACCATTATGTTACATTACTGTACAAAGTAAAAACTGACAATCCCACTTTTACAGGACGATGTAGTTACTTGTCAGCAGTGAGTCTGTCTACTCTCTCTCTTTACGACTTTTGTACTCATAATGCAGTACAAGGTTTCGTACAAGTAAAATGGACGGCCACATCAGATAGCCACCCCCCACCCAGACTTGTTCCCATTCTTAGTTGCAATCATCCTTGTGGGGTCCTATCCTTCCAGTAAGGTGAATCACCGTCTCTGGATCAAGACCACATTACTACACATTCACACTGGTGACTTGGGAACCTCCCTGAGGTCTCCACTTCAAATGTATTATTGAAAGAAGTCTTATTCTCCTTAACTTCTCAATATTTTCCAACTTTGATGTCCAGTGATACATGAAATTGGAAAACAAGTTTGCAAGCTCATCAGTTTGAATATCTTGGTTCACTGAAGATGTTTGATTGTTTTTCTGCTCATGATATGGTGTTTATCAGAGGGTATTCAACCTCTGTATGTCTCGATACTAATGTAGTTAAAACATTGATGGTAGTCGTGGTTTTAAGTCTGCCCATATGGCATACATGGTAAGTGGGTCTCTGCTGCTTGTTTGTTTGGGACATACCAGAATGGAACTGAGGTCAAAATTGTACCCATGTGTTGTCAATTGTGAACCCTTTGTGCCATTGGCAGCAGTAATGTCAGCATTATGAGTCTGCCATAACCACAAATATTTTGAACTATTGTAAGTTGGCACTCTTCAGGGGATGTTACTGGGTAGCAACCTACAGTTTCGTCTTGTGATAAATATGTGATACCCCCCTTCTGAGAATATACATTACTCAAATATATGACAAAACTGTTTGAACTGCTATGGTACAGTTTGCTGTTTTGACATACACAGTCTCTGTTCATACTGATCTCTCTCTTTATGGTTGCAGAATTTAAACATTCCAACTGTGCATTGCACTTACTCTTACCTTCACTTTCACGACCACCAAATTTCAAACGATGGTTTCACAAGACGCATGCATCAATTTGGTAGGATCAGGTGAGTTTACCTCAGATTTGATAATACTCTATATCTTGATCACATACATGTGTTCTTCTGGTGGGATTGCAGGTATTAATTAAAGGTGATTGGTCCTGTTGTGTGGCATGTAACGTCAGTCTCTTCACTGTAACCCTCTACAACTATTACTACTTAACATGAAGACTGCAGGTATAATGCAGCATTGGTATACAGTTTGCGTATGTACCTCTTTGCTGTAACAATAGTGTCATTTTCTGTACACTACAAGGAATGAACTAGTGACGCTTGCAGAGAGTTGTCAAGAAGAGACAGAAAGAGTTACTGACGTCATACGAGATAAGTTACAGTTTGGAATGATCTATTTTACAGTCCTTTGAATTTGTTTTACCTGTAACATAGTTTGTAGTATACAGGAACTGCTAAATGAGCAACTTGAATTGTGTTTTACGCACATACAACCTGCAGAACTTCTGAGCAAGTACGTAATAAAAATTATGAGAAAACGGAAAAGATAACGCAAATTAATCGACTCATTCGGTTGGATAGTCTTAAATTTTAGCCTTTACGTGCCAGCGTACTGTATGGTCATACATTGCTGTACATACCTTTGTGACAATATCCATTTCCCATTCAGTCTAGAGTCAAAAGATGTGATATCTGAGTCTGCCGATGTTGTATCTGATATGTTTGAACAGTAGTTCATGAGGAGTTTATTTTACCATATCTATCATATTTATACCATATTCTACCATGCTGTATCATGTTTCACTGTGAAGTTTGGACATATACTAGTAATATCTGTCAATGATTCCAACTGTAAATAAGTTTCCCAAGTTTGAGGAAGAGCAAATTCAGCCATTCAGCCAGTCGCAGCATTACTTTTGAATATTTCCACCTTTTTGTAATTATTTGAATGTTTCCAAGTTTTTGAAATGAGATCATAAAATACAATGGCCAATGTGAAAATTTGGTTCTATCTCTGCCCTTTTTTTTTAATCTTTATTTTTGTGTTTGTTTTTTTTTAGCTCACTCTGACAGTGTTCAAAGACCCTGAAATTGTGTGAACATGAACAGTATTGTTAATACCCTTGTCACTACATGTGTCAAACTGACTTACGACATTAAAAGTTCACATAGTGCATAGCTTTGCCACATGTAACACCTTCCAAGGAAACTAGGATGAATGGTTTCTCACACATTCTCTTCAGTCTCTAGGTAAAAACTGACAAAGAGTTTTCTGTGGTATGTGGAAAACTTGCACATTCTGTGTCAGCACTTGTATGTAAGTCATGAGTATGAGTGACTTTGCTTTACACCTCACTACCTGTCTCAACATCACAACTGCACTTGCATGTACCATGCAAAGAGTGTGTGACAACCTTTGAAAACTGCCTGGACCACCATCTGACATAAACGTTACCAGTGTGACTTTCCCATTCTGCCATCCCCATAAATGCAGATTTGGATTTTTCTGCATTTTTGTAGCTCCATCTGGCGTTCATGTGGACACGTGCTTGGGTTTAGTGTTAAAGGGTTTTTTGACATTCTTCCTAGAAGGATCTTTGTCTTTTTTCTTATGGATAATATTTGGCATCAAAAAATTTAAGCTTGGTTACATATTTTCTTCATGCCTCTCTTTTGAATGTGGTGCCAAGTTGGGCAAAGTTATGGGGATATGCAGTGTTTTTAGAGTTTAATTTATTACTTGCATAAATATTTACGGAAGTTAATATTCCAATAATAGTATTCCAATACTTTATTGAGGAAGGAGTGACTACTTAGCCATGTACATACCGTAGCTTGAATTTTTTCCCTGTCACTATAATTAAACAGCAATAGCGCCCTCAGTTAAACATGTTTGCAGCAGTATGTTAAATTGAGGTCTAACTTGTAAGTATTTTGAATGTAATTGAAAGTTTGAACAAAGAACATCTAAGCTTTCAAACCTTGTGTGATACATACATGATGAAACACCCATATATCATGTACAGTATACAGATTTGTGAGAGGCTGTATAGCAATCCTACTATTTGGTTAAAATCCTTTTTTTTTGTTAATGTCACACAAGCAGTAATTTTTATATCACATGTTCAAGGGATTCACTGCTTAAGAAAGATAACAATTTTTAGAATCGGTAAATGTTTTCTCTACCTTGGTGGAAACCATATTTCAGTGGGACATTTGTTTAGAAGCTTTATCTTGTTACACGTTGCACTGTGGGAAATCTGTCTGGTCATACCAGTCAAACTGATTGGAAATCTTTGCATTTCTTTTTATTCTTGACAGCCCTAACAGAACATTACAGTAATGTAATTCTTGTACTCTTTAATTTTCTCAACATTTTAAGCTTGCAATAAATGTAACCTTATTTTTTTTTTCACTTGTGACAAAATTTCAAGGTTAATTTTCAATGTCAAAGAACAATAAAGTCTTTTGGCAGTAATTTGCTGAGCATTGCAACATAACAGTGTGTAACCCTTGTGGTGACTGGAATTCTCTCTTGACCAGAGCAGTCTTTCTTCCTTGAGTCAGGAAGTAAATCTGTTGGTGAGGACCTTGAAGTGGCTGGAGTGTAAACATATTCTCTGAAATATTCCTTTGGCTCTGCTTATCCTGTTTTTGTTTCCATTAATCTTAGCACAGCGTGGGACTGTGGGATATTTGTAATTGAATGAGAAATGTGTTGCACTATATTTGACAGAAATTGTCATCAAGGAACTGTAGTATTTGAAGTAGTGTGGAAAGAAACAATTGAATAGTAGCACAAATGAAATCAATTAAGTACATCAGTCACCAATATATACTAGATTTCTGCATTCTGTGTTTTATTTTCTTTTTCAAAATTGTATCTGAAAAAGTTTTTGTGAATAGTGCTACCTAAACCTAGCAAGGACTGAGTGCTCCATTGATGAACAAGAGTTTTATGTTCCTTGAAAGAGTTGTAATTTTTTCTTAGTTTACACCAAGTAAACAAGTGTTCTTTTGACAAACTTGCAGTCTGTCATTTCTACATGAAATGTATTGATCAAAAGATAAGTTTCCTTCACTCTATCATGGAAAACACTCTTTGTTCTGGAGTGTCTGGTACAACAGGAAACATTGGAAGACACACATGCTACAGTACATATGGAGTGAAGACTGACTCTCGTCATACAGCAGTCATGACAGGGATGAAATGGATATTCAGTCTACTGCCCTCTATTTGTGAACTTCACTGATTGGGTAATTGTTCTTTTTTGTCATCTTTCCGCAAATCATCATTCAGAAGTGACACACAGTAGTAAATTAACAAAAATGTTTTTCTTTTTCCCTTCTCTTTTCATGTGTATTCGGTTTGAGGTATGGTGTGCTCAGCTTGAGATCTTTAATGCTGAAAATTGCCAGATAAATTCTGAATATGACAGGCTCCCTCTTGAAAGGTAGAAGGAAGTTTATCAGTTCCATAAACATGCAATGATAAATCTTTGATGTGCCGTTCGGGCATCTCAATTTATGGATCTTTATGTTCCTTTTTGTCAAATCCAATCTGCAGGAGTAATACGGTAGTCTGGCAGATATGGCTATTTCTTGATGGTTAAAATCTCTACCTTGAAAATTACAGCAACATTTGGATTTCTTCATCAGTTTTTGCAATTACTGAAGTCTTAAACCGCAGTATTTGGTCCAGATCGATTAAATTCTGTTTTTAATTTCGCTCTCTGTTTTGCTCTTTTCATCAGTTTAGTTGAAAACTGATTGAAAGTGTGGAGAGTAGGAGGGTCTGGCTGTGATGTGTTTATCAGGCAACTGATCTAGTGGTTTCTTCAGTGACGTCAGAAGAAAAACCACATAATCCCGCAGCTAGTAGGTTTATGTTATTACTGCTACTGCTTCTCAACATTTCTCCATGAGAGATGAGCCAAATAATGTATGATGTGAAAAATGATTTTCAGATTGTTTGGCTAGGTAGCAAACGCTATGGTGCATTTCTTCGATTTCTTTGGTGTTCACGTTACCCTTGTCCAATATAGTTGCTAAGTAAAGTACTCTGTAACTGTACTCAGTCCATGGAGTTATCATGTATCGTAGCTCCTCGCTCATCAGACACACACGTTTGAAATGGAAGGATTCCTCTTATCTCTTTCTTATCTTCACATAACTGCAATCATATACAGTCTGTTGTACTGTACAGTAAATCTGGAAGCAGCCGTCTTTGATATTAAATATTGCTGTTTTGTGTGTACAGCATCTACATGACATTAAACTCGCTACTACAAAGATGCTGAGTTTGAAGTACGGTACCTTGGTATGAGACATTGAATATTACATTGTATCCTGCACATAACTCTCGTTACTGCTTCTTCACCAAAGTTACACAACTGTGAAGCATGCTACATTAATGTTACCACCTAGATACTGTCTTCGCACAGGGTCCAGATTTTTGACCTGGGTACCCGCCATCCACAGTTGGTCGGGTACTTGGGTACCCAAAAATATAGCTTTTGGTAGGCTTCCCACAAGCTTCCCATGAGGTTATAATAGGACATTTTGCTTTTCATGTTAATATGAGAACATGTATGTGGGGATCTGTTTTCAGTATTTAAATGTGGCGTGTTCAGTAAAGCTGTTTACATTGTGCTGTGAGGGGGTGGAGAGGGTTATGTGGGCTCGTGTTGTCCAATTTAGATCTTGTACACTTCAGGTTGCTTGGTACAGCTGATGAACTGCTGAGCTTGGCAGGTTCTCCACCCCCCCCCCCCAGCCTGTGGAAAAGTGGCTAACGACCCTCAGTCTTTAGGCAGTCTTTGCACTCTTGTCCCTGGGATGAGGGCACTCAGTGGTGGTCCCTGAGGCAGGATTGGATTGGTATTGGTTTGCACTGGCATTTGTCTGGTTTTACTCCTGCCTTGTCATCCTCTGGACACTTATCCCAAAGAGTAGGAGAATCTCGCCGGTGTTCATCCAGGATCAGCATGGTGAAGGATCAGCCCATATGGGCTACCTGATCCTGAACTTTCACATGCTCAGTGTACAGTACCTGGAACTTTTGATCCAGGTAGCAATTTCATCATAACTGGGTCTTGACATCATTGGTATGTTACCCAGGATACCTGGATAACCGATGCAAACACCACAAGACATTGCTTATTCCTTATTCCTGACCTGTCTCCTTTTAACTTGAGCACCCTGAGTATGTGAACTTTTATTCTGAGAACTGTATACTTTGCCACTGACTTTGTCTCTGCATTCCTGTGATCCTCCATCTGCCATGCCCAGCATACTGCATTGTCAGGGGTCATAAGGGTTAAACATGTAAATCAAAATTGAGGTGTAATATGGTAATTTTGCAGGGTCATAAGTCATTTTCAATATGCCTGGTTTTGCATGTGCGGGTCTCATTTATGCCACAAGATCATAGAACAAATTGTTGGATGGTTTGAAAATCTATTTACAGTAAAATCAATTTGTCTCTCCTTAGCAATAACCACATACTGTGCTCTGCAACTTAAAGTAGTATCTAAGACGACCAAAACCATGCATGTGCAAGATTTACTTTGTTGCTGTGACCTTACATCACTCCCAATTTCCTTCTCATTGCATTGAAATAAAAACCCTATAGAGAGAAGTGTGTCGTGTTTTGTGTATTTGTTATTCGTCGTACCTGTGCTAACTTAAGTAAATCTAATATGCTAAGAGCCAACTCTGATATTGTTTTACGCTCTCTGAATTTAATCCAGTTTGCAGATTTCAACCTCAGGGGTAGAGAGCCAACCAGGAAGGAGCAACATTTTGCGAGTGGAATTCTGTCGATTGAATTAGTTACTGGTAATTACTTGGGAACAGAAAAAAGGAAACACTGCTACCTGTGATTATTTGTAATGGAACTTTGAAAGCAAACATTGGCGTTGCCTTGCTGTCCTAAATTGTCTACTTGAAAAAAAAAAGAAAAAAAAGTAGCTGTGGTTGAAAGGCATTAATGATGAGTATGCAGTAAGATTTGGGGCCCCAGAGGACACTTGCTGATGAATGTTACTTCTGATGAAGGTATGACAAATAACAACGTTTGATTTATTCATTTTTGCTACTTAAGCTTCTGTGTGGATTTCAATACTTAACAAGCGTCTTTGTCTGCTCAGCCTATGTGCATGATTGTGTGGAGAAAGAATGTCGCCAGTGTGATTGAAGGGATGGTTTTTGTTATCATGTAGCTAGGAAATCTTTGGTACTGTAGCTAATAAACTTATGACAGTTTTAGAATGCAGTCATTTCCTGGTGTGCCAGTTTAGGCAGCAAGATTCATGAGCTGTCTCCATGTGCTTGTATGAAAATGATTGTTTGCATTCAGTTTGAACTGTTCCCACATAAGTGCATAGCAGTTTCCAGCTGTCTTAGGTATTTTGTTGCAAAATCTGTGAAAGCCCATATATTGCATTTACAAAAACTTTTTCCATTTGTGTAGCAATTTGTCCATTTTGCGTAGCAAAGTGAGATGCAATACTGGATAAATTATTTCCTGGGGGGAATTGTCCAGGATTAGTTGTCAAGATAGGAGTATGTCATTAGAGTGGAATGTAATGCCTATGTGAGCAATATGAACAGTACAGTATGTGGTTTCACACAGTATCATGCTACTGCACTGTATGCTTGTAATGGTACATAAACATAACCTGTGTCTCTATCTGTGCTCACCTGAATGTAAGTCAGGTCCTATTATGTTTTACCGGGGTGTACCCTTTTTGTTCTGAGTGCTGGGTAATTTTTGTGTGTCCACTTCGTGCGATCCCGCTTCAAGTTAGCATTTCATGAAAAAGGTCTCTACTGAGTTAAAAAGAAAGCTAAAAACAGTGACAGTCCCCTTCTTCATTTTTGGAAGAGTCCCCTGTAAAATATGCAAGTGCTGGGTGCGAAATACCTGGTGTCACCTGGCATCGGCACATCCTTGGTTATCATGGCAATGTACTTGTAAGCGGATAATGAGATTTGTCAACTGAAAATTGCTGCCCTTTTGACAGCTTGGTAATTGTAATTTTTTTTTTTTTTGAAGCTGCCTTTAACCCAGTGGATGTTGACACCCCTTTTATCACATCCCTAGTACTTGGAGGCCATTGATCAGTTTTATAACAGTCAGTGATCCTTGGACAGATATCCTTGGGTTATCTGTACATACATTCTATGTAAAATGTCACAGCCTCTATCTATAATCAAGAAACAATAGCTATAAAGATTTCGAGACAAACACAGAAATGATAGTTGTATGATCACAGAATACAGTGACCAAGTTTTGGGAATGCTATTGTGAAATGAGAAATGGTCCCATTTTAGAATCTTGATATACAGTATCACCCAACACCAACTGATGGACTTGCAAACAGGTTTGTGATCAATGGTTTATGAGCCTTATGTGCAGCTTCAAGGCTTTAGTGACAAAGTGTCTTCGCATGCAATTATTTCTTTTTTATCGTCTTTGACTGGTTTTCCATTTTTGGCTAATATGGTATTTATGAGCTCTGCCGTGCCTCGGGTCGAGTGCTCTGACAGCTAGCACAGGAGCAGCCGCTTTCTTGGTCCTTCCTAACGATACATTTACAACTAGATCTTAGAAGCAAAGCTGAACAACCATAGGCTACTGGTCGGTAGCCATCGTGATATGAGAATGTCAGAGGTACTTATCTCAATCTTGTTGGCAAAGCAGTGACCACTGTGGCCATTTCATTTTCAGTCACACTGGAGCAGGACATGTCCACTGCAGGAGATAAAGTTTGTGATAAAGAAAGGACTTGGAACATAGATGAACACTCATACACTTCTGTGCCAATTACAGCAAGGTGCAAGTTGGGTAAAACTGTGACTTAATTAAGTACTCACTTGTAATTAACAGGTTTATGAACTTAAAACCAATGAGGGTGTAGTGAATACATGAACTAAGGGATGTGTGTGCTGTAAAATGGCAATATTTTCAATGAATGTAGTGGATACTTCAACAGTTTTTGCTAATGAATACCTGTATCACATTATACAGTAGCATGTTTTTTCTATAACAAATTTTCTTCAGCTTTAGTTTGTTGGTTAGTTGGAAATTTGTCAACAGAAAAGTTCCGTCATGTTCTTTGGTATTGGAGCCCTTTCTTGAATGCAGTTGTAGTGCTCTGCCGTTGTGTCTAATGAGCACAACTTGGTACTTGTAAATGTTGTGGTAGTACTTATGAGAGTGCGGTCAGGACTAAAATGCAGTGTTGGGGCACAAGTCGCTACCAAAATCATTGTTACATATGCCGGAGAGGAAATGTTTGTAAATATACTGTACTCTTACTGTGGTTGGTATAGTGTTTGCTACTTCAGTCACCGAGTATTTGCACATTGTGCACATGGCTGCAATGTGGTGTGTAGTGTACGTGTAGATTCCAGTGTAACCATATTTTTCTTTCTTGCATAATTCACTACTGGTTTTACGTGGGATCATATTCCACTGTGAAAAAACAAAATTAAAGGGGCACTCTTGCTAAATTCCAAATTTGAAAGGAGACAGTAGCCTACAGATATTTTGCAATTGTGTGCATCGATTGGTGGATTTAAGTGTTTATAAGATTTTAATATTTTTCATTTTACTCTCCATGCTTACATTATCCGGGGTCTTTATTTGTCAATTCTACAATTTAACTGGCAAGGACATTTCTTGATTAAGTGACAGACATTAAAAATTGGAGGAAATCATTGCTGAAAGTTTGATTTGCATAGACGGCATTTTAGGTACGTGTTTTTCTAGCATATTCTGCAACGGAAGTGCTTAAAAGTCGACTACGTGTATCAGAGCATGCCCTTTGAGTAACCAAATCAGCAAGCGCGTAATACAGAACAACATAAGTCATAGTATAAATGCAACGTGAATTATGCTGCTCAGTTTTAACTGAACGTCTCAGCGGTAGAATCTGTAAGTCTGTAAATTTATTCAATACCATATGAACCATGCAACTATATCCAAGCTGCTGCAATAAATGTAACAATTTCTGCTATATTTTCAGAAGTTAGGCAGTGACCATATCAAAATTGTTTTATGACTCACTCACTCTATCTAGAATGATGCAAATGTTATTTTAATTCTATTTGCATGTTTGTTAAATTTATTTTTATCATAATTTTGTTAGTATTGACAGCAGGTCTCAAGGCAAATTGTCATGACGCTTGTACATGCAGTATTCCATCTTGTTGCAGTCGGGGGGGGGGGGGGGGGGGGAGGGGGGCAATTTTTGAAGCTTAAGAGAGAAACTGAACCTCTAGGTTTTGGAATTTCTAGAGATGTGTGATGCTTAACTGTTTCAAAATATCATTGACTGGGTAGGTCTATTGAACTACTGTACAGTATACCTGTACTTGCTGCTGTAACTGGTATACATGCTGTAACTGAGGAACAACATTTTCTGAAATTGCGTTTCTTTTGAAGTGTTATACTGCATCTGTAGGACAGGACATGATTTATCAAGAAGGGTTCATTGTGTGTCTAGCACTTCTTCTATTGCTAGTACAGAGCTGTAGTATGATCACCGTACTATCCGTGTGTAATGCACTTATTAAATAATGAAGTGCAGCATAATTTGTCTTCATGATGTTCTATAGAATAAAGGTGCACTAGCATATAGGTACTCTCACACCAAAAGCTTTTCAATCGTTGGGTGTGTCGAGCATCCGCACTTGGAGTGTTTGGACTACCAGTGACTTTAATTTTACAGTGAATATAAGCATGCAAATGGCGCATCCCATTTTACTTTTTCGGATTGTGACATAGGTGGTAGTACATGCATGTGTTTGCGTGATGCTTGTTTGCCTGGCGTTTTGAGCTAATTAAAACGGGTCAACATAAATTCACTGATCGGGATGCTAGCCTGAGCAAACACTGCTTAAGGTACTTTGCTTGAGCAGTGGTTTCAATAAGGTTTCAAATGGTTTTCAATAAGGTACGAAAAAAATTCATGTACTGCTGTGCTTTGCTAAATACTCGCGCTGTGAAAGAATGCAGCTGAAGGAATTTTGTACAGTAGCACAAGTCTGTAGTATAATGTGCTGTAGCAGTGAAGTATATTAACGCACATGTTGTAGCATAAATCACTGTACTGCAGCGTAATCTGTGGCGTTTTCTGTAGCATTTAAATAGTTACTGTATTTCTGTAGTATATACTACCATACAATAATGTACTGGGGTAGTACTGCATATCACTGTAGCAAAAGGGGCTATCAGAAAACTTACTGTAGCATAAAGTGCTGAGCAGTAAGTTACTGCATGTACAGCAGCTTTCGTAAAGAGACCTCTTCTTCAAGTACTTTAAGTTGCAGGGTTGTTGATTTCTTTGCTTTTAAAAAAAAAAGAAAATCATTATGTAAATCAGTGATTTAAATCAAATAAATCTATTTAAATCAAACAAATCAATTTAATTAATGACTTAATAAGTAAAAATCTTGATTTTAATCAGAATCTTAATCGTCTTGATTTAAATCAAACAACCCTGTTCGGTTGTCTTGGCTGTCTATTATTCTCAAGTTCATTTCACAGGTATTGCACTCTCAGTACATTCTTGTAGATGTTTGACTGGTCAAGTTATTGATTAAAAGCTTTGCTTTCTCAGAGAGTTGAAAATATTTACATCAGTCATATCAAATCTAACATACAGTAACTGACTAAATTAGGAGGTGCACATTTCCTCTCTGCCAGCATACTTGTGGATGATTCTGGATAAATTTGGTGTCAATTAGTAGCGTGGAGATGAAACAAAGGAAGTGAATGCATGTCTTCTGTAACCCACATATTGTATACTCATGATAAGTTCACGTATTGATGAGTAATTTACGACCGTGCTGTGGTAAGTCTTCGAACGTTCTGATACATACCCGGTGTTGTGTAATAAACAGTCATACAGGAATTGGGACGGATTCACAGAGTTACTGAGCAGCTTTGGTTAGTATATATAGTTACATGTGTGTAGGAAGCATACACACATATAGCTGCAGAAACTTTGGTGTGAAACTGCACCACAGAGTTTGTTCATGTTCTCAAAGTGGTTCACTTTATGTACGAGAGATAAACTGCAGAAGGAACGAAGAAAAAACTGCATTTATAAGTTTGAAAGTTTTAAGTCTGAATTTCTAAGTGAATATCAACCAATGGTGTTCATCCACGAACGGGACATGCCAGGACACATCCAAGTTCCATGTTGCATGAAGAGGTTTGAATGTACTTGTCATTGTCATTATCTCTTTGTGAGAGATCCAGTTGTCATCCATGTCTTTTATTTTAATGGATTTTTGGTTTTCTTGCATTCAAGGTTTTCTCCCCTTGTAAATAAATATTGTATTATCAAAAGCTTAAGTTTCTACAACTTGTTACAGTGAGTTTTTTCATTTTGGGGTTTCAGAATTTCTTGGTTTAATTTACGCCGGTGATATCAAGCTCCTTGACTTGCTGGGAGAAACATCAACTCACTCTTGACACATAACCTTCAATTTGCAGTGAAAAATAAACTACTAACAAAATAACTTTGGCCAACTTGTGAAATCTACTGTATGTAGCAAAGTTCTTTGTGAACACCAGCAACGTCGACATCGTCAAACATTTTGAATTCCACCTCAAGTGTCCTGGGCACGTTCATTGGCTTTCCAATATCCTCCGTTAAACCAGCGGCTGCTTTGCTCGACCAAGAGAGAGTTTTATTAGTGATCAGTACTAATTTCCGGCTGGTTGGCTGGTGGAAAATTCTAATTTGTTAAGCCATCATCGTTGGTAAACATTTGACTTGTTGGATAGCTGAGGATTCCAGGGACAATCCACTTCTATCTCTCTGTGTGTTCATCGGTCTATCTCTGTGTCTCCCCCTTTCTCTCTGTTTTCACCATTCGCTGTATCGTAGCGACTGCTCACCTAGTAGCATAGACATCGCAAGTCATGTGCGGAGAGCTAAAACAATGTTATGACGCTGGAGGGATGACTCTTGTGGGATATTGATTAATCAAATTGCTTTTAGGGCAGGACACGAGGGAAATCATTTGCCATGGATGAAAGACGAAAGTCATCCACAGACAAGGTGAGATGTTTATCTTGTTTTGTTGTTATTTATAGTGATCCTACCATTTTGGTGACACTTCAAGAATTTATTCCCTCCTTCCACCGTTGACAGGGTGGATCCATGTTGTTGACTTTATTGCCTTCGAATGCACTCTCGTGATTGAATTTTTGTCCATCAGTTCGGCAAAAAGAATGGTTTGACGGGTATGCCAGGGGGTGCCCCCCTCCAAAGTATCTTCTCTGTTAATCAAGGGACTTGGGTCATCAAATTGTCAAGAGGTGACATTCACAACATACAGTTGTAGCTCTTTGTAAACTGGAAGCATCCAGCCTGCAGTTAAAATTGTACTGTAATGCTCAAGTTTGAAATTGGCCAAAATATTAAAGGTCTCGAATTTGTGCCACAATACAGTATGATTATGTCATTTTTGTCAAGGAGTCTGCCGAAACTTACATTGTAATAGAATTCTTTGCATCCTTACAAATATTTTTCTCATCTGAGAGAATTTGTAGTTTATACTGTACTCTGTTTTAATTAATAAAGCTTCTGAAGGATATAAGTGTGGTCAGTGTGTGGTTGGCACTTATACAGTAAGACTAATAGGAACACTACTGTAATTGTTATAATGACAGTGTGACATATGTACAGTACGGCAAAATCGTGAAAATGTCTTTTGTAGATGGTATCACAGAGTGTCTTTTTTTCATAATTTCATATGATGAGGGAAACTCAAATCAAATATTTAATATCGTTTACAGAAACATTTTGTTTTTGATAATTTATTTGCTTCTTTGGGTAGACTTTTTTTTTTTTCAAATTGAATATTGACATTTTCAGTCTCAAAATGACTTATTTGACCTCACTCTGCAGGACAGTGAACATATGAAGGAAAAGATTAAACATACAGTTGGCCTAATGTCTGCTGTGTCCAATGCAGGTCTATTGACGACAAACCGTCAAAGTGAGCTGCACAGTAGTTCAAAACAAGTTAGCCAGGTTCGAATATATATGATTTGTGATATTATTTGAATACATTGTGCCCGTCTGTTATGAACCATGTGTGGGAATCAACTTGATTATTCAGTGTATAAACACATATGTTAATAGGCAACATAACATGTTAGACTGTTATAAAAAAAAAAAACGATCCCCAAACACATGCCAAGGAATCTTTTGTTAGTTGTCAATACAATAAGCAGATGTTTTGACGTCAGTATCGTGTAGGCCTGTATTGTAACACATTGCAACGTATGAGCTATGAGTATGATGTAAAAGGAGTTTCTGAGCTGTTGCAATGTAAGCTCTGAAAGAATGCTGGAAAAGTAACTACTCCTTTCAGTCTATATAATTTGCCCTTGTTTTAAGTTAGGACTATACAAATGTCTTGTTAATTGTCATGATGTTAGCTTTTGTTAATGTAAATGTAGGCAAATGTAGGTTGAATTATGTAGAATATAATTAAAAAAACTTGTGAAACTTGACATGCTGCAGTGTACCAATGTTTAACAAACTGTACCTTTGCATTCGGTACATGGACCCCACATCGGGCAGGATCTACAGTGGACATTTTGTTACTCTGGTTTTCCCCGATTGGCGAATGGCATTCACCTAGAATAAGAATAATGCAGCAGTAGTTAAAAGTTCTGTACTTCAGATGAAAATGTAACTGCTATACAATATTTGTGTGGCAGTTTGTTTTGTATTTGCTGACTCTAAAATGCTAGATGACAGGTGCAACAAGGAGCATTCCTCCTTAACCCCAGAATGTTCCTTTTAGAAGTACTGTATGGTATGGTCCTTGCTCCCTCCTTAGCCAGTGATCACTGTAATTATCCCTCAGGATCCCTCCTGAGCCAGTGATCACTGTGATTATCCCTTGGAATCCTCCTGAGCCAGTGATCACTGTGATTATCCCTCAGAATCCCTCCTGAGCCAGTGATCACTGTGATCATTCCTCAGAATATTTGCACACGCAGCTGTATTTACCATTTTCTTCGTAGTACAGTTTTTACAACTTTTTTATATGTTGAACATGACAAACACTTTAGATATGGGAAAAGAAAATGGGAACGAATCGTTCGACGTTCTCCACGTTTGGTAAGTCAGACCAGAGTTTCAGTTACGTAGATCAGAATTGTAGAGGAAGGCACAGTATAAAGAGCACTTAAGGCCGCTGAAAGTGTGACCTTGCGACACACATAACCAGTATTGAAAGAGTTCATTTACAGCATTTCCATCACTGCTTAGAACATTCTGTAGATTTCCTGTTGATGAGTTGATACACAACAAGTGCTTGTCTCCTTCTGCATGTTACTGTTGTGCCCTACATGTAATTGCTGCTGTACTATAGCAGTGGATAGGAACCTTTTTTTTCTGTGACCCTTTCCTGTTTCCTATCAGCTACACTAGAGACATCCCTGCTCCTGAAGTATAATAAAAGTTACACTTTGGGTCTCAACTTCGGTAAAACACTTACCAATTTTGCTATTATGCAAATATGGGAGTGTGCTAAAATTGTTCTGGTAATATAGTACTACTATAGTTCATTACAATCGCTGCAATTTGAAATTGTTGGACTATGGAAATGATCTCACAGAACTACAATGATTTAAAAAAGGAACTGGAACAGGATTTGTGATCAGTAATTAAACCCATGAGATACCAAAATTAATCCCCATGAGGGTACTGTACTTACCCACGTTTAAGTAGCACTGTACCATACAATCCTACTTTAGTTTTTGTCACCTTTCAAGGCTATTTGGTTGATGACATTTTAAAATAGTTTCTTTCCACTCTGTTCAAGAAAGAAGATGTACATTATTTTTGCTAGCTATTTTTTGCTTGCCTTTATCCACATACACTCTGCATCCAACAAGATAGATTCCATAGACAAGGTAGGAGAATCTTCAGTAAAAGAGGATTTTTTCAGTGCTTAAACCATTGAACTCTGTGACAGGCAGGTCGCAGCATGAACCTTAACCTTGCATTAATATCATATAATAATTCATAACTCAAGATACATTTCTGTTTGAAGGAAGACTGCTCTGTCTAAGCAGTTCCTCAATCTAAGAGAGATTTATCAGAAAATTTTTTTTCCTCAAGGTTACAAAAATGTTAGCAAGAAATGTTTCTTCTTCTTTGAAATTGAAATACTGTATGTATTAAATCTTGAAATTTGACAACAGTAGAAGAATTAGATTGGGCTATTATAGATTAAGCCTGAGCTAAAATTGTGAGAGCAAACAACCAATATCTAGTCACAGATTGAGGGATCGTGTTTTTTTTTGGGGGGGGAGAGGGGCTAATTCATCTTTTACCGTCTATATGGAGCACCACCATTGTAGATTTGTATGAAGAAATTTTGGTCAAAACAGCCTCTCAGATTGTAGGCACTTTCTTGGGCCTCATTAAAGACATCCAGACCATCTTTATGTTGAGATCTTGTGTTTCAAAAGCTTATTCTCCCCAGAAAGAAACGGGTGAATGATAGCTTTCTTATATGAATCATTTGCAAACTTTTTTGGGGTTAACCAAAGTTTTTTGGGGGGCCCCAGCCATCCATAGAACCTCTCCAACAGTACGTATCATTTTTTTTATTCAAAAGTTGCAAAGTAAACCCCAGAGTGAAAATCCATTGGAATTTCGTTTAGATCTATCACCGTTTTTGAGATTTTTGAAAGTTTGATAAAAGTGCAAACCAGATGTCGTGGGGTGTTGCACCAATAATGGAGGGAAACTTTACTGTAATTTGATAACATTTCATTGTTTTTTTTTGTTAATATTGAATCCCTTATTAATCCCTTTAATATTGTATAGATGTATCTGTACTACAACCTTGTCCAACTCAATGAAATACATGTGCAATAGGTCTGGTTTTTCTTACCTAATATGTTAATGGCTTGTCCATATTGCTAGAAGTTAAATTTTTCCTGTTTGAATAAATTTGCTTATTTCCATTTTCTTGGAAAATGATCAAGTGTGCTCTTCCATGCATATATATGTAGCAGAGCTTTGTTTGAATCGATGAGTCATACTATCTCTGGTAATTAATTTTCAAAAACTTAAGTTAATAATACATGCCTAAATTACCACATGTGAAAGCTTAATTTGTTCATAATGTGTGGGAATGCGCTTAATTATGATTAATGTTCTGTTTGTTCTTCTCATTCACTTCACAATGTAAACGCCATATTTATGGGAGAAGATAGAGAAGATTTTGATGCTGGAATACAAGTGAGGGAACCGGCCCCTTCTGGTGGGGTCCATAGGCTAGCACCAAGGCCCTTTGTGGGGTCCAGTGACATCACTCTGGGAGGGGGTTTGGAAGCTGTGCCTCCATAGCAGTCTACAGTATGTCTTGTGAGCACTGTCATGGGAAAGTATTCGCAAACTCTTCAAATGTTAACTCAAATGGTCAATACTGCTTCACCTGTCATGTTTACTACACTTTTTTAACATTGTGTCGGGTGGTAAGGCGTAAACCAATCGCAAACGTTGGGTGGACTCACTAGTCCCAGGTGCGGCTGCTTGCTGCTGCCAACTGCAGCTGCAACCTGGACTATATTGACCTTCATACCAGAAATCTCAAGCGTTAATCTGGTAAATATTGTTAGCCATGTCTTGCTGGTATAAGCAAGCATCATGTCCAACTGAATATTCAACAGTATATACCCTTAGTGTTACAGTACTTTCATTTATTCATTTTAAGGGCTCCAACAGACATCTGGGTAGACAGATTAAATTAAAAGTAAAATGGGAAACAGTTTCTTAATCAAAGTGACTTTGAGTATAAATCATATCTTGGCTTTCTCTGTATATGCTGCCGAGTGGTGAAGAGCAAACCACCCCGTCATCAGCCAAAGTAAAGAAAACCATGTCCCATTATATGTCGCTGTGTACGTACAGTAGGAGCAGAGGGTTAGTTGTTCTGTCTTCCTCAGTACAGTGATTTCTGCCACTTAGATGTATGCCTTCATCCATACCCTGTCTTGCCAAAAACCGAAAAGAAGTGAGCGCCCTCTTGAACTGTATGTGAGGCACTGCAGTACAGTAGTTAGACTAGAGCCAATTTATTTGAAAGGTTGTTTGAAGTTTGTTAAAAATATCTCGAGTTTATTGCCGTGCACCTGAGTCATTACCATGCGCGCTCATGATTGAAATTTCATGGAACAACTACTGTAGCCATAGATGTACAGTATTGTCAGTAATCTGTGTTGTGGTTTTTGTTCTCTCTTCTTCTTGACCATTGGTGATATCTTATTACCTCTCCCTCCCCTCCTCTGCTGCTCCACCGTCATCGATGATAATTTACAGTACAGACCTCTGTGGATGCATTTCAAGTAATGTTCATCTATAAGGATGGTACTCTACAGTACATTCGTGGACAGCCTTGCATTGAACCTCTGATAACCATGTCATGTGTTTCAAGTTTTGTTCCCCAGTAAAGGCAACGATGGATGAGAGAGATGCGAGGAAACGGTCTTTGATTAGTATTAAAGTTGTAATTTGTAGAGGCTGGGAAAAAGGTAAAAACCAAAGTTGACAGACTTTTGGGGCTATCTTTTCTAGACCGTCAACTTTCATGTACACTTTAATCAAAATTTGAATTTCACAAGTGAGCTAATTATTTAAAATGTTAACTTGTGTCTGGCTAAGAGTTTGTCAGTGAAACTCACTGCATAAAAAAATGAGATGCAATCCTGTGCACATCCTCATACACAGCAGCTTATAAAAATAATTCTTTTCCTTCTAAAATGGTGGGTTAAATTCTGTAAGTTTAGCACTACAGTGTTATAGCTGTGTGTGATTTCAGTGGATCATTGGAACATCTGTTGTTCTATGCTAATGTTGTTACATGGTTTTTTATATTTAACTGTGGTTGTTGATCTTCCAGATATGGTTGATGATCATTCTAATGTGGTTGTTGATTATCTTATATGGTTGTTTGCTGATCATTCTGATGTGGTTGTCATGCAGTCAGTCAAGTACAGTTGTTGATTACTTTAGTGTAGTTGCAGTGCTGAGTATTTTACCATTCAGATATGATTGCTGTCATATTTTACTGTACATGTGACCAACATTAGCTCCAGTACGACAGTAGCCAACGAGGTCAAGAACTCCAAAAAGAAAGAAAACCAGAGCAAATTGCCAAGATTTTCATGTTCTTAACACAACATACAGTAGGATCACAGAGGTATGGAGTATTTGACAGTGTTTGTGGCAACCAAGTGCATCTGTAGTTATACAAGGGTGGTTACCTCTTGAAATTCGACGCAGTTCTTTTTACTGCCTTTTTGAATGAGTGTAAAGTTGCGTGCAGCGATGCTGAAATTTTATTGGGAGACATGTAGCTATGCTTTGTAGAGTGGTATGAAGTTTATAGTAAAATCCCCCAGCCAGCTGGGCTAGTGAATGTGCTAATAACATGCTGGGGTTTTGGCTTACCTTGTTAGGAATATTGGGCTCACGTTTATGTCTGTGTTATTTCAGTATGTGCTGTACAGTGTATGAGATAAGCCTGTAACTTGGGAGACCAGCACAGTTTGCTGTACATGGAGTCCAGTAGAGGGGGGTTCACAATTAAGTTTGTATGGAGGATGGATGAGTATGGACTGTAATTTTGACTGTTCAACATAAAGAATAATTACTGGAATGTGGTGAATGTGTACACTGCTTAGGAATGAGAAAATATGGGACTGAGGTTGAATGAGAAGGTGCTAGATGACAAGGAAATTTTACCTTCTTCAGTCCTGTCATCATTGGTATGCCTTTGTGAGGGCAAAATGTGTTGGATGAAATCTGCAGATGAAAGGAGATTGATTGTAGAATCCTATGAACAGGTTGGAGGCAACACATTAACCTCATTCCAAACTTACCTGTTTCCACACAACTAATGCATGTCTCTCTTCCATACTTGGAACAACTGGTAACCTTTAACCCTGCCTCTAAGGTACCTTCTAATTCAAAGTTAAGAGTATCTCCTTTTCAAACTGCTGCCCTGGTAGAAGAAACAGTCCTCTCTTAACCAGAGTGCCCCTTTCAGTTATCTTTTAAATGAGTTACTGATCAAATTTAGATTACTGGCAATTGCTTGCAATTGGTCATACGTTACCAACCCTCTGAAATGGTAAAGTGAGAGATTTTGAAGGAGAATCACCAAAATGTTGGCAAATCATCAGCCACGGTTTTGTAGTATTGGAATATATTTAAAAGGCATTTCAATTGCATATAGATACTTATTCAATTACAGGTATAGGTGGTGGAATATAACACAGAGATTCACATCGTAGACATATACTGTATTTACCCCTTGCTTCACTAATGCATACAGTTTTGTTGTGAGGATTTGAGCGAAAGACAAACGAGGGTGGGCTAAAACTCAGAGGGCGCGGTGCTAGAATTAATTTCGAGGACATTCAGAGCAAAGCTAAATGTATGCATTAGTGAGGCAAGGGGTAAGTACTGTACAGTCACTCATGAATACCCGCACCAGTGAGTTGTGGGGATCCTAGTACCGAAGTGATGAGCCCTCTAAACTGGATTCTCCATGATACGCTGCTATTAAATGTGATTGACTTACAGTATGTTCTTTTGAAACGTACTTAATTTAAGAATGTCTCAAAGTCTCCAAGACTCCTTGAACTGTGTGACTCCTAATTAAAGCAAGAAATTAATCTTTTAAGACTTGCACTTGTCAAAATAAAGGTTTCAAAGTAGGGAATACTGTCGTGCAATAGACGTTGACATTGTCCAAAACAGTAACTTCACCTTTTGCTACATACACTCTTAGTCATAAATTGTATTTTTGTGTGCTATGGTATAAAAGATTCATTTTAAAGGGAAATATTGCATTTAAAATGCATCACAGTGGCAAATGAGAAATGTAGCTTCACTAGTCGTCAAACCCGTCAGTCTAACCAATAAACATCCACAAGTTACTTCTTCTGAAAACATTATGCATGAAATTAGTCATGGAAGACGCATCATTTGAACTCTTTGAAGTTTGGGTGAACAAATCATTTCTTGAGTAACAAAAAAAAAAAAAAAAAAATTCTGTCGATGACAAATTTACTACCGTTCTGTACTTTTTTGATCTATCATTCTGTCCATAAATACCAGGTTCAAAAATTTTATTTTGTTTGTTCTGTAAAACAACACAATATCTCCCTTACAAGGGAAATATTCAATATACTCTCTAGCGTTAATGGTATGAGAGCAGAAACTTGACCAACTCTACAGTAGTTTGTCATTTTATGTCATCAAAGCACCTTTACATTTATGTAACATTAAGGAGCAGGTGGAATAGCTTTTTCTGTGGAACATGTAACAAGTCCATGCATAAAATCATGCATTCACATGGTAGACATACACTTACCCCTTGCCTCACTAATGCATACATTTGACCCATGTTCAAATCATCCTTGAAACTAGTTTTAGCACCATGCGCTATTAGACCTCGCATGCCCTCGTTTACCTTTCACTCGAGTGAGTGCCTTTCACGCATTTTCCAGTCCTCTGCTATTTTTTCCTCTTCACAATTGCGGCTGGTTCGTAAACTCTAAGTATTTGTTGTTCTTTGTTGCCAGTATTTATGCATATTCTAGCTTAGTTCATTCTTTCAAATTTACTCCCTCTCTTCTTCAAGTAATTTGTGTTAGAATTTTTCGTTTTGTGCAGCATGCCTAGGACACATATCCTATCATGCTGCTGCACAGTTTTTTCATTAGCCTACAATTTTAGTTATTTTCCCCTTAAAGGCATTGCGCAACTTTCCCGTTAACATTATTTTGTAATGTGTTTGTAAATTATGTAATGGTTTGCCTCTTCATTTTACAAAAGTAAAATATATATACAATTTAAATGCAAAAAATGTAATGTAATTCAGTAAAAAACATATTTTCATTAGAAAGAAATTAATACAATTAAATCACCAACCTTGCTGTGTATCTTAAATTTTTTATATTACTGTTGGCAGGGCTGTTTCAGTATCCAGAAACATTGAAACTGCATCAAGTTTTATTGTCATTCTTGCATTTGTTTCAGCAGGGTCTGTTTGTTTTTTGACAGGTGAAGAAGTACAGTACGTGATAGCCAAAATCTGTTTTTCCATATGCCATAAACTCTATATGTTTCCTGTCGATAGAAGCCCTTTCCTTGATTTGATTGGTTGGCTTGTGAGAGGGGATGGTGACCAAACAAGAGGATTTCATGTTTATGTTGCCCAAAAGCAGGAAATTAAGCAGAATATTTAGAGCAGGTAGTATTTGCCACATTTGACTTTAAAGGATACTATGTAAACAAGATGAGAGGCTAGTTTAATAATTAGGCAGTATGAGTCCCCCTGTTTATTGTGACAGATGGCAGGGTTAGCTCAAGTCTGCAGGGATATGTGAAGAGCTTAGCTGGTGTATCTGGCAAATAATGGAAACTTGCAAACCTCCTGCCTTCTGGTTTAATTTTTATTCTGTTTGAACCTCAATACCCAGATAAAATATCATTTGACGTATGACCAGTTGGTGTGAAAATGCAATATCCATTAAACTTTACCAATTTTCCACTATCAGTTTTGTATGTCCACTTGATCAGTGTACCTAATCCTATTAGTAATTGCAAAAAAAAAAAAAAGGTTGTGGTAATTTAACAGTGTGGCCCAAGGCACTGTAGAAGAAATATTTGGTGAAACTAGTATTCATACATATCCTGTCCTACTCAGAGACATAGAGTAGATGCCAACACTAGCATGGTGATGCAAGATGAGCTACATATGGTGTGCAGCATTCTATCAATCAAAGACCCCAGGCCGCCACGCCGACCGACCGACCGTGAGAATGTTTTAACGCAGCAGTTATTATTGAGCAATCCATCATCTCGTCGTATTTGTCTAGTAACTTTGAAAGGCAAGCAGCTAGTTGCAAATGGATTGACAAGTGATTGACACCGTGAAATAATACGGTGAAAATTGATAACTCATCTCGATCGAGAAAATATAATTGAAGAAGAGGAGCCAGGGAAAAGAACTGGCTTCAATTTTTCAAAGCGCTTTCATTGCTTCACTTGTTTGGGCATATAAGTTTTTGTTTTCTTTTCTTGGTGTAATGCTGTATCCAATTGGACACAGGGACTGGAGTAGACCTAGCTGGATAATACTGATTTAGTAAATAGTTCCACAACTGTACGCAATCTCAAATTGATGCATGCTAGAACCAAGCAGTGCTAGCATTAGTTTCGAAGACAATTTGAGTGTGGGTCAAATGTATGCATTAGTGAGGCAAGGAGTCAGTGTAGTCACTTGTGAATACCCACGCCAGGGAGTGGTGGGGAATCCAATTGGACACAACCACTGCAGTAGACCTAGCTGGATAATACTCATAACTAGATACTGTAGTTCCACAGCTGTACTCAATCTTGAATTGGTCAATTCAATTGAGAGCATTTTACCAACTTTTTGCACTTCATTTAGAGCTTGATAAGTCCTGGAATAATTTGATGGTGTGATAAATGTGACAGCTTGCAGTAGAGATTTAGTGTATGTATTACATTTTTCCTTACATTAGGATTATGTTTGTGTCAGAAATTGTAAAATTAATCAAATTTCTGTGAGATTTCTGAAGTTATGTGTTGTGGATGTTACACTAATACTTGAAAGTGTTGGACAAATTTGTAAGTTTGATATTTTGTCAGGTTGTTTGAAGTAACTTCTTACTTCCAATTGCATGTAGTGGGATAATATAAATGGATATTATTTACAACTGAAACATGTATCAGTTTTAAAAGTTCTAAAACCTAGCACAAATGTGGTAAAACTTGTCCATGGTATACCTCTACAGTAACAGCTGCTGTAGTGTAAAGTCTTTCATTGTTCTGAGGCCCACAAGGAAATGGAAACTTCTTTCTGTATTTTTTGAGTTGAGCAAAAGATCGTCTTTGGCCTCAAAGTCGGAGGTTGCCAAATTATTCATCCTGTAATTTACTAGGTATTGCTCATCTTCATCATCCTCTTTCTTCTCCCTCTTTTCTTTCTTCATTTTGAGTCCAGTATGTCAGCTTTAATCTCAAGTGATGCATTAGTATCATTTCAAGATCCATCCGGATTTCTTCTTGTTGTAAAAAAACCTTCGACGAGTCTCGGTCAGCTGATAGAGGCATTAATCTTTGTTCAGTATCAGCTGCCCTACAGTAGATTATGCATTGGAATTTGTGAATTTGAACACAACATTAGGAGATTAAAATTTAAAATTGAAAAAAAAAAAGGAAGCCCTCTTGAAATGGAGATGTTATTCATAGTCAACTTTGCTTTTGGGTAGTTGTTGACATTGATAGGGTTAGGGGAATTTGGAGGGTGTAAGGATAGGCATCTTCATAAAATAATGAAGAGAATGAAAAAAATGCATAAACAATGAGAGGCTTAATTACTTTATTAGTATCTTTTCATTTATGGAACTGTTGCAGTGTATTGCTCATTTGGAGAAAATTACACAGGGAAAATGTTGGAATTAATCACTATCATTTATGAGTTTTGAGACTTAAAAAAAAAAGAATAAGCAATCACCCCAACTTTATTCTGAAGCATCAACAAAATCTTACAAATCTCCGTGTTTATAACCTTAACAAGTGTCTTTCAGGATATTTCAAAATATTGCATATTCAAAGAAAACTTATGAGGTGCATAAATTTAGCAATCCGATAACATAAATATTGTCACTTGATGCAAAACAGCCATCCACAAATTATGATAAGGGACTATACTAGTATAAATTGCGGTGACTCCATATTCCCTTTTAAGTGAAATTTTAATCTTTTCTTCAAGCTCAAGCTCTGCTTCCATTTCTGCATATGCACAGGTGTGGCTACACTGTGCAAAACACCTGGTGGATTTCACCAGCACACAGATTTGTTTGTGCCAGCCGCATGTTTCATTGGTAAAACAATAGTCATGATATTGGAATATTAAAATATGAAGGAAGAATTCGCTTTATGTACACCATCTGCTTCTATGCCTTAAGTACAGCCCAGGTTCAGCATAGATTGATATGCTACATTGTGTATGAAATATATCATGGACTTTAGAATGTGTCAGTTGTTACAGTTGCAGTGCACAAAAGAAAAAAAAGGAAATCGTAGACAGGAAATTGGTAGACTGTTATACAGTAGACAAATATATCATAGTGTAACAATATAATATTTTATCGCCCTAAATAATATATCATGACACAGGAGAGTGTACTGTATGGTGGTAGATTTATTGTTAAAACCACTGTAGACTTATATATGTGGTGGTAGACTAACGATAGTAGACTGCAGTACTTTATCGTGGTCAATTGTGATATTTGGCTTTAGACTAATATATGATGGTGGAATATATTATGATAGATTGATTAACGTGATGGTAGAGTGTAATATGTTTTGTAAGAGTTGTGGTGGTAGTTGGTTCTTTACGGTGGTAGACTTGTACATGGTGGTAGACTGTAACAAATAGTAGACTGTAATGTATGGTAGTATACTGACTATATTGTGGTAGACTTGAAGGTGGAAGCTAGTTCATTGTGCAATTTGTTTGAAGGAGAAAGTACTTGTCACTTTCTACATACTGCCATAATGTAGATATCTAGATGTGCTTTTAAGAAACGTGTCTTCATTCATTTTCGAATCATTTTTACCATTTCTTTATGAAGTATCCACATTTGATAAAAAAAACTTGTAGATGTGGATTAAAAATATGATGGAAGGGAGATACTTTAGCTGGTTTGCATAAAATTCCACACATTGTGAAAATCTTGTAAACACTCCCACAACACTTTGCTTCTTGATGGTTGCCATGTTTAAACTGTACTGTATGTGTTTGATGGAACAAATCCAAAATGATTCCTTCTTACAGTACCTCAGTTACCTGTATCAACACAACAATTGTATTCCCATCTCCCCTTCCAGTAGTTTTGTCAACTTTTAACACAAATGCATTCCCATCTCCCCTTCCAGTAGTTTTGTCAACTTTTAACACAAATCACCTACTGTAGAATATGATCTGTTTTTCATGAACTAAGTACATACTGTACTGTTGGAATATGTATCCACATATTAAAATGTATAACCACCTACCGGAGTAATTAGCCATACAATGTTTGTCTCACAGTTGTTGTTCGGTTCCTTTTCTTCCATTGCTGAATGTTTAGAGCTCTATACTGTACTGTACATTGTTGTACAGTACTATCTGTAATTGTCTACATTGTTTCATAATTAACCTTTTGTTTTTTAAGGATTTTTCATTTGTATGTTGCATATTGAGACAGGTTTAAGGGATAAACAACAACAAGATAACTGTGAGTGTGGAAAGAAGGGATGTGGAAAGTTGTGGTGATAGTAGTGATGATGGCATTGAAATGAAAGTACTTTACATTTGCTTACAAAGATAATAATCAAATATTTATTTAGATTCGTGGACACTTAAATGGATATGATTGATCTGTGGAACAACGGAGTAGCCAGGGGAATGTCATCCTCAGACTATGGTATGAATTACCCCTTGTTTTCTAGGAGACAACTCTAATTCACAGCGCGTACTCCCTCACCTCATATAATCTATGCATTACCGTATTCGCGAAATAAAAAGGGATACTCATCCAAAACAGATCCAAAGTGATGGAAAAGGATGAGGATGACTTAGGATTCTCATGAAAAGGCAGTGGATATAAGCAGATGCAAAAGCAGATGCAGAATTTTGTAGTCAGACCAAAAGGCTGGCAATTACGGAAGGGCGGTGGCCAGATACACACACACACGCACACAAAATTGCCAGATGCTAGACCATGGTCAATACAGTAATGCATAGGTTATATGAGGTGAGTACGTCGCTAGCGAATTCCCAAACCAATGAGTTTTGGGGATTTTAAATTGTATGATGCAATTTAGGTTGTTATTCTGGTAGCACAGTAAACCAACTTGTTGAGTAGAAAGCAGACTTTCTTGCTTTGGTTGGGTTGAATTATGTATCGTAGTACCATTGTTTTTTCTTTTCACTCAGCATGGGACATTGAATTCGACAAATGAAACATTCCTAAGTAGCTCACAGAGTTCAGAAAATAGATCTACTGTACTACCATGAATCGAGAATGTCATTATCAGATGTCGGATACTTTTAGCTCGCACAGGGCATCGATCAAAATGTTCTGATGATATCTCAAGAAGATATCACACATGATATCCAATAACATGGTTAATGAGGCATGAATATGCAGTAAGTAGTGCGCAAGCTGCAATCTTGGACAAAATTGTTGGGACACTTTGTCATACGTTTCAAGTATAACATTAAATTCTAGGTGAGAGGATAACGTGAAATCCCGCGTACCTTTCCGATGTCGCACTACAGGAGTGAATTTATACTTTGAACAGTAATCCTATAGCCAACATTGGAAAGAGGAACAAGGTGTCCCTAGGTATTTTGTCCAACTGGTTGTCTGAGTTTTTTGGGAGCAATTTTGGAGTGAACAGGTGCAAGAAAATTGTTTTGAAATTTGAAATTGGTTTCATCAACCTACACTGTCGGATGCTGTTGTTACTCGATTCACATCGCGTACTCCCTCACCTCATATAACCACACACACACACACACACGAAATTGCCAGCTGGTAGACCATGGTCAATACGGAAATGCATAGGTTATATGAGATGAGTACGTCGCTAGTGAATTCCCAAACCAGTGAGTTTTGGGGAATACCAGACACCACGTCATCACTGTAAACAATTTCAATAAATAACACATATACATAGGTCTTCTCAAACTGACTACTAACTATGACTACTATGACAATGTGAATTCTCTTCAGGCTGAGAATTATACATGATTGTGTCATACAGTACTGTTACACTCTGTTCTTATAGAACTTGACAATTGTTTGTTTCATGATGTCATCAGTGTCAGGACTTTTTGTAGATACTGTAACACACAAAATCATGGCCACTCTTGTATACTGCAACATAAAAGACAAAAAGAAAAAAGAAAAAATGCATATGTGGAGATTGAAAGTGCTCAATTGTATTTATAATTTCAGTATTTTCTCAGCATTTGTGAAGGAGTATCATGTCATTTGTGTGGCCCAATGAAATGTAAACAGTCCACTCTATGTTAAGTATTCCATCTGATTACAATACAGAATTCTAGCTTTGCGAAGTAGAAATTGCAAAACGGAAATCAAATGAAATTAAGAAAATGGAAGATAAGGAAACTGTAATGGATGTTTGCAAACTGGTTATGTCTAGTCTTCATACATGATATCAAAATTTAAGGTTACTTTCCGAAGTTGGCACAAGGGTGCTGTGTACATTTGAAAGGTTGTGCACTGTAAAACCACTTAGCAGTCACCCAGTAACTGTACATGTACATATACAGTGTCGTTGTTTAATGGCCACCTGAGATCATTCCAAAACCCTCACACCAGGCAAGAAAAAAAAAAAAAAAAAAAAACCTGCGGTTGAAATGAACTTTTCTAACATTGCTAGAATTTACAGTCCACTTGCTAAAAGAATGTGGCAGCTTCTGTTTGGGCAATTTTCTCATGGACCAATTGCGACCTGGCAATCCTATTATACTGCAAGAGGAAAATGTTGGAAAGGAAACCAGAATGTATCCCATTGATACAATTCCAAGCACCTGCATAGGAAAAGCAGCTCACATTTTTGAAGGCTTATGTCACTTAGTCATACATGTGTGTATAAATTTGATAAACTCCTCACAGTATTTTGAAACTTGTACGTTAAAATGTACTGTGGAATTGTCAGAATTGTGAGTTGGGGCCAATGAGTGTTCACAGTGGTAGGTACAGTAATCTAGAAGAAAGCATGTGTTTACATTCTGGATATCAGGTTTGCATGGTATTAGGTAACCCAGAATTACAGTAGATGTACATGTGTTCACTTTGTAGACATTGGGTCTTTATTGTGGTAGGTAACCTAGAAGTACATGTATTTACATCATTCCGAACTTACCTGTCTCCATCTAACTTATGCACGTCCCTCTACCGTGCTAGCATTACTACTGGTAACCTTTGACCCCACCTTTACCTTCCCCCTAACCCGCAATGGACTAGCTCCTCCTTCCCTAACTATACCACCCAAAAGTGCTAGCTGGTTTCCATTACTGCTCTTGGATTTTTGGTGAATTTTCACTATCTCCGTTTTTCCTGAGGAATTCTACCTTCGTGGATTTATTCCTTACCTACCTTAGACGCCTCTGAACCTGTAGGTGATGCTTATTCATTCTGGTAGGTAATCTGTGTGTATTGGGTATTCACAGCAGTGGGTAATCTAGAAGACTGCAGGTATTCATATTGTGTGTATTGGGTATTCACGGTGGGTAATGTAGAAGAATACAGGTGTTCATACTAAGGGTGTTAGGTATTCACAGTGTAAGGTAATCAAAAAGAATGCAGGTTTTTGTATTGTGGGCATTGAGTACTCATAGTGGTAGGTAATCTAAAAGAATGCAGGTATCCATATTGTGAGTATTGGGTATTCACGGTAGTAGGTAATCTAGAAGAATGCAGGTATTTATATTGTGGGTGTTGGGTATTCGTGGTGATATGTAATCTGGAAGAATGCAGGTACTGTAATTCATATTGTTGGTATTGGGTATTCACTGTGGTAGGCTATCCAGAATTTTTCACATTGTGTGTATTGAGTGATAGAAGATCAGATGATTCTGAACTGTGAATGTTCACATATATGGTTTGAACAATGCTGGTAGATACATTTTTGTGCATTCACAACACTGTGCTTGTTCACATAAAATGAACATCATTCAGATGGTCATGTTCATCTGACATTGTGTTTGGGTGAACAGCTATTACACTTATAAACATGGACTGGTATAAAGACTGTGCATCTACACAGTCATATTGAACTGCTACCTGGATTTAAGAGCAGGATTGTGAATTCACCATGGGTTCATTGTCTTACTTAGAGCTACAGAGAGTTCACGCAGGGCACTGAAACAGCTAGAGGCTAGAGAATTGTATTCAAATACATGGGTATTCACATACTGTATAGTGAGTAGTTATATTGACCTAATGGTTGAGTTTGTGCATTCACTCCCTCACCTCATACAACCTACTGTATGCATTACAGTATTGACCATGATCTAGCAACTGGCAATTGTGTGTGTGTGAATTCGGTCACTGTCCTTTCGTAATTGTCAGACCAAAGAGCTTTGGGGAATTCACACAGTGGGTTGAACCACTAGATTGTAGACAGTGAAGAAGTCAGAGTTGCAAAGACACAAATAGTTTGGTCAACCGAACTGATGACATTTTGTAGTGTAGGAAATTATATTGAAAAACACTGGAAAATAAAGTAGGATATAATTCCCAAAGCAAAATGGATGGAATTAGCAAATTTGCTTTGAAAACAAGCTGCCTTTCATTCAAGCATTGGGTTCCCTCTGAACAGCAGATTCAGAAGAAAGGGCATGAGCTGATGACTATTAAACTATCTGTACCATACTGTATGTAATCCCATTTCAGATTCAGTACTAAGTTGCTTTAGGTAGATCAGAAAAGTGCATTGTAAGTCAAGCGGGGACATGTAAGTGTTTTTTTTGTTTACAATATTTTTGAGTTTTTGGATCTGTCTGTCTTGTTACATTCACAAAATCTACATCTTCTACTTCTGAAAAAAAAAATCATATAACTATGAAAACCTGACTGCTTGCTTATTGCGACACACGTCTGGTTATAATATTAGATGGATATCTGGTTCCTTTGTTAGTTGAACAAAAAAGATGATTGTATTTTGTTGTTCTGAGCAATATGGTACCTAGGCCTCCCTCGTTTCAAAGTTTCCCCATTCTGTATAACCAATACTCCTTTTCTCACTCGTGCGAGCATCAGTGGCAAGAGAGAACAGTATTTAATCATGCTACTGTCCAAAAATGATTTCTTTTTGTTTTACATTTCGAGTCTTCAAGTGCGTGTATGCATGAAGAAGATGGATCATTATGTTCAATTACATAATTATTGATTGTGTTTTTGTACTTGATTCAATCCTGAATTCCTGCCGAATAAATAACAGTCTGCAGTGACGATTGAGTAAATCATTAACACTAATCCAAATTCTGCTCCAAAACTCAGCCTCAGTCATCAGTCCATTTTGCAACTCAGCAGACGTCAGTGACAGGCATCGCTCAAACTTTGCCTTTCTTGTGGATTGTAAATGCGTCATCTGTTCAGAAGTTAGTAGAAATTCGACCCCTGCAAATTTTGTTTAGACTTTTATTTGGCTTTCCATACTATTTTTATTTGTCTTTTAATGTCTTTTATTTTTCCCCATGAAGCTCAGATACCAAAAGAGAGGACAAGGTCCCTCAGCTTGAATGAGTTACATACACCTAACAAGAAAAAAATAAAACAAGGAAAAAATAAAACAAGGAATGGTTTGAAGAGGTAAAGTAATTATCTGCTGAAACTGATCTTGCTAAACGGTTAAATGTGCATCTCACAATCTGAAGCTGCGGTTACACAGCTTGAGCTACGAATCTTCATTTTTCATTGTTTTTGGGGAAAAAATTACAGTAACTACAGAGAACTGTAGGAACAAGATGATGGATAAAAAATGAAGTAAATGTAATTGTTGAAGTTGTAATTTCAGTTCCCCTCTAGTCTGGGATGTTTGGTGGTTGTGAGGGAGAAGACAGATGGGGAGAGGAGGATATTGACAAAGGGTATACCAAAACCTTGAAGAAACATATCGATGGTGATGCATGATACGTCATTCCAGTTATGGTTGTATTTCTCTCATTGTTTTTCTTTTTATCTGTCCTAACCTCAGTAGGGTTGGTGAAAGTTTGATTGTCATCACCCATGGTCACGGTGAGTTCTACGACCAGAGTGCATTTTGATGTGCTGCTTCAGTGTCACATTAGTGCCCATAAGCACACCCCTCGAAGGTAAATCTTTTCCAAATTGCATATCAGATGAAGGAAAATATCATGGAAAGAGCAATGTACCCCACCTACATAACCTTCCTCCATCTCACTCCAGTCACACACTCACCTAGATGAAGTTTCTCTTTCTTTACCTCAGTGGCAGTTATGTTTGTCAATAGATGACTAATCTTCTGCCAAAAGAAATGCTCAATTTTAAAAGTTACTGAGCCACAGATTACAAAGGCTTTAAATTAATGATGTGTAGGTAGTAGACTTATGTCTGTGGCTGCCATTTAGCTGTGGCATATTGCGATACAGTCGAAGTATTTCCTGACCAACCTGATTCGAGGGGCTGGGAGAAGGTGCCGGGGGGTGACGGTTTTGGACGGTTAAGTACAGTACTGTCAGCTCATTACATTGCACTTATTTGGGACAGGGATTTCCATCCATTTCTTGATTGATTTCAAACTTTTGACTGCATTCTCAAGAGAGAGAGAGAAAAAAATCAGAGTTAACCAGGATGACTTCAGTCCCATTTCTGTTTAAGAATTACGATCGCAGAAGGGGGGGGAGGGGAGGGTAGAGCCGGAATTTATGCCCTTGAATATTGGCGGTAGCTTTTGTAATTTCTATAGATGGTTTGAGTGAACTGACAAGACATTTTATGGAAATCTTGCAACTATAGTACCAATGCCATAGTTAATGATAAATGCTGATAGAGATAACTTACTCATCAGGATGATCTATGTAATCTCCTTCATTAGGTTCATTTCCCTCCACAAGATGTAAAATAACATTCATTGCTTTAATCCTTATCCGTTAAGCTACTGGAGTCAGCATGTTTGCAGTGGTAGAGAGAATTCAGTGTCACAGGTTTAGCAGACTAGAGACACAAGGAATGTGAGATAGGAATCTTGTTGTATTCTTTGACTAGAGGGTTGCCTTAGTGGTTAGAGTCTCTCTCTTGCTGTATTTGCCTGCACCCTGATCAAATCTCAGCAGAGCCACTGAGGAATTTCCTGTGGACTCAAATGAGCAAACTTAACTTGTTCACAATTTACGTAAAAAGTGTAACTATCCAGCGGTATTCCTATTTGTTTTGCAGGCAGTGAGTGTTCTATGATTCAGTCCATTTTGTCCATAATTGTATTTTAGGAGGAATTCCTGTCCATTGTTGGGAGAATTATTTTCTCCCTGCTTTAGTAATGCCTGAGTCGATCCCATTGGGGATAATAGTACAAAATAGCCGTTGCATGTAGCGCCCTCTGAAATAGTATTTTGCAAAGCGCAATTGATGTGGGTAGCCTACAGTACGTGAGACTGCCACGTAGTACCTTTAACTCAGGAGACAGCAGTTGCAGCTGCAGTTCTTTGCATACTGCCCTGTCAGATGATAGAAGATAATATAGCTTCAGTGCTTTGCTTTGTAAAATTTGTAAATTCACAGCGCGTACTCCCTCACCATATATAACCTATGCATTACCCTATTGACCATGGTCTAGCATCTGGCAACCAGGGAGTTTTGGGAAAACAGTTATAATCACAGACTTGAGCAGCAGTTCCATCCTAATAAACAGCAAAGTAGCAATATTTCAATTGAGCATGGTACTCCAATGTATTCCAATAACCAAGCCCCACTGCACCACCCAAAAAAAAAAAGGAAAAGAAAAATTAAAAAAAAAAATTATGAGCGAGTGGGTTTCTTTTCAGATGTATTTGTTGCTATTAAACAATGTGTTTGAGACTGGCCTGTCATCATTCCAAGTCTCAGAGAGACCTGTTTGGCTTAACGTCCATTTTCATTATTAGCAAGGGGTCCAGTACATAGTTGGAGAACTTTAACAAATTGTTCCCTCCTCCTTTCAATTATTTGCTCGTTCACTTCTTTTAATCACCAGCTGACGAGTGAAATTTGTGCCCCCCAACTGGTTCATTGGCCAAACACTGATTCACTATGAAGGGATGAAAAAGTGATACTGTACTGTATGCCAACTGAGGATCTTGTCCAGCTGTTTGACATAAAATTATATGTAAAAGTATGCATGCATAGGACAGCTAAGATATATGTGTCACACTGAAGTACCCTTGCAAATTCTTTTAGAGATCCACTAAATTACTTAACTTTGTAAAAAAAAAAAAAAGGATCTCAGCTAACCCAGATGTGTCATTGGATAGAGGATGTATAGTACTATTTTTCCCAAGGGGACTCTTATTTTACTGCAGCAGATGGAATGTAACATACTGTACTGCATTCGCTGTAACTTAAAGTGTGTAAACGTCATTATTTTTCAAACTCAGTGTAATGGTCAGCTTCTGGTCAAACAAAATCTGTATTTCTGGTGTTAGAGAGGCTGTTGTGAGCTGTGAGATATGTGGCATCTAAGTATCTTTAACCTGAGAGTTTCCTGCTGGTAGATTATGGAAACTTCGCTGTCAGACCAAAAGGCTGGCAATTACGGAATGGCGGTGGCCAGATACACATACGCACACACACACAAAATTGCCAGATGCTAGACCATGGTCAGTGCAGTAATGCTTAGGTCATATGAGGTGAGTACATCGCTAGGGAATTCCCAAACCAATGAGTTTTGGGGAGTGTCCTGCTGGTACTTATATCTACCTACCTGAGCATAATTTGTGCTAGAGTCACATTTCCTTCATATATCTTTTCCTGTTTACTGATTATTGCAAATGAAGAGAAAAGTGAATTTTACATTTCCTGAAATTGCCACCTGATATATCTGCTGCTGAGTTAATCGTCTGAGTCTGACATGGACTCTGCATTTTAGTTCTCCTGTACCTCAATAATTTATGCATATTGCACTGTCGCACTCCACAGTGCAACAGATGCATAGGGACGCAAATAGTAACATGCAACTATGGGATCCAAAATAAGTTAGTGCTTACGTATTTACATAAAAAGTTTTCCAAGTTTGTTAAAGTAAATTACAAGTAAGGAAGAGTGTGTATAGAATATCGTGGTGTGCATTGGCATCAGTGTGCTTGCTACAGTACGTTTCATATATTGAATGTAATATCAATATTAACAACCAGAAAGTAATTCATGGGAAGAATTTTTCCAAGATGAAATTCCACAAGATGATGATTTTTGAGGACATTCTTCTTCCTTAGTGTACATTTTCTTGATTGTATTTCCCCTAACAGTGACGTGGTTCCCTTCACCCTCATAAGTTGAAATTTTTAGTTCTCTTTCTTTGCTGATTATCTTTTTTTTTGATGGATTAACTGTGCCCTGATTGCCTTAAACTTTGGAATTTCATAAACATTATTAAGTGTAAAGTACACACTTTCCAGGCCTATAAACAGTGATGAAAAACATACTGATAAAGCATAAAATGTTCTCCTGCCAGACACTTTTCCTTTTCCTTGTAAACATTTTGGTGTTTGATGTATTCATACTGACTGATTCTGAAAAGAGAAAGGAACAAAAGGTTACTCATTATCGTTGAAAATAACATCTTGGAATTTCACTCATGCAAACTAACCCTTTTTTATGTGATGTATACACAATACAAAAAAGTTAATCAATTTGATAAAAGCCTGCAAGTTGAATAACAGTCAGAATATGAAAATTAGTGAAATGATCTTCACAAATTTCTATTGAGTCACTAAATTATTTTTTACTTGTATTGTATCTTGCTATGTATCACATGGATGATGAGATCTATTCATGTGATACAAGTTTGTTGTCACGTGGATGAGCTTTTAATCCAATGATTTACTTTATCCTCCCTTACCTGTCTCAACACAGCAACTGCACTATTATCTACCTTGCCAAGCATCTGTAGGTAATCTGCAACCCCACCTTCAACACCCTCCAATCTAATACCTGTTGTCTGTAGTACATGTTCATAATATAACTGTCGTTGATAATTACTGTTTAAACTTTTTTTAAGTATATTGTAAGATGTGACTGTTCATTAAGCTTTAGAACAATATCCACACCATCTACTGAAGAAAGTCCTTATATAATTCAAAAATAAATGCCCAAGCTTAGTTATAGTCTTCCCAAGATATATGTTAGTGTGCTACCTGATGGTTGGAGCATTATTCAATCATCAGTAAAGATCATACATACATTAGCATAAATTACAGTTCGAGTTCACAGATCTTGTGCATAGTCTTTTCTTCCCTGATAGGCCACAGATACATAAGGCAAGAATGTAGCAAGAATCTGTTTTTAACATGCATGGTGGAAAAAACTGCAACTCTGAAAATTGATTATGCTGTGTGCCTCTCTTTGTCAAGGAGGCAATGAGACTTGTGTTGGTTATGTTAGCTTATCTGCAACTCTTCAGAAGCCTCTTGATAGACACTCCCTCCCCCCAGATGCCCCCCCTGATCTTTGAAGAAATTATGGATGTCTCTCAAAACTTTGTTTCATGGTATATGTGGTAATCATAACGAGATATTACGTGGACTGCACTAACATAAGTTAAAAACCTTAGAGAAGCAATTGTCCGTATGGCTGGTAGTTAATCATTTTCGATGGATCTTGCCCTCAAGTAATGGCAAATTTAAGTCTGGGGGAGCTGCAAGGGTTTAATAATGCCTCTTGAATGACTGCTAAATTAATTTTGAATAAAGTAGTACAGTAAAATTGTGATGATGCAGTACAGTAGGTGCAGCCACCTTTTTTTTTCCTGTTGAGGAGAAACTGGCTTAATACTGTTTGCAGACCTTGCTGCATAACTGATTCTCGATTCTTTGTCATTATTTCTTCATGTTAGTGTTTAAGATGTGTTGTTTCCTACAGTAATTCTGTATTGAGACTCGTTCAAGGAGTATATATATATATATATATACTGTACTATACTGCAGCTGGAGAAACTAACCTGAAGAGGAATCTTTTCTCTGAGAAAGGTATAGCTTTTAAACACCTTCCTGTTTCGTTAGAGTAGAATATTCTATCTTTTATTATCTGACTTCTGAAACATTTGACATTTGACACCATTGCTTTGAATGCAGGAACTGCTATCTGCCATTTGGTAGAATTTCCATGCATGACTGATTCTTAAGTAACAGTTAGAATTCACATTGTAGACATATATACTTACCCCTTGCTTACTTATGCATCAGTTGGACTAAACCCAAAATGCTCCTGAAAACAATTCTGACACCTCGCCTTCTAGACCCAGGCTCGCCCTCGTTTGGCTTTCGCTTTGGGGTGCTTCGACATGTTTTTGAGGAGCTCCCGGTATTCTTTCGCCTCTTGCAAGAGTCCTCCCATCGTTAAAACTCTTTTCTTTACTGTTAAGTTTTGCCATTATTCTGATTTTCGTAAATTTACTCGCTCCTTCGAGCATTTCGTATGTGAACATTTTATGTTTTCCTACTAGGGCATAAAGCCTAGGCCTGTGTCAGAATTGTTTTCTGGAGCATTTTGAGCTAAGTCATACTGATGCATAAGTAAAAACAAGGGGTAAATGTAGTCACTCATGAATACACGCATCAGAGAATTATGGGCAAACTTTGTATCTTGAAACAACGTGAAATGTTATAATGCTCATAGCAGACTTACAGGTGTATGTATGGAGTAACCCTCTCTCTTTAATGAAGGCGTCAATGGTCTCCTCCCTCATCGTTAAGACGGTCAAAGAATCAAACCTCTGCAACTTGTCTGCAAACTAGTTTTGTGTAGGTGCTTCACATCTGTAGGCCTAACTGTCTTGTGTGGAAGGTTTTGTGTGGATTTTACCAATTTGGAGTATGTGCTTTGTGTGTGCAAGGTACTGCGCAATTTGCCTAGTTGTCACTGGTGTCGAGTAGAGTCTATATTTCCTTGTGCAAACATAGTTTGTCATGACTTTGACATTTACCATTGCACTCCCCCAGCCCCCTTACGCTTTGTGCAAGCATGAAAGTCAGTTTTTGACAGCAGCCAGAAGTGCTTCCCAATCCGCCATGCCGAGTGTATAGCAACTCCCCAAATTGTCTCGTAAAGTGTTGCAGTATATCTGAATTGTTGTAAAAAATTTGTACTGTTTTCAACCCTACGACCTCTTTCTTGAAGTCTTCCTTCTTGAATTTTACTCCTACTTGCAGACCTACCATCCTGGGATGCGCATTATTTTCCTTTGGAATTTTTTTAAAATAAATTGTGAAATTAGAACGTAATCTGTATCTCAGATTGGGAACATGTAGCTGCATACATGTGACTTTGCTTTTAGAAGTCATTAAGCAATGTTTTTATCTGTAATTTCACATTAATCAGACACTTAAATGTCCTTCCTGCTGCTGAGCTGTCCTTCGACTGTACCGGCATCAGCAGTAGCTAATTGTAGTGTCCACTTGACAAAAAATGCAAAAAATAATTTACCACATCCACATTTTGTGATGCATGGTGGATAATTCTGAAATTCTGATTGATATTCACAGTAAAGTAAGAAATCAGACAGCAGGACATTAAATGTTTTAGGCCATGTAATGGTTCTTTTTGACTTTTTTTTGTGAAAAACTCTTCCTAAGTTTGCTGAATGTGTAGAAAATGCAGGTAAATTGATCAAACATATATGACTGACCAGTGGTACAATGCTGTGTTTAAGGTGGATTTAAATTAAAGGAAAACTGGTGTACAGCCTCCCAGATAGTCCTGATACTTCAAATATAGTTTTTCAAACAATAAGACACCATTTGGTAGTACAATTAATTCTCGTCCAGGAAAGTATGAAGCTTTTATGAATATACATTTAATTCACTCGCAAGTCGCCATGTTGTTTCAAAATTACGTGATTCGTGACATCACACATGCACTTGTACATATCACATAGTATTGATGTTGCATGTTATAGTTCATACATTTCCAAAATGGTGATATGCTGTACAAGAACTGCAGGAAAATCGGAGTTTTATTTGGAAAGAAGTCATTACGAAAATAAAACCAGTACTGTTGTGACTGTTTGTAAAAAGGTACAGTATGCACTATTAAAGTGCATGTTGAAATTGAAACACCCATTCAGGTTCCTCTTGGAAGTCATCTTGAGATCTTCTGTGGTTATTTGCTCTTTTTTTCTGCAGAGACTAATACCCACACTTAATTTTTTTATTTTTGTTCCTAATCTTATAGAAGCTTTTGAGAATTATCATAGCTGCCATAAAGAGGTCACTGAGTATGTGCCTTTTTAAGACTGATGAGGTGGATACTCATGTTGGTTGGGGAAGGGAAAATTTGAGATGAATACGTGGGATCTTCTGGTTAAAGGCCTTAATTTGTCTGCCATTATCAACATCTTTCTTACAAGAATGTGCCCTTAAATTATGAGCCATGGCACAATGGATGCTCTTTTTCTTTCCAAAATTGTCTCAGTTTCCATAAATCTGGTGTAAATATCAAAATATTTCTAAAGAGAAATACAGTAAAGTGCAATAAAAAAATACAGAAACATTTGAGACATTAACATTAGCAATGAAGACTAAGTAGAAACAGAATTGAAAAAAAAATCCATCTAAAACTTTTCATTGAATAAATATTACAGTTTTACAGTATGTACAAAAGAATTTTTAAACAATTGTATTCATTGGCAGTGTTATTGTAAGTCAGAGCACATGTTTGCTCACTAAAAGTAGATATTCCAATTCTACTTAAATATAAATAATCCTGATTGAATTTCTCCTCTCAATCCAGCACAACATTGTTTGGCTTGAGTAGAAAAAGCCTTTTTTCAAAGATTTTTTTGTTGTTGATAGTCTTGAGTGCCAATCTATGAAGGTAAAGTGACTCAAATTTCTTATAAATTGGTTTCCAATTTGAACTGAATTGTGGCTTTGTACTGTTAATGTACAAGGGTTGATGGTCTCATGTTGACTTTATTGATATTCTTTAAGACAACATCATACTGAGTATAGTGTTGATAAATGTAAAATGAATCCTGAATCATGCGAGCAGGGTGTGTTGTTACACCTGCTGTTTATTTTGAATTTGTTCTTGATGATGTTGTCATGGTGATATCCGTAATTTGCATACGGTTCACAAACAACGGGAAGAATTAAGGACAAAATTATTTGGGACATTTGACAAAAGAAAAGGAAAGAAGAAAAGGGAATCATTGAGGGAATATGAAATTGGTGCATGTCAGTGTAAGTAAAGAAGTATCATATTACCGGAGAAAAGTAAAGTGGGTAAGAAGCTGATTTGATTGAAAAAAAAATCAGATGTGTCTGCTGTCGTTACCTGTTTGCTTAGCATTTGACAGAGATTTTGTCGTGAAACATTGCACCGAAGGGGTGTTGTCATGTCCTTGGCAGGGATGTTGCAGTCAAACAGCCAGCTGAAGGAGTGTTGGCATGTCCTTTAATTGTCAAGGTTGTGGCAGTGAAACATCCTCCTCAAGCCAAGGAGTGTTGTCATATCCTCAGAAGCGTCGTGGTCGGCAAAACATTACTCTCGAGGAGTGTTGGTAAACATATCCTCTGGCATAAATGTGGCAGCGAAACGTTCTAATGAGTCAGTGTTGGCATGTCCTTCAAATTTAGTCTGTGATTAACATGCCTAACGTCAGGTATCAGATGGAGTTAGAATGTATTTCTTTAGGGAACTTGTATATGAGAGAATGAACAGAACATTAGAAGTTCCTTAACCCACCCAAATTCTCTGTTACTGCACTTTGTTTAGTAACGAACCAAAGGTTTGCCTTTAATGGATTTCCATGAAATTGAGATGTTTAAACTCTGACCTGCATCATGGTACCATTTGGTGTTCAGTATCACTTTTGCTTCAAACCTATCACATGTAGATGAATCTGATGTATGATTTATTGATGTATTCCATGGTTATAGTAACAAATAATGAACAATATTCATGATTCAGATGTATGGTATTAACTGTCAACCTTAAGAATTTACATATACTCCTTTTGTCAAATGAGAGAAAATGGTTGAAAGCTATGAGAGGGGAGAGGAAGAGATGGGGTGCCATCACAACTAACTGAACAAGAAACAATGGACCAGTACATGCTTTTATTTATTTTGCTTAAACTACATGTGGACTTGGACTTCAAAGTATGCCCATTGCCCTGTTTCTTTTAAGTTTCATACTGTGTGTTGTCACCTTGGATTGCTTGTAACAGTACAGTTGAAAAAGATCTTATTCTTCTGTAGTAGCTGGGCACAAAATTTTATCAAATTTATTACTTAATTTCCAATGATCTTAAGTGTGGGATTATTTTCTCTCAGTTGGTATTCTTCTTTAACTGCATCTTGGTCAATGTGAGTGAGTCAAGGACAAATCCTGCTGTGACTTACGGTACGGACAAAAAAAGCCATACTTCATTTTTTTGGCCCCTTCTTCGAATGGCATAAAGTATGTATCGCCAGTATGTTAATGTTTCCCAATCAATATCGTGGAAGGACACAACAAAGGCACTGAGGAAACATGAGAAGGACTTAACTAACACAAAACTGGCTGAAGGTAGAGGATTTTCATGCAAGGGCATGTCCAGCCTTGCAAGTGAGGCTGATATTAGTAGTTTTTCTTTCAAGGACTCTGCCCCAAGCAGGATCTTTTTGTAATCTTTAAAATTCAGGCACATTCCTCATCAGTGTACTGCTGTAGAAAAATTATATAACTTTAAAGAGGTCCTCTCTACGAGTGTGAACAAGCTTGAAGGATCTTCCTGTTTGTCACCTTGCAGGCCATCGATCCGGGTGTGTCCAGCCTTTCGGCAGTACATGTATTTGATGTGCAGAGAGACAACAAAGTACAGGTAGTGCGAAATGTTTCATAGTGCTTGTTCAACACCGAACTACAGTACTATCGTATGTACTTAAGCGATGTTCATTATTCATGATGCTCAACCAGGAAAGTATAAAATCAAGTACATTATTGCAGATAAATATTGGCTTGCTTAGTCTTGTAGGATGACTTGATACCCTCTTAGTCTAACCAGAGTCAATTAGTCTACTTAAAATTCACCTTAATTCACATCGTAGACATATAAGTATAGTCACTCGTGAATACCCACACCAGTGAGTTGTGGGGAATGTATCAGGTTGCATCACAGAAATGCAAATTTTATATTGCTGAATCATGCCGAGTCATGAAGGTAGTTTTGTCCTTTACCACTTTGTTGTATAGCATGAATAAAATAACCCTCACTTTCACAAAATGATTAAGTGTTGGGATAATCTTTCACTTATATACTTTATGTCATTTCAGACCGTACAAAATTTTCTGTAGTTCGTCGTACTTTGGTACAAGAAATAATGGAATTTATAATGGATCTCAGGATCAGATCCAATTCACAAGGTTGGTTGCAATCTGGAGCTGTGCGGGGTCAAATCGTAACTGGGAGTGTGACCATTGTCTCAGGATGGATCCTGGAGTATCTATAATCCATTGGAATATGAAAATGATTTCCTTTACAGGATATATGATTGTCCTTTGTTTTCTCAATTCTGAATGCATTCACTTGTTTGTAAAGTTTTTGAAAGTAGAAGAATTTAACTCGCAGGCAAGTACACTGAAGCCCATTTGGATTGAGGACATGTATTTTGCACACCCTGGTTGCTCTGATCCGTTTAGTAACACTGTACAGCCTAGGCAATAAAATATGTGCATCAAAAGTGAGATTGATAAACTTCCTATCGTGTATAAGCGCTGCAACTTGAAGGTACATAGTATGTACAAAGTAAGTCCATGTGGGAACCGACCCACAGGAAACACCATCTCAGTGAAAGAAAACTCACACATGACAAGAGATGCTGGCAACTCCAGTTACAGTACCTGTCAAAACTCAGTAAACACGGTAGTGGTAATAATAGCACTACTACGCCTAATGTGCAAAAACAAGCCTGGTGGTAATGATACGATCTGCTTGATATTTGTTTGTTCATGGCCAACTAATAATTCAAACAAGTAGAAGAACCCAAAGCAAAACAGAAAAATACACTAGTACAGATAATTCTGTCATCGGTCGTTTACATGGTATACATATGCTGTATCAGTACATACCACTATGAGGAGGCAAACTGCTCGTGCATGCTGTGCATGTGTCAATACCAGTTTGAACTAGCATGCAAAGAGTGTTAGTGGAGAAGATGGAAATGACTTGAAGCAATCAATCAGATCCCTAACTTTGTCTGAGTGGCAAGTCGATGATGATTTCAAGTGGTAGTCAGTGTTAACATCAGTTACACGCTATGATAAGATTCAACGGATATTGCAAGCAGGCTAAAATTGGGATTAGCACTTAATAAAACAATGCAAATATCTGCATAGCTGCACACCTTCACAGTGAATCTGTACTTAAAAGTGCGTGCACAAAAAAGTATAATGCAACTATTCTTGGGCACTAATGCAGGTAAAAATGAGGGGGGTCAAAAGCACATGACAGGCAGAGTAAATCCAAGAATCAAAGCCACGGGCTTCGCTTAACTGGCACTTTATCAGGTATGCCTAGGACGCAAACCAAGGATGCAGCATGCAGGTTTAAATAAAACCGTCCAAAGCCATCTATATTTTGAAACCTTTGCAGTTGATCTCTTTAGGTTATTGTAAATGTAACATGGCAACACCCAATTATTCTATTACGTTTGTTTCAGTAAATGCTATAAAGCAGAGTCTTCATAGCCAGCTCTTACTTCTAGTGCATACTGTACAGTAGTTCATTGGTGTTAATAAACACAGTCTTGTATGCAAAGCAGTAGACTGAATAGTCGGTCTTTGACGTGTTGATAACTTTCAACGTGAACGTTTGTGACCCATCAAAACAAATTTCCACGAAGAAGAAAATTAATGTGACGGTTTAATTTTATAGGCCGTTGTCCAATTAGAAATAATGAAAAAAGATGGTTTAATAAGATTCCTGAAGTTAATTTCCTGTAGCCTATATGCTTAATGTTAAAATCATGTTGGGAGAACTGATGTTTAGGAACATCTCACGTTGTTCGTAACTGGTCACTGGGGCTGGTTTACCAGGAGTAATAATCGCCCTCTTGGAAAAACGATCGCCCTCCCTAAAACTATCGCTCCCTGTGCGAAATCTTTGCTCAGCTGAAAAATAGGATGAGAAAAAGCTACTGCCATTTCTAGTAGAAGGAATCATCTCTAAATGTAGCAATATTGCAACATTTAGCATCTCAATTATATCAAAAATTTCTGGAGGTGAGGGTTCTCCATGCTCCTCAGACCCCTCTAAGGCAATCAATTTGTGATGGTATATGCGTTTCAAACGTCCCCACCCACCCCTCCCTCTCTTGACAACCTGTGGAGATCACTGATGATATTTTTTGTACATCATCTTGGGAGGAATGATCTTTCACTTGTCCTCCCTCGGGAAAGAAAGTAGTACACTCTTGAGAAGATGTGATGTCAGGACATTTGAAGAGATATATCGCCCGAGGAGGAATCCAGGGGTGTTAATGGCTAATTAAAGTGAAAAATATTGTTTCCCCCTGCAACTCACCATATGCCCTCCTTTGCTTTTAATTTAATTACAGTTCAGAATGGATCACACAATTGACCACGAGGAGATTAGCAAGCTCTTGACTAACAGTTTGGACCAGCTTCCAGGAAACCTAGAAAGAAGACACAGCGACTTTGTTACTGGTGAGTGCATGAGAAACCTTTAACTTTTTATCTTGGCCTATGTAGGAAATTTCCAGGCACTTGTGCGAAAGGCAAGCGAGGGCGAGCTAGGCCTTAGAGGACACGGTGCTAGAATTGGTTTCAAGGACGATTTGAGCTTAGGGTCAAATGTATGCATTACTGAGGCAAGGGGTACAGAAAGTATAGTCACTTGTGAATACCCACACCAGGAAGTTGTGGGGAGTCAAGGGGAAACAAAAAAATGATGTGTACAGATCACAAGATAAGTTTTATGACAAATTACAGGAGTGTCGGGGAAAACTCAGCCACCAATTTATTTTTTTTCTTCAGTGCAATTACAGCCTACAGACATTAGACTGCTAGAGTTCAGTCAACTGTGTGACAGTCCACATTTTATTCCATTCGCTTTCCAGATGTTAATTTTAATTTCAAAATTGATTTACCACACCTTCACAAAAAACTTCAGACAACAGAGTAGCCAAGGGTGTAATGTATTTTTTTTTAAGTTAAAGTACTTAATTACGTTGGAAAAGTAAATGTGTGTAAAGCAGTATTGGTAAACTGGCATGTGGTGTTGTAAGTTTTTCCAATCCAGTACTGGAGAAGTAGGATTCCCAGTGCTTACTAGCATTGTTTCAAAATCAGTCATTACGGGAAGTCATTACATGCAAGTAAATTGTGAGTGGTACTTTAGAAGGTATCATTTGGTGGCCTACAACATTGCTCAATAGCACTTGGATGTAGTAATATTGTGTGGGATTATACTATACCTACAATCTTGGACAAAATACAGTGGGATGCCCTGCTCCCCTGTTCAATGTTGGTTGATAGGATTACTGTTCAAAGTGTACATTCACTCCTATAGTGCAACATTGGAAGGGGTGCGGAGTTTCATTTTATCCTCTCACCTAAAATTTGGCAATATATTTGCAACGTACGACAAAGTGTCCCAACAATTTTGTTCAAGATTGTGGTTGGCTCTGGCAAAGTCTATTTGTCTGACAACATCATCAAATTAATGTTTTATGACAAAGTTATTTAAAAAAAAAGAAGGAAAGAACGAGAAAAAATAATCTCAAGTACACAAAAAATCCACTTTCTTTTCTTGGGCAACTTTTGGAGCTGTATTTAATAATTCAGACCTTGACGGGCAGTTTGTTTTACAGATACTAAGCAAGACACAAGTGTGGAGAGAGCCTGTGACCTATATATTACAACTTCAGGTGGGGTGGCTACCACCCTACCAATTTGAGATCAAGTTTGGTGTTTTTTTGTCACAAGGTCAGTTCAAGTGGGAAAACCTTAAATTACTCTTGGACAAAAAAACCCACCCTAGGCCTTCTGTGACCCCATTACAGTCAAACAACAATCTCTGCTACAATAACAGAGTGATGTTCTTGTGGACTTGAAAACAACACCCATAAGATAAAGAATGGGCCATTGCCTATAGAAGTATTGGTCAAGAGGTTGTATACAGTAGGTTGTTGTTAGATCTGGTTTTGCAAGTTGTTCAAAACTTTCAAGTTCATGTTGATAAATCCACCAGGAGGAACACTGTAGTTAGCTTTTAACCCACAAAATGGGTCATTAATCCTGAGGAAAGTTTTCAAGGCTTGTGGTTCTAGATATGTCCTCCAGGAAAAAGTCCTTTTCTTGAGAGTATTATCATGTCTGCAGTTACCCCAGACTGTATCATGTAAGAGCTAAATACAAAGCTCAGCTTATACAAGATTCTGCTGGCCCCCTTAACCCTGTTGGCAAGTTGAGGCCCTGTCAGACGTTCAAGGTTCTGTATCATTCTTTTCTCAAAACATAGAGACTTTGACCTAGAATAGTCCTACAGTAAATGGACGTAGTTTACATTTTAATGTTCTTCCTTTTGTCATCACAAAGGAGAGCAGGCTGTTTGGCCAGTGTTGCGCTGCAAATGATTGGAAGCGTAACAAGAAAAAAGTTAATTTAGAGAATATTCTAAACTGAATCCTGAAATGTAGGATTCTTGTTAATACTGCAAATGTAACATTCTTTTACAGAAGGAAAACAGTGTTTTTTGTATTGAAACATCAGTTTTACCAGCTTTAAAGTGTCCAGGAGAAGATTACAAAAAAAAAAAAAGTGTAAGAAAGAAATACAGTAATTTCTTCTGAGTTAGAAGTTAACATTTGGCAATGCCACATATCTTCAAGTGAACCTGATCCGTCAGGTTTCCAGTAAACTCAAATGTTTCTGGTTGATCGGTGAGAGGTACATACTTAGGTTAAGTTTAAATCACTCGCTGAGGAAATGTATAAATAAACTTCTCTGAAGGAGGGGAAACACTGGCATGACCTTTTACCCAGTTTGAAGAGTTCAGGACACATACAGTAGACTAAATTGGTTTTCTAAATATTTGGACAAATCGATGTCCATCAGTTCCTTTGGTTTCCTTGACATCATTCCATGTTATGCAGTCATATTTATAAGTTTTCACAGTTTTGAGCTTATGCCCTTGAAAAATCTTTCTTACATGAATGTGATGTCATGTTATGAGCCCATTCCTACATGACCTATCTCCAGAATTATTCAAAATGCTTCTCACACATACTTTGATTGATTTGTTTGAAACTGTCACACGATGTTGATTGTTTTCAACCCTAGGGCCCATCTTGGGTGGAAGGGGGTAGGGGTGACACTATAACGTACAGTATGCTTCATTCCTATGGAATCTTTACTGTTAGGATTGTCAAAAATAAAGGGATTTATATGTTCAAGTAAAGGAGTTGAGTTCTGGAAATGTGTACATTATGAAATATGATTTTTAGTAGGGTCACACCTATATTAAATATTTAACCATACCCCTGTCTATCGAATGATGTAATTATGCCACTCAGCCTAATGAATGATGAACTGCATTTCATCCTATTTTATCTTCATCTGTAATTGCCTTTGTTACTTTTCACTAAAATAATTGATGCAAGATGGCTTAATGGAGGTGGACTTGAAAGATTTCTTCTGTTAAAGATTCTTTATCAGCATCATTTAGTGGTTTCGGTCTCATCTTTTCCTGCTTTCCAAGTACGTGTTAATCCAAGTAGATAAAGAAGTGGTCACAAATCATATTTTATACATAATGCTCTTAAATATTGATTCGTTCTGCTAGAATGGGATTTATAATTGTGTCGTGCACACGATTGACTCTACATCTGTAACATTGGCCACTGGCTGAAATACAGTAGTAGTCTTCCAAGTGTCCCCAAGCAGTGTTCGAGAAAAAAAACAAAAAAACAACTTGTCCACTAAGTTATCAAAATAGTGAAAGATTTGAATGAGTGGGTCTGCATGCAGTGTTGAGAACACAGTTTGCCCTCTGGTATTCACATTATAGACATACTGTATACTTATCCCTTGAGTGGCTAATGCATTAAGTTTGACCTTGCTCAAAGTGCATTCAAAATCAATTCTGACACGTCACACTAAAGGTTTAAGCTGGCCATCATGAATACCCCTAATAGCGAGTTGTGGACAGAGAAAATTAATGACCAGTGAATGCTCTCCTATCGAAACTGTTTCTGATTCCTTCAGGGTGTGGCCAGTCCAAAACGGCAACATTTTTAAATTCTTAAACTTTGCACAACCTTCAACGTACATTTGTACTTGGTTGAAGTAAAAAAGCTGAGACATAGATCTGTTCAAAACCAACAATTCACATCGTAGACATATACTTACCCCTTGCCACACTACTGCATCAGTTTGACCTATGCTCTACAAACCTCGAAGTCAATTCTGACACCGCGCCTTCAAAGGCCTAGCTCGCCCTTGTTTGCCTTTCGCTCGAGTGCCGTTTCAACGTGCTTTGTATGCCTCGCTGTTTTGCCTCATGCAAAGGCTTCTGTACTGGGACAAAACCCTGAGTTTTTCTTGTTTTTTCGTTCCGTGTATCTTAGTCTTTCTGCCTGTTATATTTTTCCTCAAATTGACTCTCGCTTCTCCGAGAAATTTAGGATTTAATATTTCAGTTGCGTGCAGTGTGCCTAGGACTGATATCCTATCGTGCCGCTGCACAGTTATTCCCCTTAGCCTATACTTTCGTTATTTCGCAATCCCCTTAAGGGCCTTGTGCAATCCCCTCCTTACGTTAACAGTTATATTGTATTTCACTTGTAACGTTTCGTTAGCCTCCTCGTTTATCTCTTATCATTAGTTTTCGAGTTTGCTTGCCATTTGTTCCCCCTTAGCTCCCCTAATTATCGTTTTGGTGTTATTTTTCGGGGCCCTAGGTGTTTTTGGTTCAGAAGTGACACCCCCTTCGGACTTGGCATGTCCTCCCCCAATCCTGGTCCCCGTTGCTCTGTATGCAACCAGTTCTGGCCCGGGAGGGATTGGGACACGCATTCAGTGTGCCCCCTGTGCCGTTCTTGCACGCGGTCTAATCCGTGCGAATGGTGCATGTCTTTCTCCGCGGCCCAGTGGTCCGAGATTTCGTCTTGGCTGCAGGGCCACCAGGAGAGGCTTAGGGGGCGGCTGGATGCGGTTCCGGATCCCTCCGTGGTGGCTGGTCCTTCGGGAGCCCAGGCTCCCGCAGGCTCAGCTTCCAGGCCCAAAGGTAAGTCAAAAGCCAAGTCCAAGGGTAGGAAGGTTAGACCATAACAATGCACCTACAGCAACTCCCATTGGCTTTCTATGAGAGAGAATGAAAACAAAAAAAATGACGTGTTGTAAAAGTTACTAGCTTTTTGCTGGTCATGTATTGTATAATTTACATGCTTAATTGAAACTCAAGACAAGCGGATGTGTCTCGTCTGATAGAATTTATTACAGTGGAAATTGTCTTGGAACAAGAGAAGAAATTACACGAATCCGGTGCAGGCGCCACGTACTTGGACAATTTGTCAATTGAGCTACTGTAGGATAAATTGGAGACCAGTTCAATGATCTTTTCTAAGACATTGTAAGATGCTTATGCAACTGCTTGCATTCAGTCTTCATTGCATCCATGGTTATGGCACCAGATTTGGAATACAGAATCTTGACGTCACACTGTCTTACATTTTGACAACTCCCATAAGGGGATGTTGAGGATTTCCCTCTGTCGGTCTGTCTGATTTGCTTTCTCTGATGCAGCTTGTCACTGGTCTGTGTTTTGAATTGCCAGTGAATGTTTCCCAAAAATGAGAATGGGCTGAGATGCAAACACTATTGAAGAAAAAATGTCTATTCCAGAAGAACTGTTGTACAACCTCAGAGGCCATATTCACGATAAGGGGTTTAGGGTGGCCAACATGCTCCTGGAGTGAAAATTGCTGCCTCCTTGAAATAGCGACCTCCCCAAAAGATCTCCCACAGAAGTTCTGTTGGGCAGAAAAAAAATTAGCAATAGGCCATCTCAAATGGAGCAAAAAAAATCTGAAGTTGCACCATTTTGCAACATTTAGCATCTTAATTATCAAAATTTTCTAGAGATGAGAGGGGAATCCCCTTCCCTTAAATGTCTGCAAGACAGTCGCTTCTCGACTGTGTACATGATGCTTGTCGACTTACCGCCTGCAGTACTCTTACCGCCTACGTTCTCTTAAAAACCCTGTGGAAAACACTGAGATTTAAAGAATTCACATCGTAGACATATACTTACTGTACCCCTTGCCTCACTAATGCATCATTTGACCTTATGCTCAAATTGTCCTCGTAACTAATTCTAGCACCGCGCCCTCTAAGGTCTAGCCCGCCCTCGTTTGCCTTTCGCTCAAGTGCTACAACACGTTTGGAAAAAGCTCTGCTGTTTTTTGCCTCGTGCAAAGGCGGCTGACTCGGAAAACCTTGAGTATTCTTGTTTTTTTGTTTCCTAGTCTTTCGTCCATTCTAGCATTTCATATTTATCTATGAATTAATTTCAGTGGCTGATGAAATTTCTGAACACAGTGTTCAACAGTATTCAGCACTATTGAACCCACAAAGGGTAATTAATTACATCCAGTAGGAAAATGTAAGAGTACAAATTTGTTATTTATAAAGATTGTTTTATCACTGAGAAAAGGAAGATGAGACAAAATAACATCACAAATAGATCAAATACCATTTAGTCAAAGGCTATAAAAATTCATTTGGAAATACACTGCACTGCATGCACTCCAGGTGGTACTTGGGATATTTTCCCTGCACCAGTGATCTCAGTCTCATACAGTATGAAGTAGGTTATTACTAGCTAGTCAAGGATTTTTTGACTAAAAAAATGTTTTTACAATATCTGATGTTCCATTGCCTTGTGATACTGCACATTTCGCTTACACCAGCTTTCAGCTGAAGACTCAATCTTGTCATATTACACACCTGGTCTCGCTAAATATCCCATTCATTAGTTGTGACCGATTTCACTTTGGAATATGGTTCCACGTGAGGTCTTGGCGATTTCTGATCAATCAGCTGAACCCTCAAGGAAGTGCCAAGTTCTTGGTGGAGAGTGCTTTTAACCCATGAACTCATTTCAATCATTAGAACAGTTCCACATGACCCTATTACGAACTTCATATTAAGGATTACCCTAGGGTATCTGTTACAGTCTACAAAGTAAGGAAATTCATGGCATTAATTCAGGTTATTTCTGAGTTGTATTTTTTTTCCGTTTCCATTGTCTACAAAATGCAACTTAATTGCAATATAGGCAAGACTGCAAGGCCGTAATTTAAGAACGGAGACGTGCTTCATTGTTTCAATTATCAACATTTTTGTCATCTCTTAATTGAGGTATGAGTAGAAACCAGCAGCATAGTCTCTGGTTACGGGGTGATCCCACACCAGGGAGATCTCTGGGAGTAAAAAATCAGTAATAGCCATCCTGTAGCAAACTGTAACTCTAACCTGATCGGGAACACCAGGGACAGATTTTGACATTTCCTCGAGCCCAGTGGAAAGGAATTTAGGAATAAGGTTTTTGTTGAGAGAGGTGCCATCATGAGTCCTGGGAATGGATCATCTGGCCCTTACAGTTTGTGGTGGATGTCGGCTGAATCAGTATCAGTGACCCGGAATGACCCATAAACAAGTTTGATGCTGCCCATGAAGATTAGTAGTAGAAAGTGAATTGGTAACTGAAATTCAGACCAAAAAAAAAAAAAGAACCAAGTGCATTACAAGCCTGATTTTTTAAAAAAAAAAATTGGTTTCATTTCTGACCACTTGCTTTCCCACTTTTGGTTGGTCAGAATAAATTTTGGTTGTCTGAGCAGGAAATGAAAAGACAAGCCATGAAAGTAAGACAACACTTAATATGTTGCTAGAAGATTTATATCAGCACTTGAGAATCAGTCATAATTTTGTTTTCCATGTATGAAACACATACAGTATTACCCTTATTGTGGCTTATGAATTATGTAAATTTACAAAAAAAAAAAAAAATATTCCAGTGAGAAACATCACATGTAACGTCCATGTGACGAAAGAAAGACATCAACATCCAAACAATTCCAATGTTTTTTAGAATCTTAACTTCAGGAATGTTTTGTAGGTTTGCCAGGAATCATAAAAGTCATTGACCCCTTGTACTTGGCATTCAAAGTACATCATGCTCAGATTTATCATAATGAATCCAACAGAAAAGTTGACAGGAAATATGAACGAAGGTGTTAACTCAACACCGGTCGAGAGTCTGCGAAGTAATTACTCGGTAATTTCCCAATAAAAAGATAATGCAAGCTAAGTTTATGGCCTTTTTCTCATTTTCAGATATAATTTTATGATCAGGTGATAAATATAGTCCACAGTCCACTCAGAAGTAGTCTACAAACAATCCATTTCAATCGCAGGTATGGAAAGCTTGACATCATCTGGGATGAGTTATTCTGATTGGATCATTTACTGGATAGAGGTGAATAGTAGCAGTACAACAGCGAGTTCATTCAGGGACATTGATCATGGATTGGTTGCATCGTCTGCCTTCTGTCGCCGTTTTGATTTTAGTACTAAGCATCGGGTATCTGATGATGCTGGCCGGAGAATGCTCTCCACAAAAGCAGATTAACTCAGTGACTGTAGCTCATCCATTCATGCCATTCATATGGCCCCGTTAGATTTCTTTTAGGATTCTTATTGGTCAGGCTGCAAATTCACAGCACGTAATCCCTCACCTCATATAACCTTTGCATTTCCGTATCGACCATGGTCTGGCATCTGGCAATTTTGTGTGTGTGTATCTGGCCATCTGGGAAGTTCTGGAATTTGATTGGTCCATTTTCAAGTCTTTGTAAAGTCCTTTAATTTGCCCTTTTTCATGACATGTCCTGGAAAAAGTCCTGGAAAATTTTTCATTACGTATCCATAGTAAACAACCCAGTCTTTCATGTTGCACATGATAAAAATTCCAAAATTATGACCTAAAGGGTAGAGATAAGATGGGATTTTAAGGGTGAGGATGGCTGAAAAATGAAATCTACAAGCTGGGAAAGTTTTGGAAAATTTTCCATCAATATGTGTCCATTTCAACTTCTTTTAATAAAAGAATTTACCATGACAGCAGAATAACATCTACAGTACTAGCATTATATTTAAAAAATAATAAAATAACTGTAATTTTATTGTCTTCTGTAGCAGGCTTACTGTGGAATTTGTAATTCAGAAAGGGCTACACACCATTGCAATCAAACATCACCTGTGGTGAAATACGTTTTGCAAGAAACTGTTCAAACCTATGCCTTCAAAAACCTCTAAAGAAAATGCTTAAAAATGCAAAAATGTTGAAACCCTACATGCCTTAACCTCCTGCAATTTAGTGCACATGACTAGCCATGCAATATTGTCAAAGTAAACATAGGACTAAACTTTGGACTTCAGCAGAATCTCAGAAGTAGTATTGACTCTGAATGGACCACGGGTTCTTACTTTTGAAAATGATTTAGCTAGACCATTTGCTGTTAATTACATAGAAGTCTTCAGTCCAGGATCATTCATGTAGCATGCATAAAATATACTCTCAAAACTGACCATTGCTACAGCTTAGTACCCATAATTTCTGTTTCTAGCATATTTGGAAACACGATTTAAATATCATCAAAATCGGATGGCTAAGTGGCTCTTGTTATCTGATACCACTCCACATTATTACCCCCTTACTGATTGCTACAGAGATAGCGAAGCTGTGCATGTAATGTTTAGATTGCTTGAGTCCTCTGACCAATTTCTCATTTCTCCTATCTGAAGGTCAAAAACCCGATCAAAGGCCAGTACTGTTGGTTATCTAGAAGTGCACATGTCTGTAAAGGGGCATATCATGGCATTTCTTCTCAAGATTTTTGTCATCGGCATATGAACTTAAGTAGTTGTTCTGAGGCAGAAGTGGCACTTAATATCATTGGAGGCAGTATATGTAGTTACTGTACCTGTTACCCTGTCTGTGGTGCGATGCATGTGCCCATCAGCACAAACATTTTGCTTTTTGAAGCATTGCTCTGATTGGCCTATACCTTCTACAAAAAGGGTGCTTTCGATGTATCTCAACCAGGCAGGTGCAAGTCAGAGGGAGTGTTACAACTGAAAGTTAAATTTAAACTAATCCTGTTTGATTTGCTCCTCTGTAATAAGGGTTTCAATTCATAAGGGATTAGTATGGCTTAACGCACCCTCTAACTCTTGTGTGATACAGGTCAATTTCTAGTTGGTATCCTTAACTTTTATTCACACGTGCTTGTATCCTATTAAAAGGATTATCTAGAACAATGTTTTGAAGCCAAGGTTGTTGCTGACAGTCAAGACAGAGCTTAAGACTTGCAAATCTTAATGACTGGTTATCTGTTCCAAATCAAGATAAACTGTCCAGAGTAAAAAATAAGGAAGAGTCCTTTTGCCATTTATGCAAATGATTAGAATGGGCATAAGACTATAATTTACTGTAACATTTTTATCACTTCCCGCAAACTTTCTCAGTTTGCATTAAGCGTACCAATGTTCAGCAAAGTTACACATCCTGAAACTGGACTGCTATGATACAGTAAATGCCATGACACACCAAAAAGGTGAAAAAACAAATTCACAGTGCAAAGAATAGCGACTGACAAAGTTATAACTATGGACAAAATTTTTGGATGTAATTTTGGACAACTTAGCAGAGGACATGAACCTTGTCATGTTAAGTTCTTAATACCTTTCAAGCCCATCGAATCCACAAGTTGTGAACAAAGCAGATGTCTTTGGAGGCAACTAAGGTATACTGTAGGCTTAAAGGAAGTAATGAGATGTACTGAATCTCGTTCTAATCGCACCTCCCTGTCTTAACATTCTGTGCCACTGTGGTAGCTTTAAAAGAAAAAGATAGGATTGAGTGACTCACTGTTCATGTGTATCTTTATGCTGTGTAACTGTACACGCTACTGTACATGTCCAGTGTCAACTACTTAAGATAGTGTGCATTTTGTTTATAGAAGCATCTATATTTTTCGTTCGTTGGCCTTTTTCACATCAAATTTTTTATGTAAGTGAGCATACAGTCATTTCAGTGTTGTACTCATGAATGGCAGCACATTGAATAAAACTATTGCTTTGAAAGCCATCCTTAGTTTCTTTGTAGTATTCTTTACTGATTAAAATACACAGGTAAATTAAAAGCAGTCACAAACCTGTATAGCAAGTTTTTTTGAAGATGTGTGTTGTGCGCATCCGTTTTGTTACTGACGTTTGGTGTCGCATGCCATCTAGAACTGCTTGGCTTCTAACATTTATGGCAAAATTTACTTTTTCTGTGTGTGTCATGTTTCATCGTATCGAAAGAAAATCCTGGCAAAGTCAAGTTCCCAGAGTTTTAAAAGAAAATTTGAAGACTGCAGACGATGACTGTCTAATAATTCTGTCACTTTTCTATTTACCGTATCTGATGCTGATACAGACTGTGATATTCTGTTCAGCGCTCAGTTTCCATGTGATATTCGTAGATTATTGAATTTACTCACAAAATTTGGAAGGGCACAAAAAGGGAAAACTCTCCTATATTCATGATTGTCAAATTTGTATCAAACAAATAAGTTTAATATAGGTACAGTAATGTTTAATGTCTGCCAATGAAATTTTCCTCACATTTTACGAGGAGACATGTCAGTACTAATGATGGTAAAGCAGTCAAACTTCAGTCAGAGTTTGTTATCTTGAAGTTGTTATGTCCTGCAAGTTACTGGTTGAGCAAGTCATCATTTTACATTTTATTGTTGACTTGAAAGTTTGAATTTGAAAGTTTCAGGATCTGGAAGCCTGAAGTCTTATCCAGAATCCTGTATGATGTTGATCATGGATTAATGCTGACAAGATTAACCTACCCCTTTCATTAAGTATGCAGAAAGTGACTACTGTAGGCAGGTGTACCCAAACAATCCCAAAGTAAACCTGCTCCTGCGACCGCCATTTAACATCCCCATTGGAGGGACGAGTGTATCCCCAGTCTTTATCTCTTTCCCAAAGACTGGGGGTGGAGGACTTGCCCGCTCAGCAGTCCATCAGCTGTATACCAAGCAATCTGAGGCAGATGAGACCTGAATTGGACAACAGGAGACCAATTTTAAATCGCCAAGGACCCCCCTCCCTCCCTCCCACCATTGTAAACAGCTTTGCTGAACAAAGTTTGAGTCATCAGAAAATTTCCAAGTTGTTCCACCTGGATTTGATCCAAGGTCATAATGCATCAACTTCCATCAAACTAACCCTCCACCTCTGTTGATGCTTTCTCTTGGTTAAGAGCAATATGATGGGGTGGGGGTACTTATAATCTTCATATACTGTACTTTCTCATTACAACAACTGCACTCTAATCTATTGTGCTAAGAGTACTAATTAATCTTTTTAACACTACCTGCAGTCCCATATGCTGGACTAGCTTCCTTTTAGCTACCATTAAGAAATGAGAATATTAGCACACAAATTTCCACCACGAAAATAAACAATACTTAGCCCATGTACGGTAAATTTGCTGAGAAAAGCAACTGGTCCAAACAGTAACTGCAAGCCAAGGTAGACCATAGAGATCATAATCACAGATTAAGAAGGATACAAATTAAATAGCCAAAAACTTAGATACTGTTTGTTTTTTCTCTTTTTGGTAGAGGTTAAAGGTCATTAAGTACAGTAGTTGATATGTAAGTCACATTACACTTTGCAGTTATAATTTGTGTATTGGTAAGTGTAAGGTTTGTCACATATCACTGTGGGTATAAATGCAATTATCGTAAAAAAAACTACATTCATACATTATGGATTTTTTTTCTGTTTGTTTGCACCAGCTGCACAGCCACAAACTCCATCCTTCAGAAAACTGCCAAAAACATCAGTTATCTTGAATATGATCAATTTTATGTCATTGAACCTGAAATATTTCCACTTTAGCTGTGGAAATGGCAGCCTTAATGAGATTGTGGTGGTCTGAGCTTATAGGTGTGAGATGGCAGCATTGTAATATCGTCTGGGACAGTGTTCTCACAATAAGGATCCAGCCTCCGTTTTTTTTCTCCAGAAAAGATGCGTGTATGTGTGAGCATGTGTCTAATCATGAACAAACCCAGCCGTTACCACAGCGGACCCCTCTTAATGAAATAAAATGTTTTGACATTATACATGTCTTAATTGCCATATCATCAGAATTATTAATAATTGGTAACAGAATAATTGTTCAATTTTCAAACCCTGTTTTAAAGGGAAATAGGGCGTTTAGAATACACCAACATGACATACAAAAGAAAATAGCGGTAATCATCGTTAAACCATTCAGTCTCATCAATAAACACCTACCAAAGCTTCATCTCCTCAAAACATTATGCATGTGATGAGTAACGGAAGATGCATCATTTGAATTTTGAAAAGTTTGGGTGAACAAATTAGTGTTGGGCAACAAATAACTGAATTTCTATCTGTGAAGAGCTTATTTCTTAAAGAGAATGCTACTGTCCTTCCTTATTTTTAATAATCTACCATTCTGCATCCACAAACATTGGTTTCAAAAATATGGATGTCTTCTTTAAAACAAACGCCCTATTTCCCTTTAAGTTTCATGTTTTATGTAAAGTCATACCAAACTTGCTCATCACACAATATGTGCACTCCCTTTTTTAGACTAAAATCCCCCTGAAAGTAGTATTAGATAGGTATGTGTAAATAGTTTGGAATTCCCTCCCTGAGTATGTGCTACACAGTAAATTACTTGAACACATTTAAAAGAAAGCTTTAGAACCTACTTAATTTGTAGACAGGATTAATTCACTGGTTGTTGTTCTTCTGTTTCTCCTTGGTGTTCTGTTTTCCTCCATGTTTTTCTCTTTTCTTTCTTAATGGTGACTACCCCGATAAGCTTTTAGAAGCTTCTTGTACTGTAATCACTCCTCAGTCTTTGTAACATAAAAATAAATTATTGTAATTTTTTCCAACTGTTCATTTGACTAGAGACAAATAAAGTTGCACATCAGAACTGAAGTATGAGTGGCAGGTGTAATATATGTCTGTGTTAGATTGTATCAGTGAAGTTGCAATGAGTTTCGATGTATACTGTACAGTAATGCAGTACATGCCTTTGTGATACTACAGTACTTACTAATGTTTTCACGAGACCTCTCAGATTTGAGGTAATTTGAGGAGTTGAACAGCTAGTTTCTCACTACTTACTTTGCTTTTATTTAAGGACAGAGCCTCAATCAACTGTGTTCTTGTAAATATTGCAATGTGCTATAAAATTGTTGCTTGTTAGATAGCCCTTGGGTTTGAGGTGTATGTGCATAAATTGATTGGCTACAAATTAGCAACTATGCAGACAAATAGTGCGCACTGTAAAAAGAAGGCACTGAAAGATAGTGGTGTTCCCTACATGGTGCAAAGCATACCAGGTCACCATACTGTTCGATACATCCTCACCACATCCAGTCCAGTAATCTTTCATGTGAGAAGACTTTCAACAATTTGATAATGCTTTTGTTTGTAAATGTTTTCATGGGATTATCAGTGGTTGGATGCTATATTCAAGCAATCATGTCTTTAAAGTAATAGCAGAAGCACTCTGATTTTAGTATATCCTTGGTCATTCCGAAGTAGTGTGAAACATTTGAGGTACCGACAAAGACTGTCTGCTCCGTAGTATGAATATTGTTGCTGCACAGTTTCTTGCTTACTATGGATTTTAATTTATCACGCACAAAAACTGTTGAGAACCTCATTGGTCCAGCACTTATCAGATCTGCTTGTATCCTCCAGAGTGGCAGGGGCCGGGGGGGGGCCTCACAATCCTGGTATTATTATGCATCATCACAGTATGGTTTTGTACATTTAGGTTGAAACTTAAAGAATCAGTGAAGTGCAATGTAAGCACTCAAAGAAGTTAATTTCTGATTGTATGTCATCACTCAAGGGGATGCAAGGGAGAGGCAGGGAATAGGTGATGGTATTTGAGAATTTGAGATGATGAAGACATTAAAAGGAGAGAGAAAGAGAGAATGGTAAGAAGGGAACCAAATAAAAATTAACTTTTGACAACCGTAAGATACCAGTTATTGGTGGTAGTGTAAAACCTGCCAAAGGTAAGATACCAGGCAGTGATGGTTGTACAGTATAATGACCGGCCAATGGTAGGATATACTGTATGTCATGGTTGTATAGTACTGGAGTTTAAAGGTTGTGTGACATGGAAATTACATTTTGGAGTATAGGGTGCATTAAACGTTGAAAATATTAAAAATAGCCACAAATTCCTTCAAAATCCGTTAAAGATTGACCACTTAACAGTAAAATTAGTGTTTCACAGCTGTACCATGAATAGACATTGGCTGAGTATGCAACTTTGTGACGTCAAGAGATGGACTCCTGTGGTATGTCTTATGATAGTCCTTTGTTTTTGTTCACTTTACTTCAAGGACATTTGAGAATTTAAAATGCCTGGAGGGTTTTATTTTGGAATCATGTATTTTGTTCTTCAAAAATATTGATATCACTTACCAATGTGAAACTCAGTAATTAAGTAATTAAGAGACAAAATATATACCCTGTAGGGTTAATAAAAGAAATACTGACATTGTGCAACACTCCACATCATCTGTTTTGCATTTTTCTCAAAATGTGAAAAGTCATACGGTATCTCAAAAATGGTAAAAGATATTTTTAACAAAATTCCAACCGATTTTCAGTCAGAGTTTTTATTTTGCAACTTCTGAATGAAGGGTGCTCTTTGCTAGAAGCATGTCACACAGCCTTTAACTCAGTGCTGACATTCTGTTTAAATGTTGTGCTAACCTACAGTATGTACTGTAGGTATGTTCATTATAGATAGTGCTCAGTGAAAATCATCCCTGATTTTCACTGTGTACAGGAGTGAGTTTACTAATTCCTTAAATTGAAGTAATTATTGGTAAGAAAGACTTTTAGTAGTCTTACCTCTCTGTGCAGTTTTTCACCACATTCGTAAACCCATTGATGGAAAAAGTTAAGTTGCAAATCTAGGAGCTAGACCCCTTCCCAGAAAATTTGTTTGTAGTGTTGGTTGGACAGTTTGTACATTTAGAGGAAAATCTGGCACTTGAGTGAAATTTACGTATTCACATTGACGACGTGTACTTACCCCTTCTTCACTTATGCATTTTTTCTTGTATGCAGAAATATAAGTAGTAGTGGAAAAATTAGACTCCCTTACCTGAAACTGAAAGTTATTTTCTTTTTACATCAGCACATAATAGACCACTGTCATGAATAAGGAGATAAAACTGACAAAACAGCCTACATTATGTGGAAAATATTTCCCTCAATTGACAGAGAATTATCACAGTGTACACTGAATTTGTCTTTCATGGTGTGGTCCACTGTGGATTTTCTGTTTTACTGAGGAATCATTTTGACAGGTTTGAGTTGTCAATTTCACTGCTTTTTTTCAGGATACACATGGGTTGTTTGTACTGCAAAGAATGACAAATCTTTCTTCTTGGAACTACTGTGACCATCCTCATATTTAAGCCTGTCAGTTAGTGTTTGCACCAGGTGCAAAGATTGGACTGGTTATCTGATGTCCATAGTGGGTCGGGTACCTGGGCACCCGAAAATGTAATTTCCATCAGGATAGGAGTGGGTTGTGAAGTGTTAGTATATTTTTATTGTGATCGTTATCTGACATCATGTATATTATATACAGGCACGACAATTTGTTGTGTTTTTCGGTTTTTCAAGCGATGCACGAGGGACCAGCCTGAGTGCAATCCCAGTGAAATCATTAACCCCTGATCGTGCATTATCCTATGTAGTTAATGCCCAAATCCATAAGACAAAGTACTGCCATTGCTTTGCTTAGGATAGCAGATGACAAAACTCTGTCAATCTACACCTTTATCGTGTTCATCGGCCAGACTGTTTTATCAGTTGGGTAATGCATGGTCGTCTGACAGAAATGGACCAATAAAAATTAAGGATGTATGAATGTATGTGAGAGAAAGTTTTGGATCCCGGTAGCAATTTCAGAGGCAGGTCTCGGCAGGTCTGTTCATGTATGACAGTGTGTACTGTAGGCCAGTCTGCAAATCTTGAGCAATTCCAATTAAGTCAGCTAGCAGTTTAAATCTTATTGACAGAAAATACTCAAGTCAAATTCTGGAAAAAAAGGTAAAAATCTGTAGACAATACACCACTTGCCATTGACATATTTTAAGGTACATGAAAATATTTCTCTGGTTTCAATTAGTGCCACTTCCGTCTCTGTTGCCCGCTGTTTTGTATTGAAAAATTCATTTCCATTTTGTGGAATTTGACTCTTGTTCTTATCCAAAAGTAAATATAGAATTTGTATCAATCTTCTGAAACATATACCGTAGTTGTTTGAGTGCATTGTACTTGCTGAGTGGATATTACATGTCTCATATTAAACCGTTATTGCCCTAAAATAACTGGGCAATACGCTGAAGATCTCTTTCAATTAAGGGCTAAAAGCATCTGTTTACCCTCTCATATGATATTACATGTATTTATTACATTGATGACTATTTGTACATACATTAACATGCCTCTGTATCTCTGCCTATTAATGTATGGTTTTATGTGTTTTTCTTTATATACTGTACTGGTTAGAAGTGTGGCAGCTACAGACTTGAAGCAGCTGCCAAGCAAATTGTAGATGTTAGGGAACTGCATAGTTCAGCTCTGTTTGCACTGTGGTAGGTATTGTTGTTTTTATGTGTATCTACCATACACATCATTGTGCATATTATAGAGGAGAAGTACAGTATGCTCTGCTCTTTGCCTTAAGAAGTAACGCAGTAGAGAAACGATTGTGTTGCTCATACTGTAAGAATTTAGTCTGCGATAGTGGTCTTAATTGCTACTTTGAATCCACTGAAGAAGTATTCTGTTCATGACCAGAGGCACATTTACTACCATTTTCTTTGAATTTCAATGTGATATAATCATGTGAAAGTTATTTCAGCTGCCAAACATTTTCTGGACATGATGAGAAGGCTTAAATCAGACAGTTCTGCAGACTTCAATGAAAAAAATATTAAACTACAACTTTAGCAGTTCTAAAAAGAGTAGCTATGTTACAATAGCTGACCACATCTGAATTTTTTACAATATCTGCAGTGATTAATACAGAAATCCTTTCATGAAGTGCAAAAACTGCACTGTGATGATCGAATAGTCACCCTACAGTACATTGCATGTTGATCTCTTTAGATTTTAACTGTATTGTCTATGCAGAGTCAAAAAAATTTAAATATCCTAGGTAATATTCAAAATATTCTTGGGAAATCCATAATTATGCAAAACCATGGGTCAACAACTGACAGTCTGGCCCTGTCTTCGTGTATGAATACAAAATGTTTGAATGGGCAGACCAAACCCATGAGGGAACTGTTACACAGTGACAAGATTGAGCAAAGCAAAAGAAAAAAAGAAGAAGAACATTATGCCATTTTTTTTTTTCATTTTTCATTTAATCATGTGGTGATTACAGTATGAATGATGCATTGAAGGTTATCTGGAGCGTTACTTACTGTGAAATGCATTCCAAGTTCAGTGTTTTTGTGGACCAGGAAAATACCCTGTTTGATGGTTGTGGATTATACCTCATTTGTGTCATCTAGACTAGTTTTTTAAAGGAAGATAAATAAAAGATAGAAGAAGAAGATAATAAATTGAGGTGTGGTCATCCTTTCTTGTAGGAAAATCCATTGCATCCTGCAAGAGTTGTGAGTTATAGCCACAGACTGAATCACCAAAAAATTCAGAACATAATTCAGTTTGATATACAAAAAAAAAAAAAAAATTAATTTCATGTCTTCTTGAGATGTGTATAGCACTTTGAAGAGAATTGAAAACTTCTGTGGAAGCCAGCTTCTATTTGTAATCTTCGTAAGATGATCATGCATGGTTTGTTTGTCTTTCTTGCTGGTGCATGATGAAATCAGGACCTCAAGTTTGTTGAAAAGATTCCAATGTAAGAGAGGATACATGTGCATGGTGACATATCCTCTTTAAGCCTGTTGAAAAGATCCCTATGTATCAGAGGATACACATGCATGGTGACATATCCTCTTTAGGTCTGTTGAAAAGATGCCTATGTAAGAGAAGAAACGTGCATGGTGACATATCCTCTTTAAGCCTGTTGAACAGATCCCAAGTAACAGAGGATATATGTGCCTGGTGGCATATCCTCTTTAGGTCTGTTGAAAAGATTCCTATAAGAGAGGATACATGTGCATGGTGACATATACTCTTAAAGTCTGTTGAAAAGATTCTTATGTAACAGAGGATACCTCTTTATGGTTTGTTTGTCTTTCTCACTGCTACATGATGTATCCAGTTTGTTGATTATACAGTATTTCTATGTGGATACCTGTGCATGGTGATACATCCTATTAAGGTCTGTGGGAGAGATTCCTATGCAACAGGGGATACCTGTTCGTTGTTTTTATCTGCTTAAGGAGATGAAACACTGGGTGTGTGGTCCTTTTGTGTAGTGTAAATACAATAGAGTTCATTTCAGGCATCAGCAATAATATTATTAATAACTGCTGAAGATAGAGCATTGACTGTAATAATGCCCTTTGGCTGCAATTGGCATGAACCTTATTCTTACAAGCAGTCTACTGCCACTGGCTTGTTGCCTTCATTCCCATATAAGTGTGTCTATCTAACTGAGCTTCAGTACAATTTTAACGGCATCAGCTGAATGTAATATCGTCTTAACCGCATGTGATCGATGACCTTTTGCCTGAGGTCATGAACAAAAAGCAATTTCCAGGAGTGCTAATTGATTTCTTCTGCCCATATTTTGTTTACTTCATATTGAGAATAAGTGGAACTTAGTCCCCAGCCTGGCAACAATGATTGCCCAGATATACTGTAAGTGGGTAAATTTAATTTCCTCAATTTGTGTGCTGTTTGAGTGTTCATTATAGAGGCCAATTTACAATGCCACTAAAAGGTGGGGAAACGTGAAATCATCCTGTTTTTTTTCTTATGGGTATTCTTCACGTTTTATGATCTGCATCAAATTACGGAAACAAATTAAAATGTAACTCAATTATAAAGCACTAAAATTTTAGTTATTTGCAAATTAAACAGTTGGGTTCTTTAAAGAACTGTTGCGTGAATGCACCTACTGTAGTCAGTGTCACTGCCAAACTTTTAGAGTGTACTTGAGGAGGATGCATTAGTTAAGGTACCGTATTTTGTACAGTAGAAGACAGTGGTTTCTGTGTAGTCCAATTCTTCTATATGAGGTATGAATCCAGTAATGGTTGTAAAAGCAAAGAATTTGTTGATTAATAAACCATGAACTTGATGGTTAATTAAGAGTAAAGTTGATGGCTAACAGACAATTGAAATATTCTTCAATAATTGGATATATGGTGGCAACAGTTACAGAGAACAGTGGACTATACACGCATGTTTAATACAGAAAAGATTTAATGTCTATTGGGATTTGATGTGGGACATACAGTATCTGAACTTTTGCCTACAAACTGTAACTTTCAGTAACTTTTTTGAACTTTATCCTCACTGATCATGTTGTACCTTTTGTATGCAATGAAAGGAGGTGATTGTTCTTAAATTACTTCAGGTACTCAGAAAGTCTCAGATCCAAAGGATTACTATTAAACAACCTTGTGGGTACCCCAAAAAAGGTGTTTTCTGTTTTCTCCTAACTACAAACACTTCATTGTTATGCCTGCATATACATGTACATATATATGTTGTGATAGTAAAATGTAAAGCAAAATGTCATATTATGACATCACAGCAAACTCTTAGTCAAGTGGAAGTTACATTTTCAGGTGCCCCGTGTATCCCGTCATGTACACCCGTGTACCCCTCTGATTATCAACTTGTAACTGGAGTCTGAATTTTGGATCAGGTACAATACTTGTGAGTAATGGTTTACCAATTCCATGATCACTCTGTAGAGTATCCTTTCTTTTTTTTTTTACATCCGTCGCATCACAGCTGCCTTTGATCAGTGTTGTGTCTGTAAACCTATCCTGGCTCACAGTAGGTTTACATGGTAAAGTCTCTTCTTATATTGGGAGAAAAGAAAACCTGCTCATCTTTGGCTCGCCTATGTCTGAAAGTTTATCACCCTGAATAAAAATTCTCTCCGTCACCATGCACTTAGACATGACAGATGCAGTCTCTCTGCCTTCTCTAACTTCATTCTGGCAAACATTTTTTCAAAGCGGATTTAAATTCTATCTGTTATCTCCGAAATGTGAGCAAATGGCAGAAAGACAGCTGCTATGAAACTAGAATATGAATGTGCATGCAGGAGACCAAACCAAAGAGTTAATAAAACATTACTCTGATCTCCCTCCCCTCCCCCACTTCAGCATTTCTTTGTAGTTGCTTGGAAATGCCATATTGAAGGTTTCTGGAAGCATTCTGAAATGAAGAACGGAATCGAAATGGCCGTTATCGATTTTGTTAAGTATCTTTGGTCTGTAGTTTTAACATACTGTACGTTGTAATATGAGATTTTGCGTTTCTATCTAGCTGGACAATGTGTCAGCCTATGCCTTTTTTGTCTGGTTTTACCATAATGTTTTATTTAAACTTAGGAGAAGAACAAGGAAGAGCAGCAATTGTGGAGGTTACAGTCGTGCAAGGCCCTCTACATGTGTGAAATCTGGTATGTGTTGTTAATTTAAGGGTTGGGCCAGTTTTGATGCTCTTTTGGAAGTGATAGGGACGTTTTCCCGCTAGCAGGAAATGAGTGTCTCCTGGAAAGGTAATTACATAATTATTCAGATGCATTTCTCTATATTTTTAGTAAATTGTTTGACAACACGCTAGGGATATTGGCATATGAGTTCTTCTGTCCTATTGTCTGTAGCTACTATTGAATGCATGATTTCCTGTAAATCAGGTGCTGTTTTGATTTATCATTCAGTGAAAACATACGGTTGGCATTTACTTCAAATGGCAGGAATCACATTTCTGATAATGTTGTGCTGATTCTGAGCTACTGTATTTAAATGCAGTCCTGGATATCTCAGCCAGATGCTGTTTGTGACTGTTGACGGCACATGTCTTCAGCCATTAGCTCAAAGTGATCTTGGAATTAGCCACTGAATGGCTAATTCTGAATATCTTTAAATGTGCTTCTTCTTAGCTACGCTCAGTAACAATATGACCTCAGATAGTAGTTTGTGACTTGATTATTTGCCCATGTTTGATCAAGTTATTACCCTGGTAGCTTGCATATCAGATCCCATATTTGCATTGTCTGCAATTAAACATTGTCACAGTTGGTAGTGATGAATTGTTTAATGTTGCCTTGTGTCAAAATGTAATGTGTGTACCTGCTCGACGTTTTTATGAATACAACCCAGAGCTCGTCTGTAGAGTTCAGGTAAACATGGATTGTCTTTGAACAAACAACATTTCATGAGCAAAGCTGCATAGATGCATAGATACATACAGTAAAATAAAACACGTACTCATGAATAGTATTTGCATGGAATGTCAACAGAAGCAAAAAATTTCTGTGTGTTCAGGCACTCTTTGACTGAATTTGTCATCTGTAGATCTTATTTTACCCGTAAATCTGTCAGGGAGATGTGCTTTTATCTGATTTGGAAGACCCAAAGTGAAAAAAAAAAATTATGTTAGTTGTATTTCACAAGTGCCTTATCCTCCATTAAATTTTTTCTCTAGAATGGCCTGTTTTAACTGATTCACCATTAAATTCTATCTAGAATGGCCTATTTTTACCAATTAATTATTAAATACTCTCCAAAATAGCCACAAAATTTAGATATATACATGCTTTCCTTCTTTCTGACTTATCCCAAAGAATTTTATATCAAACAATTAGACACACTTCACCAAACAAACTAGGTCACTCTGATGATGATGTGGTAGTAGATTTCTGCAACCAAGAATTCAGGGTGGTCCCATAAGAGTTCTCACAGGACTGCTATATTCATAATGGCTACTTATCACTTTCTTTCTCTATAGGGGAGTCAAAGGTTTGCAACTCGCAGTTCGTTTTTCGGGTGGACTTTTTTTGTTGAGTACTGTATTTTGAATTGAGTATGGTCACACATGATTTTGTAATTGCACACTGGATGAAAAGAGGTTCTGTCTGTTGCCAAAAGGGTGGGATCAAAGTTATGGGAAATGCGGTTTTCTCTTTCAGATAGGATAACACAGCCATGGCAATTGACATGTTTTGTACTAATTTGCATACATGCTTACATTACATGAGCCTAGACAGTTGGTTTTGCTTGTGCACCAGGAAGTGATCAAGTTTGAGGCAGCTATCGAAAGATAATTGTCATGAAAACTTTGACTTTTTTCTTTCAAAGCAAGCAGTGCAACGCTGCATTATGTTCCTTCAAATTGTGGCAGTCAGATTTTAATGAAGTGTCTTCTCACCTTTCAAGTGACATCTTACTGGGATGAAATTCATCTTCTGTAGACAGCATCAGATAGTGTAACTTTCTTAACACATACATGCATTGTTTTCAATTCTGATCAGAAACCACTGAATCATGTTTTGTAGATGACTTTCATAAAAAGAGAAAAAGTCTTGCTCCCTTGTTGGCAGCTATTTTGTTGAGTGTTGAATTTTTTATACATGTAAAGTGTTAATTGTCAAATTTTGATGAAGAGTTGAAATACTGATGTTGCTAAGGTCAAGGTAATAAATCTTGAAGTGTATGCAAATAAGTGACATTCATGTATGGTCAGTTAGGTTATTATCATACCTCTCAGATGCAACTAATAGTGAAGGTATTAACCAATTATGAAAGTGTCTTTCTACAAATGCATCTGATAAGAGCATATGTTTGGAGTTCAGTCAGAAGTGTAGTAAATACCTCTCAATTAAAGCTAGTGCCCATGTTCCTATCATCTTTGTGTGTATGGTAATATTTAAAGCTCAGGTAGATCTGTATACTGAGTGTTGTCATCTGCCTTGTGAGAAAGTTAAGTTTCAACATGTACTGTAGTGATGAATGACATCATAGCCAGTGACTATGAATCAGAGATGCCTAAGTCAGTGGTACTAATTGCTGGATGATAGCAAATGGTCACAGATAAACTGAAAAAATGGCAATGAAAAATTACAAAACAAAGATGTGCAAAGTTATCTTTCATTCAAGAATCATATATTATTGACTCACATATTTGCTCATGGTTTTCATATTCCATTCAAACTGTATTAATGATATTTTTGATAATCAAATTGCTTTGGCATTGCAGCAGTGTAGATCACGTTTTGTATTTGATAAATTCTGTAATCAACTTGATCAGCTTGCGTTACCAATTTCAATGCTACAAAGTAAAAAATGAACATGATGTCTGTAAGCGAAATGGAACATTACGTCTTCAGCTACTTTTGGAGGGAAAAATGGGGCTTAGAAAAAAGGTAAAGGTGACTGCAGTACATTTTATAATTGTCATTTGGTCTAGCAGTGTTTGCTGGAAGCATTTGATACTTGACATGAATGTATTTAAACAACTCCGTACTAGTTTTGCATCATTTTCATGGAATTATATAAAAAATGATTTGCTTTTAGCTACAGTGAATTTCATACAGGAAAGCACTTTAAACATTGTTGAAGAGCGCTTCTGTTTGTATTTTGCTCTTCTCTATGTTGCCTGGGGGGGATGACGGCAGTGGTCTTGTCTGCGTCAGACAGCTGACTTGATTGCCAGGTGCAAAATAAGAGGCATGTTGATAATCTGATGCTGTAGTATCTGTGACACTGGTGACATCGATCTCTTAAGATGGAGTCTTCTTCGTCTGCTGGAATAAATATCCCCTTACGAGCGCAGTATTTCATAAAACAAATCACAGATGGTGTCACAGAGAAAGGATCACATTTCACTGGGGGCTGTGAGCTTGTCTGGTCATTAGTATTATGGTATTTTTCAGAAGATGCAGCAAATTACACATGTCTTGTATCATAATAAATTTGTAAAAATTCACTCTGGCAAGTTTGGCCAATAAGAATTACGGGTAACTGAAATAGATTCTTTTCTTCTCAGTGGGGAACTGATCTTTAGAGAGATTCAAGAAGATACTGGATCTAAGCGAAAAAAGTAAAACATTTTAGAGAAAAATAGAAGTCACTACTGCCAAGAATTTTGGTGCCCTTGTGGGAACTTGTAAAGTTGAGAGGGGATCATTGTTTGCTTGTAGCTGGATCTGTGCTTTGCTTGCATGTTTGGATTTCACGTTTTCTTTCCAGGAGTGTAAATTCTGTGGTTAACAGTTTCTTAGCTTTTCATAGCAAATTTCCATGGTAAGTATTAGATTGGGGAGTTCCATTCAGCACTGGAATTGATTGGAGTGATACCCTCCTACTCCTGTAGGCATATGTCATTTTGTCATTAAGATGCAGTAAAAGTTTTATTTCAAACCTGTAGAATGCCATTGGTTTGTTCTATGGTTGTAAGTCACTATTGTCACAGTAACTATACAAAAACTCAACGTCACAACCACTGATCAGGGAAACAGCTGAAATTGACCCATCAAATATCACATTTTTGTCACCTTCTCATTTCTGGTTTGTACAGATTCCAGATTTGAGATGTTTTAAAATGTTTCATGTAGCATATGAAGTTGTTCCATTGAATTTAGGGCTTTCCTTCACCACCACAATCTTGCTTGTGTAGGGTACTTAGAATATACCTGTGTATTCATCTTATGATGAAAATTGCATTGAATCTTTTTTTTTCCTGTGATTTAATTTCTTTTGATTTTGAATATTACATATCTGTTTGTTTTTTTCTTCATGTCAAAATCTATTTACAAGCTGTGCCTATTTGTGATGTCTCTTCCTAGCTTAAGTAAAAGTTTTGATAATTATGTATGCCATAGGAATATTTAAAAATTATTCAGATCTTACAGCACAATACACTTCTCTTGGTTGCATTACTACCTACAGTAGTTCATCAGGCTTCTCCAACTGAAAATAGCAATTCTGTGGAAGTCACAATTTAGCGATAATAAAACCGGTAAATAGTGATGTTGATCAAATTATTATTTTTTTCCAACAATTGTCCTACGATGTTTAATATCAGCACAACTGGTATTCATTCAGATAATAGCACTTACCTAAGTTTTGAGCCAATAATTGGTTAACTTTTTAATTGTCATCAGCTGTGAATCATCTACTGAGGATGAGCATATCTATACTTGGTGTCACCTTCTTCAGAAAAGAAGTGTTTTCTGTCCAGTTTGGTGAACTTATTTGTGAGCTTTGTTTCATCCCTTTGTTTCAGAACACACTTTTTTAGGTTCCCTTGGATCTCATGTCAGCATTCTTGCCACATTTTGGCAGTTTAGATATTTTTAGCCAATGGTTTAAAATGTATGGTTTTTCATACCTGGCTTTTTTGATAATTAAGATTATTTGTTAAGATTTATAGCAGGTACATGAGATATGCCACTTATTTTCCCATATAGAATACATTTGGTGCTTCGGGTACCAGTAGATATCAAAATGTAGACTGCGCATCCGTCATCTGTATTACTGTTGTTGAGGATACCATAAAGTCACAGCGCATACTCCCTCAGAAGGATGGACTCTGCTCAGTACACAAGAAAGTTCCCCAAATTAAGTAGGAAAAAGGTAGATTGTAGCAGATGCTGTAGTGTGCTAGAAACTTCGCTGCAGGACCAAAATCCAGGCCATTACAGAAGGGCAGTGACCAGATACACACACACAAAATTGCCAGATGGTAGACCACGGTCAATACGGTAATGCATAGGTTATATGAGCTGAGTAGGTGGCTAGCAAATTCCCAAACCAGGAAATTTTGGAGAAACCAGATGAAATTTTTAATAGTAATGGAATTTTGTTCGGTCATTCTAGTGTTTTGGTTGTCATGGAGGTAAAGACCTAAAGATTTTAGTGCAATTGAATTACATTGCTGTGTTGGCTTTACATTTTTGTGAATTCAGTTAAAATTCAATCTTTGATTTTGCTTACTCCTTGGCATGACTCCAGTAGGCGATCAATACAGTAAAACATTGTTACAAAAAAACATGCATGAAAACATGCTTCCAAATGCAATATCTTAGTGCTCGTACAGTCTTGAAAGGAAGTTTGGAGGAACGGGTAAGTGGTTAAAGTGCTTAAAGATTGACCATCGTATAACAAATGAGATTACCTCCGCCTCTTGTGTTCCTCTCTTCTAGAAGAAGTTGTCATTGGCACAGTATATCCTCATTAACAGTGATCTATATTGTAATTCTGCCACTGTACATGACTAAAAAATAGTTGTCATTAAACCCTCCAAGTAGACATTGATGCGACTGTCTTCGCCAAACAAAGTCAAGATTTGCTGAGATGGTCTAGATCCTCAGCGGTTTATTTGAGGTTTTTCTGCATCATCTCTGTCCCTTGGGGCATTCAGATGTATGACGTGTACTCGGTATTGCTGTCCAAAGCCCTCCATGCTCGCAAGACTTGCACAAACATTGACATCTGCACTGTGTAGTAAGACCAATCCTAAAAGCAATTAGGAGGCCAGAGAACTACTGTAGCTTAGCAGACAGGGAAATTGGATGCACAAGTGTTCTCCTGTGTGCATCAGAGGAGGTTATCCCCCAGTGGCAGATGGAAGTGTTGGCGAATGGTTGGGGAAGATGAAAAATCTACAGGTTTTCAAAGAAGGAAGAAATTTCCCAAAGCTGTTTAAGTCACGTTTCTGTGACACTGTCAGGAATATAGCAGTTGACCAAGTGGGGACCAGAGTAGAAAGGAAAAAAATGCAAGCTGCCTTAAACCATTAGTCGAAGTAGAAAGTGTGTAGAAGAGGAAAATAAAGATAGATAGTATTGCTTTAAAACGTCAAGTTTCTACAGTATGTCTGAATGTTAATAATTTAAGTTACCACTAGTGACTCAAGCAGAGTGCCCATGCATGTGTACAGAGCATAAGTCATTAGTGTGAATGAGACTGAAGTAAATGAAGGAGAAATTGTTTTCTCTATCAGTTGTATGCTAGCTTGTACTATACCTTCCCTGACTTATACCTCACTGGAGTTACAGTATATACCTGTCAAGTGTTGACTTGTAAAACCAGTGCTCACAGTGTCTTGATGAACATGATAGATCTTTTGTCAACTTCATTGTGTACAATTTTATTGAGACAATTTGCTTTTTTTCTCTCCCCCTTGGTCCTTTGGCATAGAACCCCAGAGACAGTATAACGGCTGGAATGCTACTTAGTTCCATGTGAAAACTTTCTCATTGGTTTCTCTTTTACAAAGTTATTGCAATTCATAGTAGTTTTGTGGAAGTCAGTTACATTGTGACACTCTAAGAGCATATACTATTCTCACTGGTGGTTTATTACTAATCAGGAAGGGATTATTGAAATTGTAGCTATACCCGAGATGGGATGAAAAACTTCATGCCATGACTTCATCCTTTCTGGTGAAACTGGTGGAAAAATTTGCAACTATTTTCAGTAAGGTATGTCCTCGTTTGTTCTCTTGACTTCATGACTTGTACTGCTTGTTGATTTGTGTACAGAGAATATAACCTTTTCACATATAAAGGGAAATTACTAATAATTGTTTTAACTGCAGAACTTCCACCTCTGTCTCTCATAACTGGAGGTGAATCAGGGGTCGTCAAGATCTCTGTGATATATCACATGGATGTTTTGTAATTTGGCGTCTATCTGCGTCCCCATGGAATATAAATCTCTCCATGCGATCATCATCGCAGTGACGAGAGTTGAGGTTGGAGGCAGCGTGTCTGACAGCGAGGGTTTCTCTCCAGAGAGGCCTTTAAAAGAGACTGGTCACGTTGATGTTTTCTGCGGATGATTTTGTCGGTAAAATGAGACGAAAGACAGAGATATTTTCTGCCTTCACAATGATACCTTTAAACTATCAAAGCTGTGAGAAATTGCAATGATTGTGGGACTTCGTGGTTTGGGAGGTATGCATTTGAAGTAACATTTTTTGATTACAAATGATACTCTTCTACCAGTTGAGAGATTGCATGATGACTGGTTTTTCCAAACAATGTACTGAATGTCAGAATGACCAGTCACAGGAACCAGAGTCAACCATGGTTGATAATTAGCCATACCTTGAATGACCAGATACAGCAACTGGAGTTAACCATGGTTGATAGTTTGTCATACCTTGAATGACCACTTATAGGAACTGTAGTCAACCATGGTTGATAATTAGCCATACATTGAATGACCAGTCACAGGAACCAGAGTCAACCATGGTTGAGTTAACCATGGTTGATAGTTAGTCATACCTTGAATGACCACTTATAGGAACTGTAGTCAACCATGGTTGATAATTAGCCATACCTTGAATGATCAGATACAGCAACTGGAGGCAACCATGGTTGATAATTAGCCCATTCATTGAGCCACATATCAAGTCAAGTGTAAACCATGCTGTTTGACTTAAAATATTCAAGGAACTTCTTTTACAATATTTTATGTCCCAATGACCAAACTTCCTTAAATTATATCTTCCCTAAATTATATTTGGAAGGGTAAATGCAGTTTATATGTGGGGTAAATGTGAGTGAAGCACGAACTAATGTAAAACAATACGTCTCAATGTAACATGGAAAAAGTTTAGTCTTTAAATTATTAGAAGCAGAGATGCATTAATTGGAGTCAGTGTGTGCCTTTTGCAGGTTGAACTGAAATTCTCTTAGAAGCATCCATTAATTGTTGATTTCATTTAAAAGCTAGTTCTCACGATACCGACACCGGTTACGTGCTTGACTGTAGGCTTGAAGTCGGTTTTGCCTGCTATCAAGTTCAAATAATGGGACTTGTTGGGGTTTTACTTTTTTTTTGGCTGCATTTGCATTCATGCAATTTTGCCTGAAACTATCCATTACGGTGGGAGTGATACTTGTTTCTGAAGTACAGTTTGTGTATGTTTTGAGCTACAATTACAGCTGAGCCAAATGAATGGGGTAACTCAATGTCACTATTTTTGGCATGCCCTATTTATCTTTTACATTTTAAACATTTGCAAAATCAATCCATGTAATCTACGTTATAGTAGAGGTGGCAGTGTATGTATGTGTGTGGGTGTAACCCAATGTGGCCGACTTTTTTATTCATGAACGTTTGCCACATGTAATTATAGTCAATATGTTAAACATAGCGGAGAGTGAAATTTAATTCTTAGTCGATGTAAGTTGAATAGCAACTGTAAAATGTTAAAGGAATGTTTCCTGTTTTCCAAGTATTTTTCAGGTTAGTTACGACAATTTGACATGTGTACATGATGTATCGTGATAAAAATACTTTTGATGCGCATGTTACAAGAACACGACAGCCTAATTTACTGCAACTTAGACCTTGAAAATGATAAGAAAGAAGGATTTCCACATTTCCACACAAAATGTAGAAACTTCAGAGGCACATGTATGCATTGAAAAAAATTACATAATTTCAGAGTAACGTAAAGACTAGCAGGCTATTGTGCAACCAGATCAGGACCTCTTGTCCTACAAAAATCAAGATTTATGTTTCTATTGATGTGAGTGAATATGTGCAAGATTGTGCTAGGTAAGGTTGAATGTTACATATCTGATTATCATTTTGAATTTCATTTTACGGTGTAATGTACGTGATACACAGTTACTCATACATTCCTTGTGTGGGAAAATCCCACTGTTTAAATCATTCTGTTAATGGACTCTAATTAGCTACCCTGTCAAACTTGGAGACAATTGTTTATATAGTAGAGATCTTCAACATAACACATAGATTCAAGTGAGTAGAATGTTTCCATGGAAGTACTATGTGAACTTGTATATAGTATTGTAAACTTCCAACAAATTTACTAAAATGGAAATCGGCAACTGTGCTTGCTGTAAGCTCATAAACCGTTAATTAGACTGTCTGAATGGAGAGTTTGAATGAGATGGCAAATCAATCTGTGCATCGTCAGTAGCTGTAGTTTGTTTGTGTAGGCTACAGACAAGTTAAGTGATAAACATTATAAAACATACACTTTCAGCAAGTAGCCATGCATTGTCAATCATTTTGGCAAACTGCTTACCATGACATGACATATTTCCAGGTATACTGTGGAGTCACATCATAGACATATACTTTATACCCCTTGCTCATACTTCTGAGCAAGGGGTATAGTACTCATGTAAAAGGCAAAGTCTAGCGAGGAAGAGTTAGCCACAGCTAGATCGTGGTTCGAGAACAAGTTATTCAAAGTTTATTGAGCTTGTCGAACAAAGCTTAAGTATGGGCAAGGGGTAACTATAGTCACTTTTGAATACCCACACCTTAGTTAGTTGTGGATATTGCATGTTAATAAAAGTGACTTTATGGTGCATGTTAGAGTAATGATGGTCATTAGTGACATATTTCTAGGTATGTGGGTATCATGATAGAATTATGGCCATAAAGTGCATGCAGACAATACAATATCAATACAGGTGCAACAAAGAACCTACCTGCCAATTTTTTTACACCAATTTGGGAATTAAGGAATGTTCACTGCAGTTGGTTGGAAATGCAAAATAAGCTGCTCGAATAATTAATTCTAACAGATGTAGAAGATTGACTATTAGCACCACAGTGTGAATCCCCTACCCTCAGTCACATATGGTCTGTTCTGTATAGTGTGCTTTTAAAGTAAACCAGTTTGTTTTCAGTTACCAAGCAAATACAGATTGCATCATGCAGTGCTCTGTATATATGCATACACATAAGCCCAAGCACTATTGGAGTGGATTTATTAAATTTGAGATTTAATATTGCTCATAAATTTGGAAAACCCTTTTTTGGTACAGAATCAGCAATTGTTCTTCAAAATTACTATTCTGTTTTTCAACCAGTCATATTAGATTCTTATCCCAATTGAAAGAGAACTTTACACACTTCTGTGTTCTGTTGGGACAAAACCTGCAATGTAGCTCCTGTGTTACTGAGAAGCTAAGAAGTTGAAGGGAAATTCACCTGCGTCAACTTGAATATTACTATCTTAGATTGATTAATTACTACTACCCTACATTAATCAAAATTCAAGCACAAATTTTGTTGTCATAAAGGCCACTTTTCTCTTGTAAAAGGTGTGGGGACAAAAAAAAATCAGCTTGAAGACAAATGAAGGGATATTTTGGGGCTGATTCTTGGACCAGATAATTGAGAGTTTGCTGAGGTTTTTGATTCCTTGCCGAAGGCACAAGGAATCTATGCGATGGTGATGTCGTGTGCGTGCGTGTGACGCCCTGCTTGTAAACACGATATCTCAAGAAGGGTAACCATGACTGATCTCATACTTGGTGTGTGGGCTGGTCATAGTGAGTAGATGATCCCTATTGTTTTTGGTGGAGGTCAAAGGTCATTCAAGGTCACCAGAGGTCAAAATGTGAAAACCTTGTAAACACAATATCTCAAGAACGGTAACTTAGTCTGATGTCATACTTGGTGTGTGTATTGGTCATATTGAGTGGATGATCCCTATTGTTTTTGGTGGAGGTCAAAGGTCATTTGAGGTCACCAGGGGTCAAAGGGTGAAAACCTTGTAAACACAATATCCCAAGAAGGGTAACTGTGTCTGACGTCATACTTAGTGTGTGGGTTGGTCATATTGAGTAGATGATCCCTATTGATTTTGGTGGAAGTCAAAGGTCATTTGAGGTCACCAGAGGTCAAAATGTTGAAACCTTGTAAACACAGTATCTCCAGAAAGGTAACTGAGACTGATGTCATATGTAGTGTGTTGGTTGGTCATATTGAGTGGATGATCCCTATTGTTTTTGGTGGACGTCAAAGGTCATTTGAGGTCATCAGAGGTCAAACTGTAAAAACCTTGTAAACACAATATCTCCAGAAGGGTAACTGTGATTGATGTCATACTTGATGTGTGTGTTGGTTATATTGAGTAGATTGTCCATATTGTCTTTGGGTCGAAGTCATTTGAGGTCATAAGAGGTCACTGGAGGTCAAACTGTAAAAACCTTGTAAACACAATATCTCCAGAAAGGTAACTGAGACTGATATCATACTTGATGTGTGTGTTGGTCATATTGAGTAGTCTGATCCCTATTGTTTTTGGTGGAGGTCAAAGGTCATTTGAGGTCACTGGAGGTCAAACTGTAAAAACCTTGTAAACACAATATCTCCAGAAGGGTAACTGTGATTGATGTCATACTTGATTTGTGTGTTGGTTATATTGAGTAGATTGTCCCTTTTGTTTTTGGGTGGAGGTTAAAGGTCATTTGAGGTCACCGGAGGTCAAACTGTAAAAGCCTTACAAACACAATATCTCCAGAAGGGTAACTGTGACTGATGTCATACTTGGTGTTTGTGTTGGTCATATTGAGTAGATGATCCCTGTTGTTTTTGGTGGAGGTCAAAGGTCATTTGAGGTCAGCGACGTCAAATTGAAAAAACCTTGTAAACACGTTATCTCCAGAAGGGTAACTGAGACTGATGTTGCACTTTATGAGTGGGTTGGCCATACTGGGTAGGTGATCCCTTTTGCTTTTGGTGGACGTCAAATGTTGTTTGAGGTCACCAAAATAAAGGTCATTTGGGTTAAAGCCTTATTAATGGTGTCTCAAGAAGTATAACTGCAGTAATGATCTCAAACTTGTCATGTGGATAATTCATGTTTGTTATAATGTAACCATGTGGCAAGGAATCACAAAGCCTTGTGGCTTTCTGGTTTTTATATGAAACATACTTACCATGGACATAACTTTGCTTGTCTTTATGATTTTAGAAATTAAAGGGAAGGAGTACTGTGTAGCATATCTGTGGTAGAAAAGAAAAATATGTTTTGAAAGCAATGTTTGTGTTGTTGTGTTGTTCCCTTTCAACACTTAAATTGCTATGGTGGGCTGAAAAGTACTGAAGACTATATGATTGGATTACTGGTTGGCTAATATGCACCTCAGGCAATGGAACCATAGCTTAGAAGGGATGCAAGGACTTAACAAATTTTCTTTAAGCATTAAAGTTCACTCAGCCGGGTAAAATATTTTGACATTAACCTGTGTCGCAGTTTCCTTTGTAAGGCATACAACACCTGCTCCACAGTGACAAAGTTTGTCGGGTGACAAGACCGATGTTTGAGGGCCACTGGTGCGTGACAACATGGTGAAGATAGTCCATCCAGCCAGTATTTGAGGTTTCTATGCTCATACACAGAGGAGGCTGTACCAGCTCTTTTTTAACAATCACTGCCGATAGATTGCTCACATTTTCTGTTTTCAAACTGTATTGTTCATCTCTTTAAGTTTATCAGTCTTGTCTGTGTGTCGGGAATCACATATTGATCTTCTGATCCTAAGAACGTATCTGTCAACTTTTGTCGCTTGTCAGGTCCGAACAGCAGCAACGAGGAGGAAAAAATGAACCAAGGGGAAGGTATTGATAAGAGGCGACCAAAGTCTTTCCACACTACCAGGCATCGAATACGGTTCAAGGATGAAGAGGAGGATGCAGACAGCTCTCCTGACGAAACTAGTAAACTCAGAGAGGACTTTGATGAGGCAGACGATGATTCTGGAGCCATGAACCAGGGAGAGAGAACTCATGAAGATGGAGAGGATGATGATGGGGAATCTTCCCACCGGAAGCATAAACATGAATTCAAAAAAAGCAGGTGAGATTTTAATTTGTTGGTGTTGATCAGCTTGCTTTGCTCATAATCATTTTGCATAATGAAATATTAAAAGTAAGAGAATATACAGTAGGCCAAGTATACATAACATGGACTGTAATATCATGACCAAACTCTTTAAAATGCTAAGCCAGTGATTTCTGTTACATTATAGTAGAGGTGTTATAATACCCCAATACCACACTCATAGTTCAGTCTGTACACGATGGACTTAGGTGGTTACCCAACTCTACTTTTTGGTCATGACTCTGAGTTGCAATTTGATTCCACTCTCCTTGGAGTCATGACTCTTGTGAAAGTTTTAAAACCATTCATGAAGATTTTTGTTTTGTTTTTTTGGGTGTGCTTGACATCGTGAACTGATGTTCTTTTGCAAGTTAGCCTATGCCTGGCAACTTAAAATTATTAGAAGTTCTGATTTTCACCCTACTAACACTATTTGTTGGCTTACATAGTCTATACGATGATTTCTCCTCAAAATATAACAATATGTGTAGGTGGTAGGTATGACATCATTGGAACCATGCCACGTACCAAGCATGAGTCACACCTAGCTTCAGAGTTGTGCCTATTCTGGCCACTGGTACCTGACTCCAACGATATATTAGTCTCCCCAAACCTAGAACCTAAAGTTCTAGTATGTTGTCACTCAGGGACACCATGATCGTCATCTCACCTGGCAGTTCCCTGATTTAACTGAACAAATGCTCCAGCATTCATGGAGGAAAAAGTGCAGTTTATAGTTTTATTTTGAGAGAGTGATGTAGTATTGGCCTATCGACAGGTTGATTTCACAATACAGACATATCTCCAGCTTCTGCGTATTTCATATTATTGTCCAGATCTTGTATTATTGTACAGATCTCGTAATTGCCACGTTTTTGTTGTTTAATTGATCCTGAATGTTCAAGTATTTTGATGTCTTAAAACTGCTCAGCTGGGATTCCTTCACAGATTATCGTAGTTAATGGCCACACTGTTGTAGACCAGAGCGGAATGAAGCTTTGACTGTCTGTTTGGTTCCATGCTTTTACAGAAGGCAATGCCACGTAGACAGCATACATGCTGCATGAACACTATTATTACTACATGTACCTTCTTTATAAGTGACAGAAAATATGTGCTTGTTCCAGCTCAGATATCTATCTGTTATTACCTACAATGACAGTGGATGACAAAAGTAGACCAAAATATTGGGATAGAGGATGGTTGATTGTTGTAAGGAGGAAGGGGGGGGGGGGGAACATGGCATAGTGTTAGGGGAAAGTGGATGTTGTTGCATTCAGGGATGCCAAAGGAGAGATAGGATGAGAGTATGGACAAGAAATAGGAATGATGTACCAATATTCTCTGAGTTACCTCAAGCATTGTCATTCTGCAGTTCTGAAACTAGTCTTGATAGATGCAGTTATTTATAATTTCAATTTTACTTATATAGCTTTCATAATGTTCAGCAGTCTTATGAGCAGTGCTTTTATTGAAACATACTCTTAAACTTTCCCATCATCAACTTGCTTCTTGTGTGCCCTGTTGCAGTTCTCGTTATGACCGACGGATAAAATCGGAACCTGCTGTGCAGTCATTTAAGTTGAATAATGATAGAAGAAGCAGGTTTGTTGTGATAAATATATACTGCGAAGAAAAACCAGAATACCTCAAAATAAATCACGTTCAAGGCTCTGATATTGCTCATTATGTAATCCTATTCATACCATGATCTCCTTCTCTTCATGGGCTGACATTTTACACTTTTGTTCTTCCAATCCAGTTTTTTCTTAACTACTCTTGCATATTTATGCTACAAAAACCATAACAAAAGTCATTTTCAGTTTTCTGGTTAATAAGTATCAGGTCCCCATCAACTCATATATCGGATCATCTGAGGTCCGTACCTCGTGATAGTTAAAACGGTGTGTATGAAATGGCATTTATAATGCAAAAATGTATCATCCATCATTTAATATATACCTTTTGGTGATGCCTTTCTGACATGTGAGATAATTCATTTTTGGCTGTGAAAATTAAGTCAGTTCAATTTTCTTTCCTAGTGCCAATGAATATTCAAAGCCTCATTTGCCCAATGAGAGCAGCTCAAGTGGCACAAGCCTGTAACAGTACAGTATGCTCTGTTCATGGTGTTATGTGACACTGTTTCTAAGAGCAAAAACAGCTCATACTCCATCATTACATTATCCATGGAAAATGCTTTATAAACTCCACAGGCTTCAGACATGAAGTAAAAACATCTGAATTACTGTTAAATAGGTTGAGGCTAATGACCACTCCAGCACACAGAGTGGCTTTGAAGAAATTTTCAAAACCTTAGAGCAAATTCTATTTTAACTGTTGTTCATCAATTTTATATCGCTGGAGACAAAATTTGCAGTTGTTTATGGTTTGGTTTTGATTTCAATCTTGAGGATGCTTTTGCAGCACTCTGAGTTCTAAGAGTTTTTAGCACACAGCAGCTGAATGCTTTATTTGTCTTTGTGCTTAAGTCTATGCAATAAGTAAAGACACATATTTGTCTTGTGTTTCTGTTAGTACATACACGCTTCTTCACAATGACAGTGCAAAATTTCAAAAGATTGTAGCAAAAGCAACAACAACTCATTAATAACTTCCTAAACAAAAATCTGGCAATACCTGACAATAGGATAACCTCTTGTGAGTCATAGATGATAGCTGATATGTTTCAATTCAGAACAAGTTGGCTGCCAAATCCTTGAATGGCATACTTATGGTCTAAATTGTCTGTTTATCAAGGCCATTTATGATTTTTATGATTTTGAAGATATTAAATCCATGTGTAAGCAATGGCAAGATTTCATTAATTTGGAGGATCCAAATTCTGTTCATTGTTCCAGAGCCATTAGTTGTTAATTACATAGGTACACAGTGTACAATGTCTCGCTCAAAGACCTTCAAAAACAGTTAACATTATTAGACAATGCAACTCTGTGGAAGTCATTACATGATCAATGATGGATTGAAGATAAGGAACAGTACTGTTGACAAAGCAATGACCATCCTTTATTGAAATTCATATGAAGAACAAAAGTAAAATGAAGTGTGATTAATATTTGATATCAGGTTAAAATGGTTACAGTATTCAAAACAAGTAATCAAGAATGTATGGCGTGTACGCTTTGTATTGCACTACTATACAGTAAATAGTTGTGAATTCCCGTGAAGTGAAAATTGGAAACTGCAGCAAACACCGTGAACAGACAGGGATTGCAATATGTTAAAAAGATTGCAACCTAACAACATACTGCTCCTCACAGTGCAGCAAGTCATCCATAATTAATCCCAGCGCTCAATAAGTCATCTGTAATTAATCCCAGTGCCCCCAAACGCGTGCTTGTTCATGTAATGGGAGTCATTTGTATGTTAAAGGTCCTCCACCAATTGTGGAATTTTCAAGTTTCTTCTTTGAATTCCAAAAGGGATGCCAGATGCTCACGCAAGAAACAAAAATATATTTAAAAATATAAAAAACATCGAATATGTGCATAAATTTATGTAGCCATGAAAAAGTAAGAACGCAATGAAGTACAGTCAGCTAATGATGTGAAACATCTATTTTTTTTTTTTTGTGGGTGTGAATTTTTGCAGGACGAGGGACGTGTTTTCATAATTACTTTTAAAGCTAGTTTTGCTTCATGTTGGAATAAGAGGTTGATCTTGCTGCATTTCACTAATATTTCAAGTGGCAAACCTTTATTGCAAGATTCTGGCACCCATAAAATGTACCAATAACTTTTAGAAAGTTGACCTTTAGTTGGTCTTTCCTTCCATGGAGGACAAAATGATTCTCGTATTTGCATCTTCTCAATCCGAAGATCACCAGACCACTTACTTGGCTTTTGACAAACATTTTGTTGTATTTTTGCTCAAAGAATTGTATCTAGAAGTGTGCATGTCACATCAAGGTAGTATGTCCAGACATTTCAATCAATGCTGAATCATGTGTGGAATGAAGCCATGCAGGGTTAATTAGCACAGCTAATTAACAAGGCTAATTAGCAGGATTAATTTATGTCCATTAAAGAGAAACTCACAGGATGGAGCTATGGTTATAGTAGTGCTGTGCAGGACAGTTCTACTTTGTGTGTTATGTAGTATTTCACCATCCAGTCCATGACTTGTTGCTGACGTAACTTAATTGTTGGTCTAATTGAGAAGCATGTCACCAACGTGCAAGTACAGTTGTCATGGTGATCACATGACAATTGGCTTCCATGTTTGATTTGCATTGTGTCTGTGCTCTGCCAGACCAGGGTGGCCAGACTGAGTGACACTTGTTCCTATCTAATCCAACAAAGTGTACATATAAAACTTAATCTCACAGAAGATGGAAGAAAACCTTGAGTGGAAGGTAGGTGGTAGTCACAGGAAGAAGGATGACTAAGTACTGCCAGCTGATTGGTTGATACAAAGTCTATCACTATAGTGTGGTGATTCATTCATAGCAATGGGTGGAATTAGAGGTCAGTATGTAAACAAAAGAGGACAATAGACAAAGTCAATTGTTTTAATGAAAATATAATTATCATAAATTAGACTGAGGTTTTACTTTTTCTCATTTGGCCACAAGTAAAGGCTATGTAGTTACTTGACTCATTTATCACCTGAGTTGATGGAAATTTCAAGGATGGCAAATACTGTTTTGTGAGATGTGTTATTGTCAGTGAGTGATTGGTGATTACATGGATATCTGCCATCAGCTCTCTTTGGGGTTGAAGTAGCGCTCTGATTAGCTGGTATAATAAGGAATTCACAGCGGGTACTCCCTCACCTCATATAACCTATGCATTACCGTATTGACCATGATCTAGCATCTGGCAATTTGTTGCCCTGGAAATAACGGAAGGGCGGTGACCAGATACACACACACAAATTGCCAGATGCTAGACTATGGTCAATACGGTAATGCATAGGTTATATGAGGTGAGTACGTTGCTAGCGAATTCCCAAACCAGCAAGTTTTGGGGAGTTTAGCAAATCACAGTTGATGGAGGGATTAATATTTGATGACATTCGGCATCTTGGATGTTGAGATCCGAGAATGAAGTCATCTGAAATCATTAATAGAGCTGGAATATGGCAATCACTGAGCAAAGGTGAAGAGGGTTTCGGCTGTGGAGGATAACCGTGTGGAAGATTCAAGTAGCTTTGTTCTAATTTGTCTCATCTGACAGCTTCATTTGTTTAGATAAGTCTGTTCATCACCATATGCCTTGATTTGCCTCAGACATGCTTATGGAGAGCAGACACACACACAAAAACAAAAGCAGAGTTATTTCCATTGGTTGTGCCAGTGTCATAGGAAGATAGAGTAGCTGTTTAAACTTTATATATAGCAATTTGTTTTTCGGTTCCTTACCTAGTTCGCTGTGATTAAATATGCTTTAAGAAGAAAAAAAATATTGACAAGTAAATTGGCTCACTTATGTCACTTTCGGAGATTTTATTGCAATTATGTTGTTTATAACATTGAGGGAACGTATCTTCTTCAGTATGGGTACCTTGGGTAAAAATAACATACCTCTATCTCACAAAGTCTCATTCATATGTGAAAACTTGTCAAGTATTGTGACTGGTTGGACAGCAAGGGTCAGAATTTATACATTAACAGAAAGATCAAGAATGAGTAGTGTGGTTTTCAACGAGTCTTCCAAGTTGAAACATATTCAACGACATACAGGGTGGAATAGTTACCAACATATTCTGGAGCTGTTTTAAGTGCTTGGAAGCAAATTGGGAACTGCCATGAGAATTGAAAGTTATCAGCTTACTACATACTGTAGATATTTCTATCTATTCAGCATTTCTGTGTTTGGATGAAGTTTCCACGGAAGTAATTTTAGAAATAAATGATTGAGGCAAATTGTATTTGTATATATGTTTCTCTTCTTCAGCAAATCACACCTGTCACAGCATTATATCCTATTGCCCTCTTTTCACAAACCCATGCCTTAAATTCTGGATACTGCTCACTAAATTCTTTAATCAACTTTCTCATGCACAAAAAGAAGACAATATATTGTGCCATCTGCATCTATATCTTCTTGTTTCTTTCTTTCATTAATTTGTGGATTTTTGTAATCTAGGCGTCGTAGACACGGCGTTGTCGGAACAGAGTGAGTAAATTTTTTTGCTGAACCATTAATATCCTTCGCTTCAAGTCATTTCTGTTTTCCTTTAAGTTTCATGCCATTTCAAAGAAAATTTTAATCCTTCAAGATGCATTTCTTTGTCTTCCACTCATTCAAAGATAAATATCTTTATGGAATTAAGTAGACCACTTGCTTCCATTTTATTAGCATAGGAAAAAGGTAAGTTTATCATTCAGTAATTAAAACTGAGGAAGTGAAAAATGCACTTTGAAGTGTACCAGTGACAAATGCCAATGGCTTAAAATTTTTTCTTTAAGTTTTCATGTTCTACAGCACATGAAAATCTCATTGTTGCAGCATGTCTGTCGGATAGAAACCAAGGTTTGAAATTGCAGAGAAACCGAGGTTTGAAATTGTGGAAATGATGTAGCTAGCAAAAGCAGATAAAAATAACACTGAAAATACTTATCTTTTGCTGTATTAACCATTTGCATAGTGGGAAATATGATAATCATACCACTTGGTTTTAAATTTTACTAATGCCTTTAATGTACTAGTCATCACCTACATGTGGCATTGTGGAGATAAGAGCATACTGTACATGTTGTACTTTCAAACAATACAGTTATTGAAAGCAATATCATTAATTGAAAACTCTGGGTCACTAGCAAGTCCAAGCATGACTTTGAATGCAAATTTTCATTCATCCAATAGCAGCACCATTTGATCGTTCAAATGGAACTTTAGTGTAGAGTATAACTATATCTGCAGTAGCTAAATTTAAGAGATGTAGGAGGAATTATTTAGTCCTTTAGATTGTCATTTTAACACCAGAGTAGTTTGTTTGGGTAATAATCTACAAATATAGATGGGAGCGGCTGGAGGGAGGATGGTTTTTAGAGGAGTAATGTCTGCTAATCTGCTATGTTTGGCAAAAGTTAGAAACTGAACAAAGACGAAAAAAGGTTTTAGTTAAACCCTTACCTCTTACAATGCCCTAGTGTAATATTGGCAATCATCTGCTCTCTTCTTTGTTTGGCGTTTTTTATTCAATAACATTTGGATACATTGATTTGATCATGGTTTTGTACAATATATATGTAATTTATGAAGCAGGCATCTACATCAGTTTATTCGGAAAATACCTGGCTAATTATTTGAAAGAATTTGATTTCAGCAAGCTTTTAGTATTTTACCCTCTGGATGTCTACAGTTGCTCTCTCTTGCCAAATGAAATAAAGCTGAAAGTTTCTTCCAAGTGTTGAAGTAAAAATTGAAATAATGAGCTGGAAGTTGAAGTTTTCAGTCATTGAGAATAAATTCAACCATAATAGTTAGGCTTTCAATTAATTGTTTTACTAGAGACCTAGAGCTGGTACATTAGCTTATTAATTTATCACATTTTAATGTAATACGTGTTTGTTTTTAAAGTAAATGAATACCTTGAATAATTTTTATGAACAATTTATTTGCTGACTAACATGGCATTTAGTCAGCTGGCAATGAAAGATTGAAGCTCTGTAAATGTTCCATACTATAATACTTAGATTGGAAATTGAATTTTTGCATGATTAGCAAAATAAAACTAATTGCAGTATTTCTCACTTGCTTTTCAGTCTTGTTAACATGCATTAAAAGGTTCTAAAGTAATGAGCTTCTCCAACCTGCTTTGAGTCGTGACTATGTGCGTAGTGTGTGAAGTGTGCATGTCAAGATCCTCAAAAGGGGGACCATGGTAAGATTACACACCATCCAAGGGTGGGCACACATACAAATGTGAATGTCCATGGCTTGATAATAGCATACAGTATGATACCCTAGAATAGGTTGTGTACAATTAGAGTTTAATGCATTGTTTGACTGTGAACAATGTCCCTCTGTCGATGGCCAGAGTCCTTCTGTAATTGCCGGCCTTGTAGCTACTGTAGCAGCAAGGAAATTAGCACCCGTTTTGCATCCCATTATCAACTGCCTATCCTTCAAGTCATCTATGGTTAGGCTATTAATATTCCACCTCTGCCTTCCCCATTTCCACTTTCTTGCCTAATTCAGTCACAATTTGTTCCTCTTTATTGAAATGTCTGTATCAGTTTCTCATTTTTTTGTAAAACATTGCATGCTATATTTAATACGTTTTGGACTACTTTGCTTGTAAAACACAGCATGCTATAGTTGATGAAATTTTGGTTCCTTTTTTTTATTGGGAGACACTTAATTGAGGTGAACACAAAGAACACTTTGCAACAAAGAGTTCTGAATTAATTTTTTTTTGTTTGTGCCATAAATTTTAAACTTATTTTTCTTTGGTATGTCAAGTTCTCAGAAGATTTGGAACTGAGGTCTTTAGCTGGGTCAATCTTGTTTGCAATCTATCTGTCGCAGTTTTATTTTATTTTTGAAATGCAGTCCTCTCCATAATTCTTCTCAACTGACATTGATCAAAAGTAGGTCATTAATTTTGTGGTGTCTGTCTTTGGTTTAAATATCTATGACATCTCACATGAATTTAGGTGTTGGTATATTGTCAGTTTCTTTGAAATTATCCCAGTCAAAATTATTAGCTTTTTTCACACTCTCTCTGTTTCAATAATTACGGCTGACATCGGTAGTTTTGATTCATTGCAACAGAAGATGTCATGCTTTATGAATGTGATTAGTACTAACGTAATGAACATAATATGATTGATACGTACATAATGAACATTATTAATGTACTGAATTATCAATCAAGATCATTCATTACTCCGTAAGAGGAATTTGTATCTAATATGAAAGATAGTATTGCAATATGATATAATGATCTATGATGTGAAAAAGAAAACCCAGCAGGTCCCAATAATTTGTCAGGAATTCAAATTAGTACTTCACCACCTGTTGTGCTGACTACAACTTCTGCACTGTATGTACATGTATGTTTGTATTACGTCATTGCTCATGCATATAAAGGTACATACACATAGCTGGCTTTAGTCTGTACTCTACTGGAAATCGTCAATTGTCAATGTCCTCTGTGTGCATCAAACGATCACATGGGCCAATGCACCAGTGTGCCTTGCAATATGTACCTTTGAGGCTTTGCAACACATTGACTCTGGATGATCTACATTTTGGATTGACCAATTTTTGACATACTCTGGAACAGGTTTGCTAATTTGGAAAGCAAAGACATTGATGCACCTACTGTACATGCTCCACTTACTGTAATTCTAAAGCTATACTTTGACAGACCGGGCTCCATGTTCAAGGTCGTGAATGTGACACACTTATGATGCAACCCCCTGTCGTCAACGTGTTCATCATGAAATTGACTAGTGTCTTGAGACATGCACCACAAGATAGGTCAAAATAGGTTCATCTCATCGAGATGGCCAAGGTGTCATCTGCAGTATAAGCATCACCACTGCTACAGCACTGAGCTGTGACAGTGTCAGTTGCATCAAATATCAGGCTTACAATGCAAACAGGCTTATTGATACACCATTTAACCTATCATGGCTGATGCCAGTGAAACCTATCCTGTGGCTAAAATGGTAAACATTTCTTGGATGCAAGGGTGAATTTTTTGACTAACTAGTGAGCTTGAGTTGTTTACTAGGTGAGCTGAGATGAGAATGAAGATGTAATTTTCCAGTCCAACAGAGCCTGCTCTGCCGCAGCAAACTGTAGTATTAAATCAGATCCACTGTTCACCAGATCAATATCATGGACGATTTTTGTCTGAAGCCAACAAGGCAAATACAAAAAAAAAAAAAAAGTTAAAATGAGAGATTTATACCAGCTGGTTTGGCTTTAGGTCAGAATTATTTGAGATTTTGATGGAGATAGTTTTAACTTTGTCGCAACAAATATGTTAAACAAACAAAAACTTTCCTAAGAAGACAAAAACATAGCCACCAGGGAGAACTCATTGGGAGGACTTATTACCTCCAAAATTATGCCATTGTAGGTGAATGCTTCTCTGACAGTGAGTGCTACTTTTCCCTATTTCCTCTCATATGAAGAGAGATGAATATGTCCTTGCACAAGAAGAAAGAATTAATACAATCTCTCTCCAATTTGCATGTTACCAAGTTAAACTGATGTGTCCTTAGAAGCAATGAGGTTTGACTCAAGTAATACAGTACTAAGAAGTTTTTAGCTGCAGTTACCTCCAGCAGGCATTGCATTGATGCTTTGTTTTTTTGCAAAACCTCCAGTGCTCGTGAATGATCAAAAAAGAGATCCACAAAAAAAAAAATATGAATATCATTCAGAAAATTGGCATTTTTAAAATCACAACATCTAAAACAATCATTCAAGTTTACTAGTTTGCCCACTAACTCGTTCACCGACTTGCAGTTGGAATGTCATTAACTCATTACTTTGTATGATTTACTTCGTGTTTCACATGCCTGTCTTAACGCAACAAGTGTATTCCCATCTACTATGCCAAGAGTAGGCCTACTGGGTAACCATTTGACAGTTCGTCCAATTGGCTTACCTAAACATACTGTTGATTGAATGATCTCTAAAATTCATAATTTTTATTTATATGAGTGATTAATGAGTAGCTGCTGAAGTACACTTGCATGCTAACATTAACATATATCAATATAGCTAATGTTGCAATTAACGCATGAAAACACAACTTTTTAATGAACTGCAAATCTCATGAAGAACAGTACAATCATGTGAAAGTAAATGGATCATGTTTCATTTGGTGTCATCATATTTTGGAGTGACTGTAATTCTTTGGTATTTACAGTTCTGAAGTATTTCTTTGCAACAGTCTTATTTCAATTTTCACATTGTATGCTCAAGGATTGGTATAGTTGCAAATTTGAGTGTTGAATCTTGGCACATCACCATACATTGCAAATACCCAGTCAACAACACTTTGACAAGTGCTGATGGTGAAGTTGTCATGGCAACCAGATCTGCAGCAGTGGTAATCAGTTCCTTATGGTATCATTGTTGGCCAGTATTTAGTGACAACCAGCTAAATTCCTTGAAAACTGTAGGAATTGGATGATTAAGGCCAATCACCAAGGAAATTGCACAGGACGCTCTGACACTCAGTAGAAGATATTGCAGGGGACGCTCTGACACTCAGTGGAAAATATTGCGGCCCACTTGAAGTGTAATCAGAGATTATTTTATGATGATGTTGTAATAGGTCAGCAGTGCTATTTTGTAATCCTATATGGTTGTTCCATATGTTTAGAGTGCCACAATTAGGGAAACAGAGTTTATGATATTGTCTATTTTGCACTGATTTAAAAAAGTTTGACTAAGTCTTCCTTCTCATCTCTGTAAATGGCTGGCCCTGTCTTGCTGGAGGTGGGGGGGACATGGAGGATGGGCAATATTTCCATTTCATTTCCTCTTGAGAGCTTTGCTGTACAAAAATAAACTTGTAATGGATGGAGGTTTGTTCCTGCATGTCAAATTCATGGATTGCATGATGTAAAAGGTAACTGTAGTAAGATATTACATAGCTAAAAGAGATCATTCCAACATGATGTCACACACTGGTTGATTGGGGGTGGATAAGTGACCATTGCCCCACTCAAAGGTGGGCCAAGTAAATTATATCCAAAAATTTGCTAATTAGAAATTAAACTGCAACACACGCAGATAATTGTACACTTTTGTTGCACTAAATCGCATCTGGAGAGCATTCAGTTAAAACGAAAATTTTCCGAAGGGGAGGCACATCCCCTCACCTTAGAACCCTCCCCTCATATCACTGTACTACCAGTTGGGCCCACTTCGAGAGGGATCCACCAGTGATATACTACAAATGTTTTGAGGATAATTAAAACAGTTCCCAGTAACAGATACAGAAACAGGTCAGTGTAATATTATGTTGGATTCATGCAGAATGGTTACAATTGAACAAAGTTGAATTCACAAAGCATTTAATGTCATGTGCATAGTTAAAACATTTAAAATGTAAATTAAATGCACAAATGTGAAACTAAACAACACTATGTATTCAAGCTGAAAGAGCAACATTGCAGTAAAAGATAAGAAAGATTATGAAGGGGCCATGACCATATAACATCTCCGTGGACGATTACCCCTTCTTCTGGACAATTTTCCTCTGCAAAATTCCTCCTGGACAACTTTCCCTGGCCAACTTCCCTCCTGAACAATTTCCAGACTGGCGAATCCTTCCTAGAACAGGTCCCCCTTGACAATTCTTTCAGGAAAAGTGTAGCAAGGAAAGAGGGGAATTGTCCGGGGAGGCCAAAGGAATTGTCGAGGAATGGTAGGGACAAGAAAAAACATCTCCTAAAAATCAACCCAAACTGCTTGCTGTGTTAATACCTAAGTCCTTGATGAATGAGTTAAATGTTTGATCCAATTCAGTATGGGATAGTGGAAGTACCGTAGCTGATTTAATGCGGCGATGTATTTCATACTGTAGGCATTAGGTTCAACTCCCTGCGACTTGCTTCAGTACAACTAATGCAGTCTCATATATACCTCATTCAAAGTTTTTGCAACTTGTTGAGGTTAAGCACATGGTAATTTATGCTAGGTATTCATTGTTTGAGTGCATTAAACCAATTGCTACTGAATGGGTAAAAAGCAGTTGTAATGTCGCCTGGGAAAACACCGTCATGCAGCAACTAATCGTGAAATGAATGAATGAATGTGTGTAATAAACCAAGAAAAATTGACTTAAAATTGAAGTCATAAAGTTTATTCATACAGTAGCTTCTCCAAGTCTGTCAACAGAATCATTCCGTAAGGAAGAAAGTATTAGCAAGTATATAATTATCCAAATATTAGCAAGTATCTGTATTATTATATAATGACATTTAACATTGAGAAATGAGAAGTCATGAATATTCACGATGTTAGCACTAATAAATAACTTGAAACTGACTGTGTCTAGAATTCCAAATCAAGTCTGACTGACTTTTCTCTGTGAGAATGTCCTCATATACCATTCCCATGCACCACCCCCCTCATGCACCACCTCCCCCCTACCCTGTTCTAACCAAGTGTAAGACTACTCAAATGAGGCCCATATGTATAGTATTTGAAAGTTTTAGGATCAGGAAGCCCATACATGGGCTCATCAAGGATCCCTATACCATGTTGATGGTGGTCGAAGCGCGACAAGGTTTGCCTGTTCTTTTCCATAAGTACCAAGAGGATGGCGAGGCAAGGTGAGACCAGACAACCACAACGAGAACCCACGCCTCCTTCAGGGACAGCCGTTTAACGGCTCCATGCCACAAATGAGATGGTATCTCCCAATCTTTAGCCACTTTCCCAAAGGGCTGGGGGAGGTGCAGAACCCGCCCACCTTAGCAGCCAATCAGCTGTACCGTCAGCAACCTGAAGCATGCGAGATCTGAATCGGACAACAGGAACCCAAATAGTGCCCACAGTGCTACTGTAAACATCTCTACTTACCCAGCCAAAGTTGAACCCCCAGAATATGAATTAAAGACAAAGCATTTGCCTTCTCTTTTTCTTCCATCTTCTTCATATTACTCCAAACCTCTCATCTCTAGTATCCTTTGACATGAGAACAAATTAATAGTTGGAAAACTTTGTTTTATCAAAGTTTTGAAGTGACAGAGAGGTTCAGCAATGACAGCTCATTTTTTAGTTTACTGTCTCTCATACATATTCTGGTCACTCCATTCTTTTTTCTTTTCCTATTTTTATTTGTTAGCACATGGCCTCACTGTTTATATCTCATTACCATTACATTTACAGTTTTCACACACCTGGTTAAACTCATTCACTGGGTTGACCAGTTTTAAGGCAGTGGGAGAAGCAGAGTAAACAATCCACAGGATGTGCCAAAAATTACCATCTATTTGATGTTAAATTGAAAATACGCCCAAGCGGAAAAGAGATTTAAAGTGCTCCTATTTGTGGTAACACTTTTACATGGACGACTCCAGAGTATTTCTTGCTTAATCATAGTAAAATCCTCTGAAGAGTACAGTAATATTAATATGTGTATTAATGTTCCACGACTTTACCCTGCAGGTTTCAGGACAGCATGGAATGATCGTCACTAACATTAAGGAGTATACATTCAGAGATGTGAAGGAATTACTAAATTAACAATTTAGGCACTTCAAACTGGTTGAGTGAAATATATGGTTATCAATTTCAAGGACAAGTTGTTAGTCTAAAATCAGCTTTATGCACATCTAAAACTGGTGTTAGAACAAAGCCTGTATGGTACACCATTAAGATTTAGCCTAGTGTTTAATGGTGTGTAGTTTAACTGAATGCAGCTTAAAGTTATTGTGTGCACAGAAAAAGTAAACACATTCAAATTTCATGCCAAAATGTCTATATGTAGTTTCTTGTGATTGTGCCATTCAGACAATTTGGAAAATGAATAAGTCAGAAGACAGTTTTCATTCAGCGTAACTGCGCTTCTTTTAACCAGGCAATTGGAGTATTTTGTTGATCGAAACAGCTGACCTCTGAAGCCATAATTGGTGATCAGTCGGTAGTTTGTGTGTAAATACAGTGCTTTGTTTCATTAAATACTACTATTCCTGATATTGATCAAGGCGCTACAACTTGAAGTATGTTTTTGATACACCGATGAAGTGAGACTTTACGGTTGCATAGGTATGCTGTACTTCTTGTAATAAGAACTATGTAGTTTCAGATATGAATTCTGGTTTTTTTTTTTTTTTACTGTTTTATGCTGTCTCGTTTGCTTTCCAATGTAGTTACTGTCATTTTCATTCATTTAAGATGCATTCTTTCCATGATCAACCCGACATGTACATTTAAAAGTGAAGAAAAGCTTAAGATACGAAGAAATCTTATCCTTTTGGCTTTTCCATTACACGTGCAATCACTTGATTGCCTCTCGAAGAAAGTGATGAAGTGTGCACATCTTATCAGTATTTTAAGTCCCCAAGAACATCCGCTGACCTTTTCAGGCACTGAGTGTATTTTATTGCTGAATTTAACCACTGACCAATGATTTTTGAGCAAGAAAAATTTTTTCATATATCTGAGGCAATTTTCACCACTGAAGCTGTTTTAGTGGTCAGTGACAGCTGATACTCATAGATTTTGTTTTAAGTGAAAGATGTACAGTACAGCTCCTAATGAATACAGCTATAAATGAAAATGCTAGAACAATGCATATGCAACCATGCAAGTAGTATGTACTGAGGGCGTAGTAGCGTAGTAGTTCTGTAAAGAGTAGCTGTTGCATATCTCATGCTACTGTATTTGTAAAAGTGTTTCTCTAGTATCCAGTAAAGTGTTTTACTTCTTGGTTTTAGAGTGTGTGGCTGGGGATCTGGGAGGGGGGGCAAGACTAATATCCTCGTTTGATATATTTTGAGACAAAAACTAATATACTCAATTATTTATATTCTTTCTGTAATTGCAGCAAAAAATGTAGTATGTATATGCATCCATAGGTTTTTACTGGTGTATTTAAAATTTTTAAGTGTTGGTAAAACATTGTTAATGAACTTGTCCACAAATTTTGACATCTCCATTAATGTGACTTCCATTCATTGATTGGTATTGAGATACTAGGAAGCAAAGAACTTTAAAGTGTGCACTTTAATAGAGATAATAATTACTCTCTGGAATTATAATGTTGAGGAGATTTGTGGTGAGTTGTTTCTACTGAAAATCCCAAAGGCATGTTAAACAGACACCAGATCTCTGATACATGACCAGCAATCACACAATTAATGCAAAAAGATAATTTTACTACCTCAGGCGTGGTGACATATTTCACAACAACTTACATGTGCCCGTATGAATATGCATATTTTGTCTATTACCTACAGTTGAATATGCATGGTAAATATGCATTAATATATCTAGCTTTCAAAGGAAATGCGTTCATGCAAATTCACATAGTACATGTATGTAGTAGTCAGGCATATTAGTAACATTCAACACATTGCTGGCATTTTCAGTAAGCAGCCAATATTTTCATGTAGCAAATACCGCATTCTCATATTCAAACATACATTCTCTTGTTTTGACATTGTCATTTTCTTGTGGTAGAGTTTTTCATAAACACAATAGATATCTTTTAATCGTTTGACTGCATATACCAGTAGTACCATGTTTATCCTGTTAGTGAACTGAAAGATGTACAATGATTTAGTACGTAGGAAAACTCCATAGGATGCACCATTCCATAAAAGCCCGCTTCAAATGTTATCAAACTCATTTACTTTGTTTATAGTTTTAACAAAGTAAATTTGTTAAAACTGTCTCTTAAATGCTCCTACCCTTTTGTATGTATTAGAACCTAAACATTGTCTATTTCTGGTTCTGTCGATTCAGCCTACGGAGGGTGGATGCGCCCTCCTGCAACAAGAGGGTGAAGATGCTGGGTAGTGTACCGGAGGAGGAGAGGTCTTCCCAGGAAGAGTCGACTGTGGGCGCTGGAACGAGTGTCCCAAACGGATACACACAAGAACCAAAATCAAATGGTACAGGTAAGTCTCCCCTGTTCAGTTGTACATTAGTTACTCATATCTCATTAATAATCATCAGTGTTTCTGGGTAGAAGAGTTATACACAGTGCCAGATATGTCTGCATATGTTTCACTTCATAATGTCATGTGTTTGTGCTACTGTTTTATTGGAAGCTCAGGGGATTGTTTGAGATATCTGGTGCCATTCAAAATGTTTTAATCAAATGCATTATCTGTTGAAGATTTTAATTTCAACACTAAGTGATCCGTCTTTTCATTTTTCTTGTTTTGTAAATTGCTTGTTGTGCTGCCTATGTTGTAACCAGGGTTCCAGTTGGAGGTTCCTGGACACTGGCTGTAGTACTTTATAAGTGTAGTGTGAATACTGCTGTGAGGGAGGAGTCTTAGGGGAGGGGGGATGACAACCCTTCCCCCTTTGGATTTTTTTCAGATGGAGTAAATTGAGATGGCAGATGGTGCAACCTTTTTTCCTATTTTTCAGCTAAATTTAGCAATAGCATGTATTCCATGAAATTTCAGACATTTTGCATGAAATCTTTATTCAGTTCTATGCAAGCCTAGTAGCCTTGCTCTTTGCTCTTTATGCCATTTGTCAAGCATCAATTTGGACAGTCCAGGAAGGGGGGTGGGCCTAGAACCCTGGTCGTACCCTAAGTGGTGATGTAAATGCACAGTTGAATTGAAGCAGAATTAAACAAAGCCAAGAAGTAGAGCAGAAACTTCCATTCCGCTGCTCACTTGTCAATATTTAAGTAAATGTTTTTCTTTAATTGATTTGATATTTCATTTTTATGTACATTATGAATATGTAACAACAATAATGATGACAAAGTAAAAACAAAAAAAATTTAAAAGCAAAAGTAATCGCCAAATTACTTTTGACGATTTCATAATGCAGTTTTCTGAAAGGAAGTCGAGGTCAGCAGCGACATATGATCCCTGTATCCCATGGCTTGTCTGGGATTTGAATTTCTAGAGTAAGCTATGTATCCCAACAGATGTCCAGCGGCTCCCTGGTTACAGTATGCTGTAATTTGCAACGCACGTGCTGGACTTTGGCTTACATCAACTTTTCTTCTAGCGATCTCTCTCAGATTACTGTCTGCGTGTGTGTGTTTATGTAAGATTCAGGCATTAAGTGAAACTAAATGCAGGCCCTTGGCTCTAGTCTACTTTTAACATCGCAGATGTATCTTTCCGGTTGGATAGCCTATAGGCAGGGTCGTGATTGGCAGGTTTAAGGGCCTTCCCTGCGACTGTGTAGAAATCACTATTTTTGGAAGGTAAAGGATCTTTTTCTGTGAAACCAGTGTCTCTAAGCAAAATATGTTTTCAGTTTTCAATATAGATGCCATAAGTTTATTTGTAGCACTGTCAGTTCATGTGATCAGAGCTAAATGGGGATAATTATTTTAAGAGAGATAAGAATATTTCCATATTTAGTGTTAATGATACACACTGTCCTTTGGTATTCCTTTTAGCGTCTTAGAGAATCATTTATGGGGGAGGGTTGGCAGAAAAAGGTAAGATGGACAAAACAAGAATTGGAGAACTAAGAGGAGGGGGGACATGTGGTTGTGCATAGTTCTGTCATAGGTCATCGTCCAAGCTTACTACCATTATTCATTTTGTGGTCAAGTTGCTGGAAATGGTAAGGGATGAGGTAGATGCTCAATTTGCGTTTTTAGCTTGACTTCCTTTTTGCTCTTGTTCATATTATTTCTGTAATAACTGACATTGTTTCTCATCTTAAATTGTGACAGAGGATCATCAATGCACACTCATGATGTGTAGTCAGTATGTCTTTTGCTGTACTTATTCTCTTATTTACGGAGCTTATTGTGTCGTCCTCATCTCATTTTTGTCAGGTTCTTCCAAAGACAGAAGATCTGCTGTTTCGATGGAGTCTAGTCCCTTACCGACCGATGCGAGACGGAGAGTATTGTTTGAAGCTCCCCTTGAGTCCCATGAGGTGAGGTGATCATGTGTGTATTATGCCAAAACTGAGAGTAACCGTCCATGGTAAACGGGTCATACAACCAAAACCGGTAATACCTGATTCCTATTTGGTTAGCTTATTGCATTGATTACAAGTTGAGGTATCAAAAAATTGGTAATATTGTGAAAACCAAAGATAATTGTCAAATATCGGAAATAATCATCAAATGTTTAAAGTTGCAGCGAAGTATCTGTGGAAATGTTAGTAATAAAGAGAAATAGTTTGAGTGGTTAGAGGAAACACTGTATATAGTATAGTGCCTTCGGGCCTCTCAGACCCACAAATATTGGGTCTATGTCCCCTTACATGCATATAAAGTGTGATATGGAAATTCCAGTTATAATCGAAGTACCATAGTCAAGTTTTCGATTATATCGTTTGTCCTTGCTTTGAATAATGTGAAAGTTTAACTGAGAGAAGAAACTAATTAGAATGGCAGTGCTGGATTACAATATTTCTGATACGTTATCAATATTATTGCTGATACATTATCAGTATTGCTGATGATACATTATCAGTTTTATTGCTGATTCATTTATCAATATTATTACTGATACATTACCAACATTATTGTTGATACATTATCAATATTTTTGCTGATACATACCTTATTTTGTGTTTATCATTAAATTCTTATCATGTGATGATAACAGTGTTCCTTTCTGATGTAATTTTTTGGGGGATTTTAAAATTGCCATCTACATTTGATGGTTGTCTGGGTATAAATAAATTAACAGTGGCTGGAGCAATTACAATTAAACTAGTTATGGGTCATACTTAGAGCCCTGTTGCTTGTTATATGCAGATAGTGAAGTATTCTTTATCAGTGGATAATGTTGAAAGGAGCAAAATTCCCTGATTGGAACATAGACTAATTCTAAAGAAGACCAGCATGATGGTGAAAGCTGATGTGATGGTGGGCTGTTTGTCTCTGTGTCTGTCTACCAGTCTGTGTCTGTCTGTTTACATGTCTGTCTGTGTGTTTTTCAGTCTACTTGTCTGTCTACCCACCTGTTCATGATTGTTGAATGCAAGTGGGCTTGTGTTTCGTGTGCATGTCTTACTTTGACTGCAGTGATCCTAAAAAGAGTTTAGTTGTTTTTGAAATGATATTTCCTTTAAACACAATCATCCATATTAACCGACCATCCTTACTGTCTCCACTGTTATAAATTAGTAATTACTAAACCCAGGTGAAGGTCTGCTCTGGAAGAGAGTATGCTCAATAAATAAGAGAAAAAGTTGAGTAAATTTGCTGCTTAAATAGTGACTGGTTTATGGAGTGTAATCAATCACTAGTTTGATTTATGACTTAATGACACCGACTTACCGACGACTTCTAACGCTCAAAGACCAGAGATAGATACTGTAAAAGGGACTGAAGTCTGGAAACACAAATCTCTTTCCTACTGTGAACATCCAAATGTGACGGTGGAAGTAATACTTGGATGTGTTTCCTCCTGGAGTTGTTGGGGTCTTTAGGAATCATAGTTTGAGTTCTGTTCTTCTGTATCATTTTGAGTCATAGAAAGTTGTTGAGGATCCTTTAGAATGTTCTAATCATTGTTACAAGAAAAATCCGAAATGACTCCTAACATACTGCTCTGTTGATGAAAAGATTTGATTCAGGGATCATTCATAAGTACATCACAGCTTCATTCACCCCTTACAGTATCTCTAATAGGTACCAGGATTGTCAACAGATAGGTAGTAACCAAAACTGAAGCAAGTAAATTCTTCTTTCGAGAATAAAGGACATGATAAAAATTGTTGCTAAGTTGGCACACTGAAAGATGTGGGTGTTGATGAGCTACCTCCTAAGATTATTATCTTGAAGCTTCCTTAGTACAGGTAACTCTAGATTCCACACGTTATCATTCCAGCTGATTTTTGTATGATGCTAATCTATTTTCTTCTTTTTCACTTTTGTTCTCACTGCACAGTTATCTTTACATGACCATACATGTGTAAACATGAATTTTTCAAACATTTTGTAGTGCTTCATGTTGTTAGTTGGTTTGTATCAGTCATTGATGGTGTAGATACGAATTTCTCATTTTGTTGTATGCAATGAACATATTGTTAGTTTGGGTACATGAATCGTGCTGATGTTAACATGAATTCCTTGTACATCAACGCCATGTGTATACTTGAGGATGAGAAACAAGAATAAAAATCAACCTTAGAGCAGGTATTGCAAGAGTGAACATTGTTCGATGCAAGGAATGTTTTGATCCCACAAGTTGCGAGGGATCTGTAGTGGGTGTGGCATAAATATATGACCCTAACCTGTTCAAACAATTATCATCATCCGTTTCAGAATAAAAATCATATTGAATTGCTGAAAATCATTCTTTTCATCCACGTATGAAACAGTTAATCTCAAGTTTCAAGATACATTTGAGTGAAACATAATTTCTCTAGCAAGTGAAAACTTTTATTCCATTAAAATGTGTGTTGTATGTATGAAAAGTTGGTTATTTCCTGGCCCTCTGTCTCTGATATGATGCTCAACGTAATTTTGTAAGACAAACCACCTGACCTGGAAACTAGCATAGACAAAGAATATAGAGACCGTCTATTAATAATTACACATTTAAAGGTTTAAGTAACCAGCACAGTCCTAGTAAGCATTGCCCTATAACGTGTATAAAGATAGCAGTGTTGAAATATGTCCTAGTTGAAAAGTAGTTTACATTAAGAGTGGAGCATTTTGGTGATAATGTGACACCCTGTTGTTTTGACCAAGTATGTAACCCATTTGTGTAAGTAACTATTACTAAATATACCAAAGTATTTCCCCTACCAAAAAGTCACATTTTACTTAATAAATGTTGAATGTATCCACCATTTTATACAAAAAATGAACAAAAATTACCATATATTGACATTATATGAGAGGTGCTGAAGACTTTTCCTTAATGCAACTTTTTTACTTTTTGATGTAATTTGCAACCTGAGTCCTAAATAATTTTGCTACAAATTTCTTAATCATTTCTGAAGACCTGTTATCAGGGCTGGAAAAAATGTTTATTTCCCAAGGAGGGAGTAACATTTCCCTCAATTCTTTCTGTATATTGTCATGATAAACCAGTAAATTTCCATTCAGTTGCCAAGATTTCCCTCCAAATGCCAAAATTTCCTGGGAAGGAGCCTCCCGGCTTCCCAATTTTTTCCACCCATGCCTGTTATTTGCAAATGCTTAAAGAACAATTGTTCATGTCCTGAAACAAGAAGCAGAATATTGCAAGAGAATGTGATATGAATGCAAGAAATGTGCACAAGCCTCAAGAATGACTTTATTTATTAGGAAGATAGTTTACCCACCCTCAAAGTCATGCATGGAAGTTACACACCTATTGAGTGCATGGTGGGAGATTTTGCTAGATCTCAACTTAAGCATTCATCTGTTTCTTACCATGCATCCAAACCCTTTAAAGATTTCTGCATTCTTAATTTTGTTTGGAAGTTTGGTTACATTTTTGGTTTAGTTGATGATATTTTTCTCATTTGTCACATCACAGCTGCTGGCAGCAGTTTTTAATGGCTTCATGCAGTTTCTGGCCATTCCTTGAAGTGTCAAACAGATCTGGAGGAGAATCCATCTCCTCCTGTTTTCAAGGAATTGTGAGGAGATAAAACAGAAACAAAGAAGACACTGATGAGTCTGGAGATAACAAAGAACAATATACAAGTCTATCTTCAGAGCCACTTAGAATCTTTAAATCTTCTCTTCATCAGCAATTTAGAGTTCATATAAAGATAATAATCAAAAGATAAATAGAACTCAACAACAACTCAGTTCCTCACTAAACCGTTCCACTGAGCCACTGCAGAAAGATTTACGATCAGTCTCTGAAATCCAATCACCCCTCTGAGACGATCGTGTCATGGATTTTAACCGGGAGTCGATTCCTCATCACATTGACGTCACATGTACCCTAAGGTTTCACAGAGGTCATTGATTTGTGTGTTAGTAACTTGTGGGAAATCAGGACCATTTTATATCTGGGGACTTGTTTTTAAAACCTTGTGACTTGAGACCCCTTAGGCTATGTAGTCTGTAGTTTGTGGGCATCATCTGGAACTACATTGAAACCATTCTTACTGTACTGGTAGACATTTTTCCCATTCTCACCCTCGTAGGAGGAAAAAAAAAGTGACAAAACAACATTACCCGTGCAAGTAAGAGCAGTTTATCTACTTTAGATGAATTTAGATGTGATGCTCCTATTGGGCAGACCAGTGATTGGTTGTAACAGTTCATAGTGAGCCTTTTATTCAAGACTGATGAATTTGGCGCAAGGAGAATTATGTCCTTGGGTGTTTGCTTGTATTGCACCCAGGAGAAATAAGCTGTTTTCATGACTTTGGTGATCAAAACATTTCAGTGATGGAAAAAACATTTGCGATATAGCCATATATGATATCATGACCTTTGCACAGTGCTGAAGAACACCATTGGCTGCTCAGAGGATGTGTGTAATTGAAGATTCAGAGTTTAACATAAACGATGTAAAATATGACCAACTTTCACTCTAGAAGCGGCCTTCCTCTCCTTTTCACGGTAGCATCTACCACTTTGAAAATACGAAAGGGAGGGCAGAACTGGTGGTAGGAGGTCATTTCCAGAGAGAATTCAATACATCAGAAAACTTGCAGCTTAAAATATGTAAATACTATTAAACACGAAGTTACTTTTTATCTCAGAAGTTGTTTTTTTTTTATTTTTAAGGAATGTGCAAAATGTAAGCAGTATTTAGAGTAATGTACTCCAACATGTTTCTCTTTAGCACCAATAATATTGAACTATGGAGTCTTGTATTGAAAATGTTGTTAAAGCAGTCCAAAAACAACAATGAGATCACGTGTGTATAACTTCTTTGGATTATCTTGGCATGTGTCTACTAATACTGCTTTGAGTAAGTAGTTAAGCCCATCTGGGTAGAGTAGTATAGCTCCCCTAGTCAGTTTGGGTATTGTAAGTTGGCCTGAGTGTTATAATATATCTCCACCGTCAGTCTTAGTATAGGTATATTGTGGACCCCTAGTCAGTCTTGGTATAGGTATATAGTGGACCCCAGTCAGTCTTGGTATAGGTATATAGTGGACCCCAATCAGTCTTAGTATAGGTATATAGTGGATCCCAGTCAGTCTTAGTATAGGTATATAGTGGACCCCAGTCAGTCTTGGTATAGGTATATAGTGGACCCCAATCAGTCTTAGTATAGGTATATAGTGGACCCCAGTCAATCTTGGTATAGGTATATAGTGGACCCCAGTCAGTCTTAGTATAGGTATATAGTGGACCCCAGTCAGTCTTAGTATAGGTTTACAGTGGACCCCAGTCAGTCTTGGTATAGGTATATAGTGGACCCCCGTCAGTCTTGGTATAGGTATATAGGGGATCCCAGTCAGTCTTGGTATAGGTATATAGTGGACCCCAGTCAGTCTTAGTATAGGTATATAGTGGACCCCAGTCAGTTTTAGTATAGGTATATAGTGGACCCCCGTCAGTCTTGGTATCGTAGTGATGCTCGCCTGTTCAGTCCAAATACAATTTTATAGCTTCACCAGTCAGTCTGTGTATCGTAATACAGCTCCTGTAGTCAGTCTGGATATAGAAATATTGCTTCCCTAGTCAATCTAGCCACAGTAGTACAGCCCCCCACATTCAGTCTGGGTACAGAATGAATGTTGGGGGTGCCAATGTAGATCTTTTTATCTGTTTTCACAGTGTTCCCTGTGGATACACATTATTGTTTCTCTTCACCTTGTTCTTGTTGTTCATCTTTTCACAGTTCCAAATTGTTACACATGATATTTAGATCTTGTCACTGTGCCTGACCTTTGTCGAGAAAATGTACTTTTGATGAGGGGCAAAATGAATTACTCCTGAGCCTAATTATGCTTGGAAAATTAATGGTTGTGATGGATTGACTGTTTCTAGGGTAAAACACTTTAGCTTGTAGTAGTTGTGTTATCTGTTCTAAGATCGGAGCTAAAGTTGCTCAGGGCACCATTGTGTACATCATCCACTGAGGCATGATTCAAACAACAATACATAGCTATGATTGAACTAAGAATAATTTGACATTATTACAAGACACAATTATTGTGACAATCATTGATACTGATTCTTAATTTTTACTGTCATTAATGAAAAGAATACCGTAAATAAAAAGAAATCAATATTGCAAAGAAAGTAAACTCAAGTTAGTACCTTACTCTTTTCTACTTGTTTTGATTTTACTGATCATTGATCCTGGTGTACAACAGTCATTTGAACATTTCATTTTAAAGAAATTTATCTCAAATTTTGTAAACATGGTGTCATATGCCGCCAAATCCTCAGGTGTCAGTTATTTTCGTCAGTATCGGTTGCAGAGTTGCAGGTGGACAAATGTTTGTGTTGGACTCCAAGCTAGGGAATCAGCCACTTCTGGTGGGATTTAGAGGTTGCAACAACCAGGAGAGGGGGGCTAGGGGGCAACGTTCGTGCGGCGGGGGTTTCATGCAGGGAGCAATGTCGTCAGTGATCTCTATCTCATAAAGTACTCGCAAAGTCTTCAACTGTTAATCAAAAGACTCCGTTTCCCATCATGTTTACTACATTTTGTGAAGTAAGTGCTGGACAGTAAGATGCAAACTGATTATGAATTCCAGGCAGGAATTTCCAGTCTCGGGCATGGCTGCAGGGGCTGCACCACCACAGCTACAACCCTGATCAGTTGCTACTATTTACAATATTATTCTGTTGAAATTTATGGTGTCAGTTATGCTGGTGCAGGTCACTCAACTCTACTTTAGAATCCCGACTCCTGTGGAATGCTTAGAACTAAAAAACTATTCATTAAGATCCTTTTTCTCTTTTTATCTGCTTCACAGTTTGAATTAAAGTTCTTTTGCAAATTTAGCAAAATTGTAACATTTAAGTCCACTAGCACTTTTTTACATGAGTTGAAAACCAGAAAATTTTTTACTTTGTCTTCCTTCTGGTTCCTAGCTCTCACTTTCCATCATAGCAGCTCTGTTTTTACAAATAAATGAACCATTCATGGTCACTGTGAGAGTAATATCACCCTCTTAACACTCCACTGCTTGCTCACAATATAGCTCCATGTCATTGTGGTATGAAATGGTCTTAAAATATTTGCTTAGAACTATTTGTGTGCTTTCAGATAGAGCAACTTGAAAGATAATTATCAATCTCCTGAAGAAATGGAAACCATTCAAAAGTTGCTTTGGATTACCTTTACTGTATTTTATCATCGCCCTTCCCCCTTTTAGCTGTTTGTCCAGCTAAATGAGTGGCAACCTATCGATGTTCAAGAGTTTTACGGAGAGAGACACTGGAAGGAGAAGTCTCGCTGGATCAAGTTTGAAGAGGACTGGGAACAGGGTGCCGAAAAATGGGGGAAACCCCATGTAGCACACTTGACATTCCACAGTTTACCAGAACTGAGGAGATTCCTGGAAAATGGTAAAGTAGATAGGATACAACCTCTTCAGATTAGATGTTTGTGCAAAGAGAAGTAAACATGCTGATCTGACTCATTCAGTTTCCCTTCAACTGAGTCCTCAAAATAAAAAAGATAAATAAAAAAGATAGAAGGAATACCATGCATTCTGCAAACAGTTTGTAGTTATTAGTGGTTGTATTGGGTTTGAAATTCGGACCAGGGTACCTGGTCTCCATGGTTGGCAGAATAACCGGGTACCTGACAATATACTTCCATTTGGCTCCAAGTCCATTGGGAAGTCATAATAGAAGATTTTGCTTTGCACCTCAACGTAACACCATGTGTTACATATGGGTATGGCAATGAAGTTATCCCTAGTTAGATATATGCTGAATTTTGTAATACGTACGGTATATTTAAATGAAACTTCTGACCCAGGAAGCAATTCCAGAACCGTGTCCTGACACTGTCGGTCATAAACCTGGTCACCCAATGGAAACACTGGTAGTAAGCATCTGGCCTCATTTCTTGCAGAAATTTCAACAGGAGTGTTCCTTGATTGACAGGAAAGTAGCGTTCAATTTTACCCTTCCAACTGTAATGGGATCCAAAGTTAATGGCAAATTTGAATTCAAACTATGTTTTGCTGTTGATCAAGAGTTTTACCAAAATTTTAGCCAATGAATGTTGTGTGGCAGTGAATCTCAAAACCAGCTGTTGCTGGTAAAACATTAAAGAGAAGGTGGATGGGCCAACTGACCAGTTTTGGTTGATGCCAATTCCAGTTGCTCTTTATCAGGTAATACTACTCGCAAGTCCTGCCATGTTCAACAAGACTCTAACTTGCTGTAGTATTTAGTCATTAGTGCTGTGTAATTAATGTTGTTACTTAAACAATTTGTGTACATGTAAATGTTCAAGCTGGCTTATGGCCACCATAGTTTAAATACATTTGATAAGTCGGCCCAAGATTGATTTGTTACCCTTGGCAGTGAGTGTTCCATGGTTGTCAAACTACCGTCATTCATCAAAGCAGACCTCATGGTTTATTTTCATTCAGTTCCTCAGTTTCAATGGTTATGAAGCATACTACAGAGTGAAAAATTCACAGCTGATTTGGATTTTACAACATGCATTCCTTACCAATATTATTTCAGAGAATGATAAAAGACTATCCCTTTATTTGCTGCATTATTGCCCATAGCTGTCAGGTTTCAGTTTTTGCAATTTTTTTGTCTCTTAGGTTCCCTGTTTCTTGTTAAGATCAATTTAAGACTTCTCTGTTTGGTCAGTCACAAATTTCTTGATATTGTGAAGGATCTCTCCGTGATGTTTTGTTGAATGATTGGACAAATTCATCTCTTATCACAGGTCTGGTCCTCCTCAACAGGGAAGAAAATTGTCTGATGGATTTAATTATGTCTGTCTTGGATAACCTCCAGGATGAAGACCTAATCCAGAGCTCTGACAGGGAATCTCTTGAACACATCCTCTCTCAAATCGGCAAAAGGTAAGGTCAAGTTTCTGCATTATGCGTTCATTCTCAGAGAACATGTGAGTGTCTTTCCCCAGAAAAAGCTCTGAATTTCCGGGTGTCACATGACCGCCTTTTGACCTCATGTGAGGAAACAGATGCTTGACTATCATTGTTCATTTTCCTAATTCCCTGTGGCCTCACAGGTGGTCTGTTTATAAAGAGTAAGCACTGTAGCAGTGAAGGACAACTGTCCCAGTCTATTGCAAGATTTTCCACTGAATTTGTTTATGGTGGGTGGACAGTCAGTAATTATTTTTATTACCATGACCAGTGGAAGGGAGAATCCTCATGGGGGAATTTCAGGGTCACTGAATATGGGCAGAAAGTGCACCCCAACTGTACACTTCTTAATGTAAATCGTCTGTCCATTCTGTCTGAAGTCTTACTGAATGTTTTCGGTTGATCAATGTTAGCGCTTGATGAAGTGCCCCTTCCTAACTTTTCTGAACCTTTTAGGTGAACATCTGTCGTACTGCTCTGCAAAGTTGAAACTTTTTTGAAGGTTTCAAATTTGTCTGGCATCAGTGAAAGGACAGATGACACCTGCACAGTTTGTGTGGAAACATCATTTTTCCTTCATTAAAGTATATTTTATGTATTAACTGGACAAAGAAAAGTCATGTAATTTTTGTACTGTTTACTTCTTTTTGATTAGTATAAAAGCATTTAAGTGATTGTGCAAATGTTGTGAGTTGGTAAAAACTCTTCAAACCTTTGAGGACAGTTTTAAAATGTGGAAGGTTCATGTTTGTGAGAATGTTGCTCTTGTTTTGTTTTTCTTTCAAGGGTAAGACATGATCAAAATACCTTGTTGTGATATTTTTCTGTTTTAATCAGAAATTTTCTAATGCAATCAGGCATGCACTGTTGTAGCATGGAGTTACAGGTTGTGTGACATGAAAATGACATGTTAGAGTATTTGGTGAATTAGTCATTGAAAATGTTAAAAAAAGCCACAAGTTCCATCAAAAGCCATCAAAGACTGACTATTTTACAGACAAAGATCTCTTGTGAGGGAGGTATCTCTTATGTTAATCCCTTATTTACAAAACCTTTATTTCAAGGACAAATGAGAATGCTATAACTCCAGCGGGTTTTATTTTGGAAGCATGTATTTTCTTCTTTCAAAATATGGATATCAATTACCAGTGTGAAACCCAGAAACTAAGTAATTAAGAGACCAAAATGTGAAGAGTTAACAAAAGAAATGCTGCCACTGTGCAACACTTCTCATCATCTGTTTTGCATTTTTGTCAAACTTTGAAAAGTTACATCTCAAAAACAGATGTAAACAAAGTTCCAACTGATTTTTATTCAGGGGTTTACATTGCAACTTGGAAGTGATGCTAGCTTTTCTCTAGATGCACGACACACAACTTTAAAAAGAGGTTACCCTGTTATGTGAATTGGGCTCTTGAATTGCCATCTAAACCTTGATAATGAAGGTATCATTTCTCAGACACTGTGTGCTATTGTCTTTGTTTAAGGGCGTGTTGTTCAACTAAGATGCAAAGCAACCCTTTCATTGTTTTGTTAAGTGCCAAATGTGATACCATGGGTAATATCTATTACTTTCAGAGAGATGCTTTGATGTAGCGGCATCACTTGAGCGATACCTCCTCATGTTGATGGATGGCAAAGTTGTACCACATGTTTCCAAATGGTGTAGTTATGACAAGCTTTTCTACTTTCAGCAGAGGCATTTCACTCTCACAAGAGTAAATGCCTGGCAACACCAGGCAGCAGCATTCGTTGTGTTGTTTCACTGATGTTACTTTCCTCAACTAGCTCTGGATGTATCAAAGCAGTTTTCAGAAGTCTTTCAATATACTTGCATTTTTCTTGAAAACTGCATTTTTTAAAATGCAGTTTATAAGAAAAATGCATTAATTGCATTAGTGCATTAAATGCATTAGTTTTTCTTTAAATAGAATTTTTCTTGTAGATTTAACAGATGTGCAAATTTATTAGCCTTAGAGAAATGTGTCTTCCTGATGGCTGAATGTTACGTGAAATTTTCTTTTTGAAAGTTTTTGGAAATGTTTGCAATTGCTGATTAGTTCTTTACTGATCCACATTTTACAGTTTTGTGTTTGTAAGATTTTTTTATCACAAAAAAAGCTGTTTACCTCATGGAAAAGTTTAATTAAATCCCCTATGGGCCTGAGATTGAGTTCATGAATTGAAGAAAGCAATATTATACGAAAGAGAGAGACGCAACCAAATGGCACGTGAAGTGACTCGCCAACGGCCTGATTCGGGGATGTATGTTATCCAGGAACATAGGTGTGCATCTAAGCTTAATTTGTATGTTCTGAAGACAGGAACAGGATGAGATCAACACATGTGAGGCAAAGTTATGAAATAACCCTGTGATCTAGTTTACTATACTCCCAGGTGTTTTCCTGTCAATTGAAACTCACATTAGGTAGGACCTTGCATTTCTCCTGATGTAAAATATATTTGCAAAATTGAAAAGTGAATTCTTGATAAGAAGGTAGAACTTTTGAATAACTGTGTTTTCACAGAGAGGCTGAAATAATGATTATACTTTAGATCCCTTTGATCTCATGTTTGTATTCAACTATCTCTCTTTCTAATACCTTTGATCTCATGTTTTTATTCCATTGATCTATTTTTCTAATCCCTTTAATGTCATGTTTTTACACCTTTGATCTTTCTAATCCTTTGATGTCATCTTTTTATTTCATTGACCTATCTTTCTATTATTTCTTCAGTTTTTGTAATCCCTTATGTATTCGTCTGTGTCAGTACAATTTTGCCTCATTGATTTTCTCCTTTCAGTGTTGTCTGAACCAATCCCTTTTCCTTTGTCTCTGCTCTTATTTTTTAATTCTATAGTCCCTTCTTGACCTCCTCTGATCCATGAAATCTGAACTTATCCTTTTGGTGAAATGTTATCCTTCTTCAAATCCATGATGGATCATCTTACTGCTATACTGTTTCATATAGTCTCCCTGCGATACAGTTTCTTCTAATCCTTGTGATGTTTCCCTTTGAATCCCCTTATCTTTATTTGTTTGATGCCCTCAATTCCTATTTATGGGCATATCTGTTCTATTCTTTATTTTGATCCCTGAGACCATCTGGTTTTTTCATACTTTCAAATTTGTTTAATTTGCCAGTTACATGTCAAGCCGTCCCAAAACTCTTCGTGCTTCCATGAGAAGGCTCTCTGTCTTGGCTGACAGGAGGGGGAAGACTCCAACCTTCATAGGACAGAGGGTGTACTCTAATTCAATCAATGTGAGCCATTGTCTTCATCTTCTCTGCTAATAGTGCAAAATTTTACTGCGAGGTACAGGCGCTTTTTTCTTTATGAACAGTTGCAGACGATAAGACAAACCATGTGCATTGACTAAAGATAATAGCACTTAATTGGTAGAATGAAATTATCTAATTACAATCAGTGGACATCATTACCAGTCCATGGCCCATATGTGAAATATGAGAATGTAAGCTGGTCCACAAGTCATAGTGGCACCTGTATTGTAAGCTGATACTTAATTTCAGAAGTTGTATTTAATCTAAGAATGATTGTTTCAATGAAATGAAAATATGCAATTTGGAAACAGAAAAGAGAATTATCCATTCACTCCAAATTGTGTTTAATCGTTAAGAAACCCTGAAAGATTGCAACAAGTCAGTGAAGTTGTTGAGTACAGACTTTAATCACTAAAATTCACTAAATTGTTGAGAAATGATCACTGCTTTGCACTAAATTTCAAAGTAAGCAGCGATCCATGCTCATACATTGAATAGTAAGGTGATGTTGATTTTTTTTCTCAATTAAGGTTATGTTTGTCTCTGATAAGTCACTGATTTTAACAAATCTCTGATCCAATAATCTTTGGTATATTTCTCGTTTTTTTGTTTCTCATCCGTGGTCTCTCTCATTCCAGTCAGTAGACATCAACTTCCAACAGCGACCGTCGGCGACATCTGTCGACATCCACGTCGACCAAGCCAAGACTGCCCAGTCTCATCTGATGAGAAAGATACCGGCTAATTCAGAAGCAGCAGCCATCTTGGTCGTGCAAGATGAAAATATCGGGGAATCGACGCTGGCATTGGTGCGGATGTCACAGGCGCAAGTATTCGAAGGATTCCTGGAGGTCCCCATCCCAGTCAGGTTCCTCTGCATCTTCATAGGACCAATCTTCAGTCAGCATGACTTCCATGAGATGGGGAGGGCAATGGGCACCCTCTTCTCTGATGAGGTATGGTATATTAGCGCATAGGTTTGGGGTTCATTTTGTTACGTAAGGCCATTTGTCTTTCATAAAAATGCGGAATTTGTCACTTCCAAGTGTCCTGTCATTAAAGTGACATCAAATTTGACAAGGTTAGCAAGTGAGATCGATGGTTGGAAGTGACATCTGATTAGTTGTGATGACATTTTGAGCAGAGATGCATGCTGGATGGATGAATGGATGGATGAATGGATGGATGGATGGAGGTATGGATGGATGGATGGATGGATGGATGGATGGATGGATGGATGGATGGATGAATGAAATGAGAATCAAAACCTAGTTCAAAGTCAGCACAAAGAAACTATCGGTAGATATTTTCAGTCTGGTGTTGTAGTGTTTGCGCCGGGTACCGGGGTACTCGAGTACCTGATCGATGACCTGAGGACCCAGTTCTGAAATAAACTACCTTAATCCAAAGTTTCTCTAACATATATAGCACATGTGACAATGTGACATTGTCATCCCCATATATATAAGATACATGGCGTTGTATAAACATCCAAAGCAAAATGTGGTATAATGACCCCCACATCGTACTCATAAGGTAACAAAATTTAGATTTTCATGTCTCCTGGTACCAGACCGACTATGGACATCGGTTAGCGAATTTTGAACCCGCTGTTAAGTCTTTTACTTTACCTTGTGCTGTATATTATTGTGTGATGACACTCCAATACGTACCTCGCTGATGTAATCATGTACAATCTTCTTTGTGTGGCTGTTAATACCATTATCATTTAGCACGGTCCATCCACTCCGTAGAAGAGATCACCTTTCAAATCTGTTGCCTAGGTTTCAAACGAATGATCAGTCCTGCGTTTTTCGTTTTCTTTTGTCTTTTTTGTTAGGTCTTTTTTGGTAGGCTTTTCAAATGCCTCTCTATCCAACCAGTTGAAACCTCAGATCAAAGGACCCTTTTTGAAACCAGGCATTTGTTTGTAATGTGTATATAACTCTCCAATCACCTTTGTTGATACTTAACGTTTCATTACCGACGTTCATCTTCTGTTTTTTTTCTCTCTCCTAGTTGTTCCGCGACAGTGCGTACAGCGCTCGAGACAAAGACGACATCATGACGGGTATCAATGGTTTCTTGAATGACACCATGGTCTTGCCTCCCGGAGAATGGGATCGGGACCTCCTCCTCCCCATCACAAGGATACAGAAAAAGGAAAACGAAAAGGTGCAACTCCGAAGGAAAAGTATGAAACCAGGCAAAGAAGAACTAGAGGGTAAGCAGAAGGCAGGAAAACTTAAGCAACTTCTGAGTAGTTTACTGGACTTCATTTGATATCATCTCAAGAAAAAGTGCAAATCACTTTCTGAATTAAAGTAGTTGAAAGTGTATTAAGATTTTGTTAGCTTGTTGAGCCAGGCAGACATATTTTTGACACCGCTGCAAGGATTCATTTCTTTGAAACGTATGAAGTTTACTTTCATCACTATGAATGGAAGTTCATTTTGTCTCTGTTTTTCTCCTCAAGGCTTTACTCCCTCCCCTTCCCAACCTCTTTTCAAGGCTATGCCACATTCCATAAAATGTGCAATGGTCACAAAGAGAGTATTACCTAAGTTCCACAATTGGATGCCATACATAGAGTGTGAAAGATTTAGCAAATGGTGTAAACAACATGCCAAGAAAAAATGTCAAGAAGAATCAAAAACTTAGTAACACAAAATCCATAATGTCTGTCTCTGACCATAGAAGCACACACCTAAAGGTATGACAACTTGAGCCAAATAATAATAAGAATATTATTTTGAAAGTTGTTGAAAATCTTCAAGAAAGTTATCATGGAGTTAATTGCACTTTCATTGAACTGAGCAGAATTTATGTGATATTTTTTACGATAGAATTTCAAATTTAGTTATGAGTGGATACTGAAATTGCAGTTAATCAATATCTTTGCCTAGCATCGCTTTCACATACCAGCAATAATGTAGATTGTTACTGTAGCTGTAATGTACCAACAACATGCATTACATTATTGTTTTTCTTGGTCATTGGACTCAGACCTTGGTAAGTTAAAATTAATTTTTTCTGCATGTTTGTGATCTTCACTACATTTGCTTGCCCTTAATTTTCTGGTTTCTGTATTTAGTTATGGTCTCTTAGATAACTCTCTGTCTAGCTGGTATTTTATCTAACTAATATTCCATAACTCTGGATGATTCTGATGAATTTGATCAGTCCAAATTCAAACGTTTTTTTTTTTTTCAATCAAAACTGTTTTTGCTACTGAACTGTTTGAGACAGTTTCTTGGAGATCTGGAATGTTCCCAAGGAAACTGTTCGGAACATTCAGTATTTGTGTGAGTATCAATTTCAAAAGCCAGCACAATTTTGATTGGTTTATAGATATGACACTAACCTAATCATATAGTCTGTCTTCACCCCTCATCTTCTTTGTCGTGTGTGACTTTTATACTTTTTGCTGTGCAACAACTCTGCATAATACCACTGATCTATTTAAAGGATGATGACTGGCCTTACATGTCTAGTCAGGTCCTGCTGAGGCACACACAAGGAATTTTTATACCAACAAAAGTTTTAGTTGACAGAAAAGACATTTGAAACTTTTGGAACCCATGGATAAATGAAACTTTCATTTTTTTCCTAAGTTTCTACTGCAAAGAATCCTTGCATTGACAGCAATTGACTGGTTTCTTAGCATGGCGATGATAAAACCTAGTTTTATCTGATGAAAAGATGAAGAGAAGATTGATTTGCTCTGTTGGTTTGCCTTTGGCATTAAAGACCAAATGAAACTTAAGGAAAATTGCACTTTTTATTGCTTTTTGTTGTTGCATTGCTTGTAATATCAAAGAAACCCTGTTTAGCTGATTGTACAGCAAGAAGGAAAGGTGAATACATGCACTTCTTCAAAGTGAATTGCTTGAAATGGTAGTGTAGTTGTGTGTCAAATTTGTGTGTCAAAGTTGCCAAAAGTGTAGTAAGTAGATGCAAGTTTCATATTTAAATTTTAAGAGTTACAGCAGAAAGAAATTATGGTGTCACCATTTAAATGCAATGTCAAAGTTGAACACAGTGTTAGATGTCAATAGAAGCACCTCTTATGTCTTGGGTTCATTTGATAAAACACTCACAAAAACACCAAATCAACATTATTGTTGGACTGATAATCATTATTCAATATCAGTATTCATCAAATTTTTACTATATTGGTATCAACAAAATTTACCTCATAGCCTATACTTCCCAACCGATGTTTCTCCATCAATCAAAGGTTACGCTCTCTTTACGGAGTTTCGATTTCGAAGCCCGATGTTTACCTGACTAATCCAAAATTCAAAAATGGCACTAATGGAGTTCTGATTATGCCAGCTGTTAACCACATACCTATGGAGTTGTGTTTTATTTCTGGCTTGTCTACCTGACCAGTATGCCAAATTGTTTAAATTTTTACCTATAGTATGTTTGTACTTACCCTACTTTTCTGTATGGATAGGCTTGATCGTTTTTAAACTATTGGTATGTTTTGGTAGGAGCTGATGTTAAGATTAGAAACACCGGCTATCGGTAACATCGGCTCCTGGTAACATCAACTACTGGTAACATCAACTACTGGTAGCATCAGCTGGTGGTAATATCTGTCTCTATTAGCGTTTCTGATTTTATTTCTATGGGGATTGTTCAATATTGTATACATTTCTGCACGATCTGTTTATCACAAACAAGGATGTCAATGCGAAGGGGCTATGATCAAAATAGTGATATTTTAGGAACTTTTTTTCTCTGAATAGATCTCATAAAAGTACCAGACAGTCAGGAGAAGCTGTACCTCATAGACCCATTGAAGAGGACAGGTCGTCCGTTTGGGGGACTTCTCAATGATATCCAAAGGAGGCTTCCACACTACTGGTCAGACATCAGGGACGGCCTCAACTTTCATTGTCTTGCCACATTTTTCTTTGTATTCCTTGCCTGTGTGGCCCCTGCCATTACCTTTGGTGGTATCTTAGGTAAGCAAAGTCTTTGGATATTAATAGCAAGAACAATATTTTTGAGAGACTTCATTGTTCAGTTATCTCTTGTTTTTTTTACTCCATATGTACTATTCAAAGTTATTTACAATGCACTGTAATATTCCATTGATTTCAAAGATAGTGGCTATTATGATAAAATTAAAAGAATCGATGTAGTATGGAAATGTTTGTCTGTTCTTCAATTGACATATTTTGATTTTCTTTCTGCAAAACAAATAAATCCTTGAACCATCGTAAACTTCTGCAGTATGGATTAAGCAGTAATTTATGGTTTGAAAGAGAGCTATGACTAGAAATAATTGATCAAAAGTATTGTATGTTACTTTATAAAAAGCATTACTCAAGTCATACATAAAAGTGGAAGTTCTATAAGAGAGATATTAAGAACTAATTTCAAGATGTGAACTATATTTGGCTCATCTTGAGCCCATTTTTCAAGGAGGTGTAATAGAAGACATATTGCTATGTAGTTTGCTGTATGTAACTTTAGAGTGGCTATTTTATGTGACCATTTTATTGTTGACATTGTATAGCTAGAATTCAAAAGGTTGCTGGAGATTACACGTAGTCACAAACAAGTAGTTATTTCTGGCTGTTACCGTTACTCAATTAAACATGCTACTAGCATTCCAGTCGTACTTTTCTTCAAGGTTTGAACGTTCTGTATTTCGAGTCACTAGTTCATTGTTTTCTATCACAGGACCGCATTAATTATAGGCCATCTTCTTTGATACGTGTTTTTTCTTCAGGTGAAAAGACCGACAATTGGATGGGTCTTGTGGAGATGATGTTGTCTACATCTGTCTGTGGGATGATCTTCTCCCTAGCTTCGGGTCAACCTCTCTTGATTATTGGAGGCACTGGCCCTGTTCTCATTTTTGAAGAATATCTTTATAAGGTGGGTATCAAAGATACCATATAGCTGTTGCTTTAAGGAGAAGGGTGGGGGTGATGTAGACATCACTGTATGCTCCCAAGTTACAGCTTTTTGTATTCTCCTATTGTGTAGGCCTTGTAGTTTTACAACAGAAACATTCTAGTTTTTACTGACATAGTCAAAAACAAGTTCTTCAGTTGAGTGTGGTCATGTTGTGTGTAAAATTGTTTCATTGTTATGTATACATGTTCTACCAAATATCATGTTGAAGCTACTATATAAACTTAAAATGTGGAGGTAATTATTCAGGGTTCACAAACTTTTTAATATGAGGAAAGTAATAAGAAACTGTTTCAGAAATTCCTTGAAAATTCCTGAGATGTCAGGTGATCTAATGATGTCAGGTGATCAGATGATGTCAGGTGATCTGATGAGGTCAGATGATCAAATGATGCCAGGTGATCTGGTGATGTCAGGTGATCTGATAATGTAGGTGATCTGATGATGTCAGGTGATCCGATGATGTCAGGTGATCTGATGATATCAAGTAATCAGATGATGTTATTTGATCTGATGATGTCAGCTGATCAGATGATATCAGGTGACCTGATGATGTCAGGTGCTAAGATAATGACATGGGGATATACCACAAGAGTGAATTGACATTTAGCATGTAACTTAAATATGCATTTGAAACTGCAAGAGCATGAAACAACTTCACAAATTATTCTGTGAATATATGGTGTTCCTTCCACAGTTTTGTAACTATGTCAACGTAGAGCTCTTGCCATTCCGTGCTTGTATTGGGATATGGGTATTCATCATCGCTGCTGTCGTGGTGGCGCTAGAGGGCAGTACGTTGGTGAAGTACTTCACAAGGTTCACGGAAGAGATTCTTGCCGCTCTTATTTCATTAATTTTCATTTACGAGACCTTTGACGGCTTAAAATATGTGAGTATTACGAAACACTTTGAACCCATGTTCATGTATTGTAAGGTTTTGTCAGCACAACCAGACACTTAGTCATTATCACCATGATGGAGGGTATAATATCATGGTAGTAATCTCAGTCGAAGAGGTAATGTGTTGTGATGGGAAATTGGGTTGATGACAATCCTGTTTTCCAAAAGTAAAGGTCTAAATATCTGTCAAAATTTTGTAGCATGCAAATGTTTTTGTGTCCTACCTTAAGAAGAGAACACTGAGCATTTCATGTACCTGGTATCTGAATTAAATATACAGAACATATCAGTTTTGGTCAACAGAGTCCTAATGCAAGAAAACTTTGTTATCATGTTTCAAGGCAGGGAAGTTTGTATTAGTCTCAGAATAATGGAGCAGGTGTACTAAAATTCAAGACAAGCAGTTTGTTCTGTGGAATTGCCAGAGGTCATTTTAAGACTACTAGGGTTAACTTGTAAGTGTGTTATGTCATCAAAATCAGTTACATTTTGTGAAATTTGGTTTTTTCCTTGATCTAACAATATTTCTTTCTAATGTCTTGTTTGCTGTCTCTTGTAGATATTTAAAGTCAATCCAATCTTGGAGGATTATTGTACTAACACTACATACAATGATACTGATGGTACAGCAACAACCTATGAACTATACTATGAAATAGCCGACCCCAGCAAGAGCCCCTCGCCGTCAGATATTTACAAAGTAGATCGGAACATAACTGAGTACCCGGCAGATTCCTGCAGCTACAAACCTCTTCCTGCTCAACCAAATGTAGCCCTGATGTCCATGATTCTTACCTTTGGCACTTTCTTTATCGCATACCTTCTGAAAATATTCCGATACAGCCGTTTTCTCCACAGAGAGGTAGGTTCAGCTCATTTTCATTCATCTTTTAGAAGGAATCCTCAACACCAATCACAATCAGGTGACTGTGCATTATCCTGTAGTAATGCACGGTCAGTTTCAGCGTAAAGTCACCAGTGGATGAATACAGTAATAATGAAGAGCAACAGTTTTGTATCATCTGTCATGTTGTGGATCATGTTTACTTTTTCTCAGGGTTTGTTTTCAAAATGTGGTTATATACACACCCACATTTTCTTTCTATATCATCTTTTTAATAAAAATCTCACTGTGTATGAATGAACACTTTTAGTCAATGCTGGACATGTACATTTTGGTATGATAATGCATAGTCCAGCATTGACTAAGTTTTCATTAGCAGGAGCTTATCCCTGTCTGTCTATAGTATTATCATTCTAACATTCAATTTACCTTAGTGTCTGCCAACATATAGCATAAGATTGTAACTGTATGTGCAGCATTTTGTGTGTAGTCATGCAACATGGTATTGTGCCTTTGTGAGATTTAGGAAATAATAAAAAAATGTATCTGGCAAAGTAGTGCTTTTGGCAATTATGTGAAAAGTTCTGTATTTTTACTATCACTGTTTTGTTTGTTTACTTAAGTCATAAGTCTACTCTCTGAGCTGCTGCACCATTATGCTGTTTATGTTTTTATTTCAAAGTTTGAAGGATTGGAGGCAAGTCTGTGTGAAGGAAATAGTAGTAAAAACAAAGGATTTGTTTTGATTTTGATTTTTTTTTTTTGATATTCAGACTCAAGTAGCCATCATGACAAAAACTTGACATGATTGCATCATGTCCATGAATGAAGTAACTTGGTTAACTTAGTATCTTGGTTTTAATAAATAATCATATTTCTTTGATTTTGAAGTATGAACGTGCTACTTGTCATGATAAATTAAAGCAAAATCAAACTGATGCAAGCAAAATCAATTTAACCAATATTGTGTTCTTGTGACATTAAGCTTTAAGTTCACTTACTTCTGTTAGATTCATGGCATTAAATTTGCATGCTAGATCATGGTTTCTCTGCTTTACAAACTCTCCATACAAATTCATAGCTTCATTTCCTGAAATTTACAAGGTAGATCATGGATACTCTGGTTCAAACCTTCCTCGTACATATTCATAGATTCATGTCAGTTAATTCACCTGGTGGATCACTGATACTATCCTTCAAACATTCCTCATACATATTCATAGGTTCATGTCAGTAAATTCACATTGTGGATCATTGATACTCTGCTTCAAATGTTTGGCATACATATGCATTGATTTGTGTCAGTAAATTTACATGATGTATCATTGATACTCTGATTCAAACCTTCCTCATACATATTCATAGATTCATGTCAGTAAATTCACATGGTGTATCATTGATACTCTGCTTCAAACCTGCCTCATACATATTCATAGATACATGTTAGTAAAGTTACATGGTGGATCATGATACCCTGCCTCAAATCTTCCTCATACATATTCATAGATTCATGTCATTAATTTTCATTGCTAGATCGTGGTTACTCTGCCTCAAATCTTCCTGATACATATTTGCAGATCCACCGCATTAAGTTTAAATTTTAAATCACTGCTAGCATGCGTCACATCTTTTTCATACATATTCATGTATTAATGGCACTGAAGTTACATGCTAGGGCAGAGTTATTCTGCTGCAAATCATGCTCATACATATTCATATCTACAGTGCTTAAGTGAAAATATTGTTCACTTTAGTTCCATCTTTTACTCTTGTTGATTTTACTTTTTATTGGTCAGGTTCGAAGAGCCTTGGGAGATTTTGGGATCGCCATAGCGATATGTACCATGGTGCTTGTAGATGCAGCTGTGAAGAACACAGGATCACAAGTAAGTGGAAGAAACTAGAGCAGTGGTCGTGTTAAACAATTACACCTGAAGTTAATTCTAAGACTCTCTTTGGTGATTTGACTGCATTCAATGCTCGCATGCTTTGTCTGATTGTTTGATTTTCGATCACTGAAACTCTCAGCTTAATCTGATTTTCCATTTTTGATTCCTTGCCGTAGGCAAGGGAATCTATGCAGTCATGATGTCGTGTGTGGGTATGTAAGGGTGTGTGTGTGTGTGTGTGCGTGGGTGTGTGTGTGTGACGGTTGCTCGTAAACACTCTATCTCAAGAAGGGTAACTCTGAGTATTTTCATTTTTGGCATGTAGGTTGCCCATTTTGAGTAGATGATCCCTATTGTTTTTGGTGTCCAAATCTTGCATATTAATGAGGTTATGGGGTAAAACATAAAAATTTTTAAAACTGCCATAGTTCCTTATCCATGGGTCAGATTTGTTTTAAACTTGATAAGGTTGTCTGTTATTAACAGGTTCACGACCCTGTGAAATTTAATGCTTATCAATAGAGAGGAAGGGATAATTTTTCACTATAAAACAATAATAATAGCCTAAACACCATTATTGTGGTTATTATAAACTACCGTACAAATATATATTGATCTACATTGTGCAATAGCAGGTGTTTATTCTCTCGCACACAGTTAACTCAATGGGATTGCTCCCTACAGTACTGCATTTGTAACTTAGTGAGTAACTTCTAGTGTGGGGGGCTAATAAATTGTCCAGAGAGAGAGTCTTGGTATGGGAGGTCATGGGGTCAGATAGAAAAGCATGCAATATGGAATGTTAATGGGTTTATGAAAAAAATGAAGAAAATAAAAAAAACATCTGTTCTGTCATTTATTTGGGTAATATCAATATCCAGAGGAACAGCTGGTAGCAGAACAAGGTTCCTTAACAATCAAATTGGAGTGCTTTCAATCATATTTCACAATGTCGGAAAAGATGGAGGAAGCAAAAATATTGCTGAGGAATCATAACTTAGGGTCAACTTACCAGGACTTTGAGTGTGTTAAAAGCTACTTGTAACAAGGAAGAAATTATCCTGGTGGTTTACGAAGAATTTTTAGGTAAATATGGCAGACAAGCTGAGTTCAGACGAGGTAAGGTTGAGTTATTTGAATTAACTAACAACAGGCAAGACTAGAAGCAGCATTGATTACTTGTGTGTTTCTTGGAGCTCAGAGATAATGTTGACTGATTTCATACCGTACTCATACTGTACTTGATGTGTGGGTTGTATGGCCTGGGTAGGTGATCCCTATTGCTTTTGGTGGACATCAAATGTCGCAGTCATTTTAGGTCACCAAAATAAAGGTCATTTTGGGTTAAAGGCTTGTGGTGTATCAAGAAAAATAACTGCAGTTGATCTTATACTTTTCATTTGAATAATTCATGTTTGTTGTAATATAACCATGTAGCAAGGAATCACAAAGCCTTTTGGCTTTCTGGTTTTAGATCATTCTTATTAGATCATCGTCCTTTAAGCAGATTTGGTAAGAGTGGCTATGGAAGAACTGTTTAGCAGTCATGAACTACATAATAGCTCTGATGCTTGTATACACAAGAGGAATTTTCAAGTAGCTATTGTTTCAAAAAATCAGTTGTAGAGTTAGTCCAACAGTATGGGCCACAAAAACTTGTCAAAAATCCATTCATGCATATTATATTGACAAGCACTAAGTTCAGCTGAAAAATGTTGGCCTGGTAAACCACGTATTGTATATGTGCAAGAATTGCATATATATTACATACAAAGTTTCAAGCACCACATATATATTTTCTCATCTTTCTAAACCTTTTATTACCCTCCTAGCTTTGTTCAGACTTGTTGTAAATTTACTTACATGCTGTATGTTCATTTGCTTTAAACATTCATACTTTTGATTGTCAAAGGGCCTCATGTTAGCTTAGCTTACACGGTAAATGAGCTTTACCCTTGAACGTTGAAATAAATACAGATAAAATAAATATTACTGATATGCATTGTAAGTCATTTCACAGGACCTGTTTCACCCACATCTGTATGTCTGTTCGTTCAATCCTCTATATTTTATGCAAGAGATGACTTTGTAATCCTATTGTTTGACATCAGCTCTTTCCTGCTCAAATTTCAGAAAGTTTGCATTCCAGGGAGCTTGAAGCCCACGAGACCGGAGCGGACGTCGTGGTTCGTAAATCCGTTCGGGCTGAAAGAGAGCACTCCGATCTTTGCCATATTTGGTGCTGCTGTTGCAGCGTTTCTGCTCTTTATCTTGTTGTACATGGAGACACTCCTCACTGGGTACGCTTATTAATTTTTCTGATTTGCGGAAATTTGCACAAACGCAAAATGAACTGCAAATTTGATAAGTTTAGTTCCCCAATTGACTGTACATGACTACCTCATTCGTGGCGCAAGTGGCTTTAATTTGTTATACCTTGTTTTTGTTCCATTTTACAGAATGTTGGTCGGCAAGAAAGAGCATAAGTTAAAAAAGGGTACTGGCTTCCATCTTGATTTGTTTTTAATGGGTCTGCTCTCGGCCCTAGCGGGTCTCTTTGGTGTTCCGTGGATGTGTGCTGCTACGGTGAGGACCGTCTCTCACTTGCAGAGTCTCAGTGTCATGACGAGGAAGAATCCTCCTGGAGTCAGACCAAAACTGGATTACATCATCGACCAGAGGCTGACCAACTTCTTAGTTAGCTTTTGTATAGGTGAGTGTACGGCGACCGGTTAACGTAAGTTGTCTCTCGAGCAAATGAAAGTCATTGGAGTTTGGCATCAGGTGCCGTCTGTAGAAGTCAAATACCTGGTAGTCCATGAGAACTCAGGATGTTTCTGTTGTCTGATTGATACACCACTCCTTCTGACTACATGAAAAGCTTTAAAGTCTAATCCTCTTTATAGAAGTGCTTTCACACTAAAAGCATTTCAAGAGTTGGTATTTCAAGAATCCAGTGCTCGTGGGTTTGGAATACTGGTAGTTTTTTATTTTACCAGCAAATACAAGCAAGCATATAGAGCATTTCATTTTACTTTTTCAGATTATGAGATAGAAATAGTACATGGACGTGTTTTCATGAAGCAGAATGTTTCAAGCTCGTTAATTGAGCCAACATAAAACCGAGCAGGACAGTAGCAAATCATGGGAGATGCCTTGCTTTGCTTGTGTGGGGAGTGAAAGCTGCGAGCATTTGATAATAGTTTCAATAAAGTGTGTAATAGACATTTGGAACACTTTGCTTTGCTTGCAGTGTGAAATCGCCTTAATGCTGCAGTAAAACTTCTAGACTTCTTTACTTTGATGTTTGATATATAAAATAAAACTCATATATTAGCAAAGCAGGAGCATAAGAGAGCAGTTGCTTTACTAGAACATTTGCCATATTTTTACACTGAGTTGGAATTTAAATGGAGATTTTATTTCAAGTTGTCATGGAATTGAAACCAACAGAAATCTCTGTTGGAATTATCTGGTTTTTCTGTGATTTTTAATCTAACATCAAGCGAAAATCTTCATGCAGTATTTTGTTTTCTCGTCTCCACTCACAGGTCTCTTAGCTTTCACATCTGATTTATTGGAGAACATCCCCATCCCTGTTTTACTTGGGGTCTTTCTGTACCTTGGGATCAGCTCATTGAGTGGCCTGTCCCTCATCGAGAGGATCAAAATCTTTTTCATGCCAAGCAAACACCATCCCGATGCAGAATTCATAAGGACGGTAAGTTTGCGTGTAATCCATGGCCATCAAATTTTATCTGCTGAGGTTGCTGAAATTTGGACTCACATATTTGCACCCCCACCAAATACTGCTCAATGTATCTCCAATTTATTTATAACAAACACATCTATGAAAATTTGTCAAAAATTTTTCCCTGTTTGATGATGTAATCTAACTATTTAGCAAATAAATCATATTGTCCGTAGCATTTTTTCATTTTAATGATACATCCTCTGCGATTTTTAATTTGTTCACAGAAATTTGTATCAGATGCTATTCAGTCACCTGTCTGTAAATTAAACAATAACACTTGCATATCCAAACAACAGAAGCCAGCTTATCACTATTAAACTTGCTAAGTTTTAGAAGAATAGTCCAGATGATCCCTAACTTCTCCCACATTTTGTGAATAATCAGCAAAGATCATACAAGGCATTTCTTGTGAATAAAACACCAAATTGGCTCACAAAAAGATTGAAATTTTAGTGCATTTTATAATAAATTAAGCATTTGACACACCCACGCGTGTAATTCATAATCACATCATGATAATCTAAAAGTATCACAGTGATATTTTATTTGCTCTTGTTACTCTACAACCTTTTAGTCAGAGACTTGGCTTTCCTATTGGCAAACTTTGATGGTTTCAAGTGCTCACTGACTGTGCATCAAGACTCTTATCAGACTGAATGTTGTTGACATGTTGTTTCTTATTATTGTGGATTTTACCAGAATGTTTTTAACCTTGTCTGGCCCATACTTTTGTTTACCCACTTTGGATCATACTGCAAGCACTGTGTAGAGCAGGAAGCGAACAGAGGTCGAACATTAGTGTGCAATGTAGAAATTTAAGTGTAAACAGGTTTTAGTTGGCACTCTTTGTCTGTTATCTTGATGTCTCCCTTCCTAAATGTCTCTTTTTTTTCCCTTTTGCTTCTTTGTTAATAGGTCAAGTTGTGGAAGATCCATATTTTTACGTTGGTGCAAATTTTTTGTTTGCTCGTACTCTGGACTGTCAAGAATTCCAGAATTGCCATCGCGTTCCCTTTCTTCCTGATTCTGGTAGTGGTATTCAGACATTGCTTAAGGTTCTTCATTTTCAGTGAGATGGAGCTTGAAGCAGTAAGTGACTTCATAACTTTTTGAGGGAAAAGTAAATTTTCAGTGGTAGTGACAGTATTTCTGGGAGTATTTCATGTCACTGTTCCATGTTTCCACCAAAAGCAATGAACTCCACAAATTTTATGAATAATCAATAGATATATGTTGCATATTCATTCATTTCTGAAACTCCGAATCAGGTGAGTTTTCCCCATGGCAGTTTTATTGTTAAATGTTGGTATTTCTACAGCACTGTACATCGCATTTGTGTGGAGGAATCTTACTAGCACACTACATACACTCGCCTACACCTTCTCGTGGATAGGACCACCTATTTTCCTTGAAAAAAAGGAGAAAATTCCTTTTGTAGCTATTTGCTGGGTGTGATAGTTGAAATTTGGCAATCTGACACAGTGTGTCCAAACAGAGGCTGTGTCATTTTTCATTTTATGAAGGAATCGGGTAGTTCTTTTGGATGCGGGGTATAGAATGCCATTTGTGAAATCCATGAAAACACTAATATTCATATCCTGAATACACGATACACCCAATCCATAACATGATATCATGCATTTTGACGTCTCCTGAGACTTGTATTCCTAACCTTTTCTAGTGTCTCTGACCACAACCTAATCTTGTCAGGTTTATCAGGTATTATATGTCTTGAGACACGAATATGAAACCGAACAAAACATAAATATGGATGTTGGTGAAGAGATATCGATAGCATCTTACTAACGATGTCTTTTTGTAATATTTTATAGTTGGACAATGAGGATGAAGATGAGGCAGTTACCTTGTCGGAGGAGCAGTGAGAGATTTATCATCTAGAGTGGAGTGCAGTCAGTGATGTTCCCTTCTATGAGGACCAGTAAGATGTTAATGTCTATGAAGGAGAGACAGTCACAGAGGATTTCTTTTTACTATCAGAAGAGCAGTGAAATGTTTGATGTCCATTAAAGACCAAAGACAGGTACCTTGTCAGAGGAGCAGTATCATGTTTAATTGAAGATGAAAGAATGCTGTGAAAGGAGGGAGTACCGTCACAAATGCTAACTTGATCAGGGAACAGTGAGTAATTTAATGTCCATCAAGATAGAGACACTGCCACAAATGGTTCCTTGTCATAAGAGCACTGAGGATTGTATTGTCCATCAAGATAGAGAAACAGCCACAAATGGTACCACTGTCAAATGAACAGTGAGCAATTTTCCATCAAGATAGAAAGACAGCCACAAATGTGTGCATGTCATAAGAGCAGTGAGGATTAAAATGTCCATCAAGTTAAAGAGACATCCACAAATGGTACCATTGTCAAATGAACAGTGAGCAATTTTCCATCAAGATAGAAAGACAGCCACAAATGTGTGCATGTCGTAAGAGCAGTTAGGATTGTAATGTCCATCAAGAGAGACAGTCACAAATGGTACCATTGACAGAGGAACTGTTTAGTGTCCATCAAGGTAAAGAGAGAGAGAGTCACCAAGTACATATTCTGTGTATAGCATTTGAAGTTACCATGATCAAAGTGATAATTTGGCAAAGAGTTTTTGAAAAGAGTATCGAGCAGAATGTGGAACCAGAGAGACTGACACTTGAAATGTTCCCAGAGGGACTAAATATGTGAATGAAAACTACAAATGGTGGTTATTCATAATATATGCACATATCCATTGGTACAGCACTAAAGAATATATTTTACAGTATATACTGCCATGATCCCCTGGAGGCCATCTAAGCTGTGGATACATACACTCAAGCCCCTATCCACGTTCTGACTGAAATGAGAATTATTGCAATAAGTGAGGCATTTAGCTTATGATGCAACTGATTTCATTTGCATATACCCATGTCACAATTATTCTTGTATGTAGTTATGATGTTTTTACTGACACTATATTGGCTTTTGCAATTCTACAAATTCTTGGTAAATGAGAAATATAACTTACACAGCAAGCATTTACCTAGCATTACTAAGTGACTCCTTAAAAGAGTCGGAACAAGTCTAGGCCAAGGTAAGTGTATGGTGTATTTTGAATGTCAGCAACTGAAATGAAATTTGTTCGCTTCTTTCTTTAATCTCATTTGTGCTGCTCACTCCTCTTGCAATGACTTAATGATTGAGTTAGCTTGACACCAGTCCGGCAACCAAAGTTACTACTAGTCCCTTCTTAAATTAGTAATGTGGTATTACCACTCTAAGAGCACTAAATACCACATAGCGTTACTATCTGACTGTAATTTCTAAAGCCCTTGTACAGGAACGTCTGTGATGTAAAAGTTGCAAAACAGTTCACAGGTTGTGAAGGAATCATAGTTTCAATTGCCTACAATATTGCTTTCACATTTAACTGCAGCAGTGTTATTAACCATGTGTCATAAGCAGCAAATGGCTGAATCTTTTGGATAAAGGCTCTTGAATGTGGAAACTGGATTTGAAGTGGGTGAAGCCAAACACCCTTGAAAGTGGAAAGTTGACAGGTAGCAGGGTATAACTATCAAGAGGAAGTGTGATGTGTTTCGGGGCATAACCACTCTGAAAAAAGTCGATGCTTGGCTTGTGGAGCAGCATAGGTAAGCACTTTTAGATATTGGATATGTGGATTTGTAGCAAAACACTTTGGAGAGTCTACGCCTGATTTGTGGTGGGATCTAGCTAAACACTCTTGAGAGTGGAAGCTCCATATGAAGTTGGTGTGGCTGTACAACACTAAGAGTGAAAGCTTGATTGGTGGAAGAACATAACCACCCTTGAATGCCAAAGTTTGATTTGTGACAGGAGATGCCAAACACCATTGAAAGTGAGGCCCAATTTATGACAAAACATAGCAATTAACTTTTAATGTGGAAGTATGATTTGTGTCGGGGTGTGTCCAAACTCTCTCGAAAAAAGTGGAAGTTCGGTTTGTGGTGGGTCGTAGCCAAGCATTCTTGAAAGTAAATGCTTGAGTTGTGGACTGACTGCATTAAACTCTGTATCATAGACTTTTCATTATCTTTTGTATTCATTACATGAAAACTACCTTGATTGTTCTTAATGCTTTGTTTTTATTTTCCTTTAAGTTACTGGTCAACTCACTCCACCAACTTTGACTTTATCCATTGGTGGACATCCGTAATAAGGTGCTTTTTCTTGTATTATACATCTTCATTCTTTCATAGAAATTCAATATTGGAATGCAACCATGGATTAGATAATAGCTATTCTCCAGTCAAAAGAGAATGCTGTCCAAGTTACTTCTTACATAGTTTGAAAAAAAAAACAGCTATCAGCTAACTTCCCAATAGCTATATCAGAGTTGATCCATGAGCAATTAAAGTGTCCACCTTGAGACTGAACTTGAGGTACTGGCCTATTCGTGTGACATCTTCAAAAGCCATCAATGCATTTTCAGTCTACAACATTAAAGGGAATTGTTGCATTGATTTGACAGGAAAAGAAAAACATATTTTTAAAGTCCATATTAATGGACAGAGAATGATAGTTTATTCAATACAAGGAAGGTGGCCTTCTTTTGCAAGAAATTAGTTTCCCAAAGATTCAAATTTAGATATTTGTTGGCCAGAGTAATTTGTTTACCCAGACTTTGAAAATTTTGAATGATGCATCTTCTGTAACTCAATGGTTTGAGGAGTTCAGGCTATGACTTATAGCTTATTGGTGAGACTGGATGGTTTAAGAATGAAGTTAAAGTTGTTTTTTTTTTTCTATGTATACCATTTTTGTGCATTTTATCTACTCATCTATTTTATGCACTCATCTCCACCCAACTTGCTCATTGGTAGTTGGATAATTCCAGCTCATGTGAATCTCCTTTAACTAGAAAACTGGGATCCTCTAATTAACACTGAGAAGGTAAAAAATTTTCTGAAGGCTTGTTTATGGCGAATGCGTCATCATTTATGCTATGACTATATGGAGCACTTATCACTGGGAGTTTACTTTGGCCATCTTCAACAATTTACAGCTTCATTTCAAGTCTAAAGTTGCAGTGGTTTGCAGTTTGTTGATGTCTTGTTGTCCAGAGTTTATTTTTGACCAAGAGGGAGAACAAAACAAACCAGATTTTTTATCTTTATAATTTTAATTGTATTCTATATGAAAACTATGAATATTTTGAATATTATAATTTGAGTGCTTACATTCCTGTTAGTAAAATTGTCAATCATGCTGTACAGGGTTTACCGTATTATTATGTCTCCCACTGTTAAGATAAGTGAATAATGACTGGTAATCTCTCTTTTACTTTAAGGTACAAGATATTAATGTAAGTGATGCCCAGATCAATGTGAGTGATACTCATATCAATGTGAGTGATGCTCAAATCAATGTGAGTGATGCCCAGATCAATGTGAGTGATGCCCAGATCAATGTAAGTGATGCTCAGATCAGTGTGAGTGATGGTCAGATCAATGTGAGTGATGCTCAGATCAATGTGAGTGATGCTCAGATCAGTGTGAGTGATGGCCAGATCAATGTGAGTGATGCTCAATCAATGTGAGTGATGCTCAGGTCAATGTGAGTGATGCTCAGATCAATGTGAGTGATACTCAAATCAATGTGAGTGACGCTCAGATCAATGTGAGTGATGCTCAGATCAGTGTGAGTGATAGTCAGATCAATGTGAGTGATGCTCAGATCAGTGTGAGTGATGGTCAGGTCAATGTGAGTGATGCTCAGGTCAGTGAACTTTGTTCTCTCTGATCAGCAGCAAAACAAGACGATGAGCTTCCAAATGGAAAAGAAGTGGCACAAAGATTTGGGATGAAATTATATGTGCAAAATAACTTCAAATACATCTTTTTCAACCATTTACCAAACTTGCACACCTTGCATTGTATGTGTAAGCTTTCGTAAAAGATACTGCCAACTATAGTGGGTAATTCTTTTTCTTTAGAGACCATTTTATTGAATTCTATGATCCTGTTTTGTATACACAACCTTTGTACTTTTCTCTGGTTTTGTTCAGTTTTTTTAGTATTGTGAAGCAATTTGGTAAAGATATTTAGTAGGCTATATTTCAACCCAAGAGTTGTAACCCTCCATGAGTTGAAAATTTGTCAAAAACAAAAGAGTGAGATGGGATCATGAAAGAGGCACATTGGATTGTTTCATGAAATCCACTTAATTGCACTAAACCTGTCAGGTTGCCTTCACATGCTTATGACAAGTGGTCAAACTAAGAGGATCCCCATGTATCACACACAAACGTTGATGAGTGAGTAATTAACAATTCAATTTAGTGACCAGACACTTTTGACGTAAGTACTTATTTATATGCACACCGGTTAGGGTAAGAAATTTGAAAAAATTGAGTTTCATGAATATTGGATGTGAATCATGACTAATTATACTAATTGTTAGCATTGTCATTTGTGTGTACCATTCAAAATCCTCACAAAGTTATTGACATCAACTCAATGAGCCCCTTTTAAATTGGCAAGTGGCAACAAAAACCCCATACACTTGACTCCCATATGAACATAACTACCATTCTATGTACATGTTAACAGTGTGTATGTGTGTAAGAAGTCAAATAATTTGCATTTGTGAGAAAATGCTTGATGAACAACTGAGCAAAATAAATTGATGAGTGGATACTCGGTGAAATATCAAATTCAAATGCTGAAATCCATGAAACAGTACATGCTCTGGAGCTGGGTGCAGCTTTGGATATTTTGCACTTATTAAAGTGTGTCTGCGCTCATTAAAGTGTGTCTGCACTTATTAGTAAGTACTTATGAGTAACTGCTTTGCTGTAAGTATTCTTCTAAGATGATTACAAAGTGATTAAACCAAGATACATTCTGAATGCAATTATCTTATATTAAAATAAAATCATATACTTGCTAGAAAGAGCATTATGGACATGCCCTCACTTTTTCATCAAGAAATTGGTGTTTCATGTTGATTGCATTCAGCACTAACTAAGTCAGGGACTTTTTAACATAATGGACTTTGTCAAGCTCTCTTAGTAAGGTCATTTGACCCACCCATAGGATATTTGACTGTGATAGCTCCTGTTAAAACATTGTAATGAAACTGCTGATACTTGATGTCCTTGTGTACTTTACTTCCCAATCCCTCAGCATAATAAAATAACATCCACTCTCAAGAAACTTGGGTTAGGTCAGAACTGTATGATTACTGTTACTGTGAAAGATTACTTTGTGATTGGGAAATTGTTATGAGCAGTTTTGGTTCCTTGCGTCAGCAAAGGAACCTATGCAGTCAGGTTGGCGTGTGTGTGTGTGTATCTGTGACACTTGCTTAGGTACGCTCTAACTCAATAGGGGAAAGTCCGATGAAAGTCAAACTTGGTATGTAAGGTTTGCCATATTGAGAAGGTGTGCCCTATCGTTTTTGGTGGAGGGCAAAGGTCATCTGGGGGAACTGGGGGCAAAAGTCTGTTTTGCTTGGGTACGCTGTAACTCAATAGAGGAAAGTCCGATGAAAGTCAAACTTGCTATGTAGGTTCGCCATATTGAGAGGGTGTACCCTATTGTTTTTGGTGGAGGTCAAAGGTCATCTGGGGGAACTGGGGGCAAAAGTCTGAAAACCTGCTATGGATGCTCATATGTACCATTTGTCCCCCTCCAGTGCATCATGAAAGTACTGCTTGAGTTAGCAATTTCTTGATCAAATGAAAAAGAAGCAGTGTTGTTTGCACTACTGTAGGTGGTCACACCAGACAAGTTTCGGCTGGATCAGTTCACCTGCTCATGCCTGAGTGCTAATGTGTGCATTCATGTAAGTGTCTTTTCAATTAGTGAGGTTGGCAGGTAACAATGAAAGAAAATAAGTCGGTTGGTGTTCTTACCAGTTTAAACTAGACCCCAGTAGTTCCCCCCAGGGCATACTATCAGTTTATTGGACTTTAAAGGGGCATAGATGGGATAAGCCATATTGCAATTTGCTGAGCCCCTTCTTGAAATGAGAAATGCACAGCTGTTTGTGTTTTGTAAAATGAATGGGATATTGCTGTATATTGCAGAAATCAACATCTTCAATTCATTGCATTAATTGAAATTGCTTCTTTAATATTTATGAACTCATGCATATCATTTTACAGTATGTATATTCCAAGTGCAAGGAACCATAGTGCCCCTAGGCTGTTGTGAAATCATGCAAAATACTTCTTCTCTTACAGATTGTATGTAACACTGTTGATGGTTGGTCTCATTAGTGCTATGGAAGTGGTTCCATGTGGGTGCATATTTGTCATGTTTGGGGTCCAATGTCTGAAATGGGCCATTTTATAGACGCATGAAATATGTTTCTCTCTCTACAGATTTTATGTTACAAAAGTGAGAGTTCATGTTCAGAAATGGACCATATAGGCTATTGTACAAAATAGTGCAATATGCTCCCTTTTACTTCATAATTAACATTATATGCTCTCCATCTGTGCAAGGAACCAGAGTGCCCTTGGGCTCTTGTTATTATCAGTGTAAGCATTAGAGGCACTGATGGATCTAAGATGGGGATATTAACCATCAGGGACATGTTCCCCCAAAGGGGGGTAGACTACCTACAAGTAAATCATTTCTTCTTTCTCCAACTAAGAATATTTCCTGCAACTGAAAAGGAATGGAGGGGTAGAGAGTGACATTTCCTGCCACCTTATGATCATTAGCATCATTCTTTTCTTGGCATGCTCCCTACCAACCAGCGATGGCACTCCCACAGCCGAGCCAGATGTACCTTGATTAATCCATAGAAACAAGTTTGGTTTATGCTGTGGTAGTTTTCTATTTGTGTTGATATGGTCCCTTGTGGGAAGTGTAATCTCCCTCCCCTGTCACATTCAAACGTAAGATATTAAACACATCATGAAACATTACTACCAATTTGTAAGAAATTACTTCCGAAACGTTGTCAGCAATTGTATAACATAGATATCCTGCCTTTTTCGTAGTAGTTTTATTTATGTAAACCCTGTCATCAAAGTGCAACTTCACATGTAATGAATTAAATGTACTTTCTATGAATATTTTCTCTCCATTAAGAGTTAATGTCTTATGCTTTTATTACCATATTTTTTATTCCTTTAAAGAAGGTTAATGACTATGGAAGCGATGTTTTGTAACTTATTGTATTTGAATGATAGATGATGTACGAAGACAAAAGAAAATTGTGCTGTTATCATATCAATTCTATGCAAGTTGTCACTTATACAATAAGGCTTCCTATTGAATCTGTATTGCTTCTTTATCTTCATTAAATAAATCAGCTGAGAATCCAATGAAAGAAACCTTGTCCATCTTATGCAGATGAGTTTGGTAGAGGCAGTTTTTATCCATAGTTTCTGGTCGAGGCTGGTGGATGGATCATCTGGTGAGGACTTAATGATCAGAACATAATGAAAGCATTTATCTATCTTGGTTTGCAACACTATACATGTTGGTTAATAGAGGTTGTCACCTGTTGTTGTGTTGAACTGACCTGACCGTATTTTGAGTATAAATATGTGCTATACAGTCAGTCAGTTAGAAACTTGTTGATTGGACTCTTCTGCAACACTGTCTTCAAAATGAATAAAGTGCTGTTATCTATGTTTTTACTATAGCCACACTGAATGGAATTAGAAAATTTACTGAGATAGAAAAGCCTGACATTTTCATGACTTGAGCAGTGAAGCCCTCATTTCGTGAAGTAGTGAATCTAAAAATATAAGGTTTTCAGGTTGTATTAGTATGTCATTAGTGACAAATGTAGTTTAGGAGGGGTTTCCTTTTGAACACAATGCAAACTGGTATGTTTTGTAAATTATTAGAGCAAATATCATAAGTATGTGCTTATATTTAAACTCATTTTTACAGGAAGAGATTTGCAGTAAAAGTTATAGAAAATTGATAATTTGGTGGTGTTCGTCACAATGGGTAACAACACATAAAAACGACATGGGTCGTTACGCGTTGTTGATATGCGTCTCTTATGCAAAAAGGGGAAAGATGTTTCAAGGTTAGTGAAGCTGTTATTAAATAATTGGGTGTATTTCTTACTTCTCTCTAATTACTGTAGTGTCTTTGTCAGGGTATGGTCTCTTTACCAACCATTCAAAGATACTCAGTACTGCTGTTTATTTGATTCTTTGGTAAGGAGGATGCATGCTGTGTTGCTACTGGTAACCAGAGTACCGATTCCAAGGAATTATTTTAAAACCAGTGATTTGTATATTCAGGTAAGTGAATCACTAAGACCAAAGGCAACGAATCTGTGTGAAACTGCAGAGTGTAAAGAAAGGTTAGTAACTTTCCCCAGACAACCCCTTAAAAAATAGAGAAGATTGTAGTATTAAAAGACTCGTTTTGAAGTGAGAGAGAAATATTTTGAGTTAGGAGAGCTGAAAAGAGTGATATACTGTCAGTACTACAATTGTTTGTAATACTTAATCAAGTGTTGACATTCCAAGTAACAGCGATTAACCTTTTTTTTTTTGTCTTAATGAAATCCTGTTAAGTCCAGTATGGATAGTTGTTACTAGTCAGTAATGTATCATTAAATTTGATAGTGATATGATGATATTTTACCCATTTGTGTGTCTTTGTGTATTTTTTCCTTAGCATAACATAAAACAGTTGTAGGATTGTCATCGAATTCTACTGATTTAGTACTGTACCTACTATGTTCGTCACAAAATTCCATAAAATATGCAATACTTTATCTAATCTAACTACCTGGAATCTTTTGATTGTAAGTCGTACCTTTGCAAAGAGAAGTTGGTGACTACCAACAATGTCTTGATTGCTTCTGTTTTGGAAGACTTGGATGAATGAAAACATGTGACCAGGCCAACAGTTTCTTTGTTTGTTTGGGTTTTTTTTGTGAGCAATGTTAAATATTCCAGACAAAGATCAGTTTTTGTCTATGGAGACTATTACTACAAAACCCGGAGAAGTAGGATGCAGTGTTATGAACCTTTGTCTGGAAACCCTTTCAATGGTTGGTTTAGCTTGCTATAAGAAGTATGTAGTGTATACAGCTCTGTGCTACAGAAGCAACAGTAGATTATACCTACAGTAATTGGCCAAAATGGTGTTCCTGTTTTCAGCAGTTTACCCCAGAAATTGTAGTCTGCGCAGTTGATTGAAACATTTTGAAATGTGATGAACCTAAATGCCATGCAGAGAATGTTCGTAGTGTCGAGCAGTGTTTGGAAATTGATGCAGGTTGTCCAGTGCAGTCGTCATAAGATGAGAAGGAAACTTTGCGATATTTGTGTGAAATATGAAGCGGAAGTGTTTGACAAAGGTCTTAGAAAAATATCATTCAAAAATATTGTTTCCTTTCTGAATTATACACTAGAAATTTTGAGAAGGGTGGTGCTCAGTTGAAAGTAAGGTTTCTGGGTATTTACCCCATCGGCTAAGGATAATTCGTTGTTTATGATCTAAACTGATTATCAATAAATCCACCTTTTCTGTTGGAAGTCAGGGAGATTCCACTACAGCGGTGGCAAATAATGTTACGACCAATCAGTTTATCGTTTCTGAATTAAAGAAGGTTAGGAATTTGCCAATCACAGGGATGCTTCAATAAAGGACATCTTTGTGTTGATCTGACAGCGGAAGTATCCTATTGAATATGCCTTATGTAAGGTAACTTTTCCCACACGTCTCATCAGTATGACATCTGTTATTATCTCTGCACGTCGACTATGACTTCAGTTCTCATAGCAACCATTTTCGTGGATTATAATGTACTCATACGGTATGTAACGGTACCTTCAGTTCATTGTTTTCCGGTCTAATTATTTAAAGAACAAAACTCTTCTATTAATTCGTCCACTGATACATTTTGTCGGAAGGGTGTTTGTTCGAATCATTTAAAAAATGTCCAGTGGTCATTGCCCTGTCAAGAAATCGACTCAGAGTGAGCTAATCTTTAGATAAAAATGTTCACCCTTAAGTACAGACATCATTAGAAAGTGTGAGTTTGAAACAGTAAAGTTTTGTCGGAACGTAACGCACTCTTTCACATTTTTTTTTTGTTTTTTGGGGCAATTTGACCTCTATCATTGTGACCAAAGAGGAACGCATTTCTGTGAAAACCTGTAATATACGCAGATAATGCTAAAAAAAAAAGGTGCTTCGTTTTCATTATCTTTGACATTTAGCGAAGTCTCTGGATTTTAAATTTGTACCTGGGCATCAACCGCACCCATTGTGTGAAATTGACCGTACTGATTGTTCACCAGGAGCTTTTTGTCCCACACAAACCCATATTGCTTAACACCTCGGACTTTCAATGGGTAATTTCAACGCATTAATGTGTGTGTGTCTGTCACAGGTACGCCCCAAAAGACCAACTAAACCACCACATCGCAGTCTAATACCACAAGGGGAACCAGGTGGGCTACCGTTTGATGTCGTGTCTGTTTTTTGTTTTTACAAATAAGTTTATTACCCATAATATGCAACAATGCAAAACATGCAACATATGTTATTACCATTGTAATTATAATTTTGGCATTTGCACCCACGGCGGATTCATCGGTCTTTATAAATTGGAAACGCGTAGAACCGATACAATTGCCAGATATTGCATGGAAACATGAATGCCTTCTTGGGAATATGAAATAGAATAAGGTAGTAACAACGTATACCCCGATGGGTAAGGCATTGATTTACGGAACCACCTTCAAGAGTACTTAAACACTTCTTATGCAGAACTTATCAAGACGTGAAATCGTCTTTATATTAGGCAAACAAAGTTTTTACTTCATCCAGCTATGAAAAGTCACTGAAATACAATCAAAGCTTTATTATATCATTCGTGGAATATAAGGCAATGTTAATAGTTTTGAAAATTTTGACTACTTCTAGGCTGATCATTTATGAGTCAAGAAATATTCAGATATTGGTTTGTCTTGAATCCGCTCAGTTATATTTGATATGATTAACCTGGATAATCGACAGCTTTTAGAAAACATGTTCACTTGGAAAGAAAATAAAAGCAAAGGGAAAAACGAACTCAAACACAAGTACAGTCCCCCCCCCCCCCGTGCTCTCTACCTGTACTCACCATGCAAACTCTAAAAAGTTACACCTTAGAAGAAGATATTAACTATTGTCTGTTGATAATAGAAGCCTTTCAAATGACTATTATTGAATGTTGACAGAGTTGGAATCGATTTTATGTCAGAATCTAGATTATTCTAAGATAAAGCACGTAGTATACCTAAGTGATTTCGTGTTCAGGCTCAAACGTGGGTAGATGATATGAATGCTATTGGAGTGTTTGGTGCAAATAGCTATGATAACAGTTGTTCCTGGAAAAGGGTGAATCGAACACAGATGCCATCATATTATGAAAGAATAAATATCCCAAGTTGCAGTTCGTGTATCTTATGGAGCTATATATTGTATTGTGCATCCATGGGAGAACGGTTGCCATGGAAACGCTTAGAGTGGATGAGTAGCGACCCACCAGGGGTACCCCTTTGTAGAGTGACCACGGGTACAGGGGGTCCTGTTGGGCGATATAAATGAAAACGTGTCTATGCCCAGACGCAACAGGCTATAGGCTTAAAGGAATCCCTACCATCGCTTCTTATGTCTCTTAAAAAGATACAAACATCATTGAAGAAAAGTAATCGTTATCATTTTCAGGAATATCTCAAAGAATTCGCAAAATGGATTATTTTGGTAAATATTTAGGTACGAGCCTGTTGCTAGAAATCAATCGGTTGAAACGTAGTACCGACAAATCTAGATTGAGCCTTGCCCTTGATTTTTAGCTCAAGCCGTGGGTTACAGTACTGTTCTGATCTCTTATTTGGTGATAAAACCTTCGTTTCACAAGGGAGTGGCATAGACCTACCTTTGAAAGCATTGTTCGGAGCTTCCTAATTGTTTAAGGATTAGTTGACTTAAATGACGTTGGTCTGTGAATGATATTGAACTGTTACCGACGAATAAAGGATAGAAATACCTTTGGGCTAATTACACAGCTTACTTTCGCTTGCTTTGGTGGGTCTTAAAGTATAAGAAGCAATTAAATTTTATGTCCATCACAAGCGCCGCTCGTCTCATGCTCTTAGTAGGTTAGTATCTTACGGAATGTATCTTACTGAAAGTATCTTACTAAATGATACTAACCTTAGTAGGTTAGTATCTTACGGAATGTATCTTACTGAAAGTATCTTACTAAATGTAGGCATTCATTGGGTTTTCATAACCTCTGAACGAAAAAGTTTTTGCGTCCAAGACCTTGCCAGAAACAAGAAGAGTGCAAAGAATGGAGAACGGTTTTTGTCGGTTCTACGTCACACATTTTCAGGCTCGTGCTGAAGCCCAACTTTCAAAGCGTTATTTCACACTAAGGAAGCTTCCTCTTGTAAAATAGTTATGTTTAACTGATAGAACGGTAAAGAATCTCATATATTATGTGAAGTTTTTTGTTGGTGGAGAATTCCTTTAAGCTTCCTACCTTACAGTGGGTATCAATATTTCCATTTTATGTTCGGTTCTGCTTACCACCATTTTACGTTAGAAGAATATTGACTCTAATTTAGAATCATTGACAGGGACTAGTTCTCTGTGACATGTTGTTGCAGTAAACTATTACAAATCCCCATATGCAGGCCCTGTGTTGAAATCAATGCATGTTGGCGATGAGATACGCAACTCGGTGGATCGCCATCTTGTTTTTTTTTTTTTTTTGAATGACCAATAATCTATTCACGGAGACATTACGATTCTCCAAGGAAAATGCTACAACACGAGAAATGATGACAAACTAAAGTATAATGCAGCAACAATAAGACTTGATGCAGAACAAGAAACTTAATTTTATGAAGAACACTGATGGTTCTGAAAAATCACTGAAAATAAAATCAGTATGACTCTTCCAGCTCACCTGGATCAATAATACCCGAGAGAAACTTAACACGGATAGTTTACCGAATAACCGCATCATTCAAGGAGGGCTTGGGCATGAGATCTGATGAATGACAATTACGATCAACATGTGTGAAGGAAGATTTTGTCTCACTGAAACTGGTTTACAGTTTAGTCATGAAAAAGATATGTAACCTTAGAGGACATAAAATAATTAGAATGCAGAATAAGTCGTGGTTTCCATAACGTAGAATATCACAACTTCTACATGTAATTAAAAAAGCAACAATAGGAATAGGGCTGTGATCAACAGTACACTGACAGTACACATACCACACATAAGGCCTGTACATGTTACTTTCCTTCATAAAAAAAATTCTTAATTAAACCAAAAGTCATTTTTTTCTAAGTTTTTGAAAAGAATGCTTCATCATGTTTGTTAGAACATCTGGCCATCTTCTGGCAGATGGGAAGTAACCAAATAATCGTTTGTACAGCGCTTTTAGTCACTTGATCTTAAGTTCCAGATTTACACAAAAAAGTGACTGTAGTATTCACTAATCACTCGGTAATGACCTCAGTCCAGCCAAAGGCTTCTCAGACGCAAAACGTGGTCCACTGTAAAATTTAACTGACCCCAGAATCAAGAGGACGTACTTAAGTTGATATATCAAAATTGTTACGTCAGAACAGTAAATATAACATATGACAGAGCTAACATTCTTGTGATGATGTGTTTCCAAATGTTTCATAATTTGACCTCTGCTCATATCAAATGACCTGAATCAGACCAAGCAATAAACAAAAAGGTTGATTGCACTCGATATGGTTCACATGCATATAAATGTGAAACAGTCAACTCTTGTATTCTTCAGATATTGTTTTTACAATATTTTCACGTTTTATCATCTGCTGAACCGGTCTAACTTTTGATTTTCACAGAAAGAAATCTTGCAAAAAAGAGTTTTTGCATTCAACCTGGTTCACGTACATACCAAATATGATATCAGTCCATTCAAATACCGTGTTTACAAACAGTTCCTCAAACACAAACAATCACCATTTTCATTACAAAGATTGTAGGATAATTTGTAAAAAACAAGAGCAATTAACTATTATGAAACCTCTACAAATCGGTGTACATTTTAATAGTGCATTATATCACCATTATTAGAAACAAATCTATCTTTGAGGTCACATAGTGAAAATTTAGAGTTAAAGGAGTTGATCTCCTTCTAAATGCTATATAGAATGTTGAATCCCCTGAAGTTTCTTCTACTGTTTGTCTTGAATCTTAAAAGTACATCGTTACTTAGCCTTAATATTTGTCGACGTATCCTCCCACAGAAAGGCGGATACCGTCGCTGATTGTTCGGTGATTTTACGTTGAGGTCGAAAATCTGCAAAATGAGATTAACAAAAAGGAGCAATATAATAAAATGGCGTGTAACAGTGAGGTTTTTCATCACTGGTTTGAATGATCATCTATCAACTTTACACAACCATGGGCATCAATCCTGGGGGACATGGGGGCACGTCACCCCACACACATGTTGATAGGAGGGGGACATAATATCAAATGTCCCCCCAACATGTCGTAAAGAGAAATATTTTGGCTCACTTTTTGAATCGTAGGGGGCCATTGCAATAAATATCACCCACGGTTTTGGTGAATGACTGATGTAATCGCTGACTGCGTGACCATGCACTTTAGATTTTCGTGTACCAAGTTTAGACTCAGTTGCACATCCAAAGTGCCAACGTCGGCGCCCTTCGCGCCTAGTGGTTTCTTTTCCGTGTTCTGTCACTGGACAAAAGAAGGTAAGGGAATGACGCACGTTCCCTCACCATAAATACGCCAACAAAATTTCAAATTACCCGAAAAAAGAAAACCGAGGAAAAAATTTGTGAACGTGTGAGTGAATGAATTGTCGATATACACTCAGAGACGTCGCGACCGAGGAAGGTCCCTCTTATCAACAAACCAAAAGTCAGAGCCACGATAGTCGGAAAGTATAAAAAAGCCAGTTAGAATTTTTCATATTTCAGTCTAGTACATTTTATGACGCAAAAAGATGCCAAATATTGTACCAGATTGTGAGGTTACCGGGTAATTAAAACAAATTTTCATTAAATTTGAAACTTAATATGAACTTCTCATATTTCAGTCTAGGAGAGAGGATGGTCAGAAAGTCTTTTCATATCTCAATCTAGCACATTTTATGATTTCCAAAGAAGCCAAGTATTGCACTAGATTGCATCTAAGTTTGAGGGTGGGGACACCTCTTCCCTTACAACCCTCTCACAGATCTAGACCGAACATCACCCTTCTCATGCTTCCCCATCTATCAAAATACTATTGTATGGCATCTTATTCAATGTGGCTGTAATTTTCAAAAGTTATCGGTGAAAGGACGAATTCTACTTTGTCATGCAATCATTGACGGTTGTAGCAAACTAATAAACACCTGTAATGAGAGTAAAAATTATTGGAATAACTTTTCTGAAACCATAATTTCTCAGGGAAAAAAATTACTGCAATAGATGCAAAATATTGCACTAGATTTTGTCTACCAGATCATCTACGAGTTGAAAATTTCTCAAAAAGAAAATAACCTGTTATCGTTAGAAAGTTAAAAGTGTTGAAATAACTTTTCAGAAAATTACGATAGCATAAATACTCTAGATAAGAGGAATCCAAATTAGTACTAAGTTTGAATAGAATGATGCGTTTGGTTATTAATTGAGAAATTACGGACATGAGAGCCATATTTCAAGGCTGGGTACATCAGATCACCCAGGAACTGCCGTTTCCAAACATCTGGGGGTTTGTAAACCCCAAAATTTTCAGGTACGCCAACAGATGGTAGCACTCCATTTAGATAGTCCTGTCCTCCCCTGGCCTGAGGGCAAAAGGCTCTTGCCCTCAGGCCAGGTCCACATCCCTCCTGAAAACTTTGGATAGACGCTTCCGCATATGTGATATCGATGACGTATAAGCAAAATATGCCCGCAATCATTATACCCTGGCTGTGCTATGGTAATTTCTCTTTACATTCTATTCACATTCATCTTCGGCCTAACCGAAGAAAGTTGCTTCTTTTTTCGAAATTTGGCTGAGGGTTTCCAACAACTCTCCATGAGACGTTTTCTGGAAATTTCCACCTATGTAAATTTCATAGATGCATAGATACAACTCATTGTAGCCCTCCCCTTAAGTAGTAATTAGATACAAACACATTCTGGCAAAAATCTCTTCTCCGTCCCAAAAAAGAAAAGAAATTCCAGGAGTCCCTACCCCATTCGCTCAGCCCCAATATTTGCAAAGTACCAAAGAAAATGAAATGGGATGCGTAATTCACTATGATTCTTGTATCCCCTCAACCGCCATCTGATATCTATTTGCGGAACCATTTGCATAGATTGATTTTTTTAATGAATTGAAGAATTACAGACATGGCATCCCTATTTCAAGGCTGGGTATATGCAGCTTAGGACGGTCGGGAAATGCCATTTCCTGTCATCTTGGAGGTTTGAAAAGCCCAACCTTTTCGGGTTTAGTCCGCGCCAACCGATGGTGGCTCTCCGCTTAGACAGTCCTTTCACACATGCGATCAGGCCAGGTCCCCTCCTGCAAACCCTGGACAGGCGCTTCATATGTGATATCGATGACTTATTAGCAAAAAAACAAAATAATAACATATCTCCAATCATTAGACCCTGGTGGTGCTATGGTAGTTTCTGTTTACACTCTATTCACATTTTTCTTCTGCCTAACCGAAAAAAAGTTGTTTATTTTTTCAAAATTTCGCTGAGGGTTTCCAACCACTCTCCATAAGACCTTTTCTAGAAATTCCCATATACATATTTTTCATAGACGAACTAACTCGTTGTCGCCCTTCGCTTACATAGTAATCCCGCTCATTAATTAGTAACAAACACATTCGGGCAAAAAGCTCCTCCCCCCCCCAAAAAAAAAAATACCAGGAGTTCCTACGCCTGTGTGCTCAGCTCCAACTATTTGCAAAGTACGCAACGAAAATGAAGGAGGTAGCGTAAATCATTATGACTCTTGTATCACCTCAACCCCCATATGCATTTACCGTACCGTCTTTCATAGATTGATTTTTTTTTACATGAATTGAAGAATTACAGACATGATATCCCTACACCAAGGCTGGGTATATGCAGCTTAGGAAATGCCATTTTCGGCCATCTGGGAGGTTTGAAAAGCCCAAAAGTTTTGTGCGCTCAGCTCCAACCGATGGTGGCTCTCCGCTTAGAGAGTCCTGTCACACATGCCCTTCCAGTCTCTGTCCTCGGTTAAAAACTCTGGTCACGCACCCCCTGAATTGTCCTTTTGCAAATTTTGACCTTCAATAACGAGATCCTGACGGTCCCTCCTGTCAATCATCAAACTGATTATTTTTCCTAACACAGGCCTGTTCAATGCCTGATCAATTTAACCTTTTCAGTATCCTTCGAAGATAGAGAATCCTTCATTCGAATGCTCACTATTTTGCAAATACCTCGTAGCTTCCTGGCTTTTTCTTCTGATCACGTTAATGGACGTTACCCCAGACCCCAGGGGAAAACCTATTGGACCTGTTCAATATACCCAAAGCCATGGAAAAGACCACAGCTGGGGGCAGCTTTAATCAGTCAAACCTGTCAGTCAACTTACACATGTTCCCTTAACCTCCACATTTCAATTTGGATTGACGCCCCTGCCCGACACGTCGTTATGAATAATCGTTGAAGTATATCCTTCACACATATCACGAAGGATATCAAAATATTCTTGTTGAAAAGATATTTGTTTCCCAAAATATTCTTTTTTCATTCTACATTCATAACTTACGTTCAGTTTCCTGGGAAATTGTTCTTCATGTCACTCTTGCTAATATATCCATTTACAAATGTCCCATAGATTAAACAAATTATTCTTTTCATCATTCAAGTTTCTTATTGTTGTTGGTATAAAGTGAGAAGTACAGTATACTCTATACATGTTTAAAATAAGCAGCTTACATCTGAATAAATGTTAGCAATCCTATTAATCAGCGAGAATGTAGGATTATTTAAAATTAAAAAACTACTCTGTTTGGGGTTTTTCGTACCTCTAGGGAATCATATGGACATCCTCTTTCTGTTCCTGCCTGGAGTCGAAAGCCTCTAAATCTAAGTACGATTGTCTCATCTTTCTCTGCAAATACTCTGTAGAAACATTCTGAATTTGCACGATATCTTCGTGGATATCGTGGACTTTGTAAATTTCCACTTGGGGGTCCATCTAAGGTTGTGTCTATGAATGTATCGCAACCTGAAATGGACAATAAAAAAAATCACCTTCACACATGAAAGGCTTCATTAGCTTATATAAATTGAAAACGTCTCCCCAGGTTTGAATAGGATTCTAAGTCATATGTGGAGAAGAAGAATACTACGAACTAAAGCATTCCAACAGCAAAACAGCTTATTCAAACTGCTGAAAAAATTTTGCGTACAAATCATTTTATGAACTTAGTATCTTTCCTTACAATACTTTCTGTATTACGGTTTTGACTTTAATAGTGTTCAAGATCTGCTTAGTAGTTATTTAAGGTTTTCAATGTGATTTGTAAATATGAAACAATAAGTAAGTCATTCACATACCTTTAGTGTTGAAACTGGGTTCACGTTCAAAGTCGAACTTGAAGCTTCCTCCCGAAAGCCTGTATTGTACTTCAATGATGTTTCCCTCTAACGAACCTTGAACGTCTTTCATTCTATCAACCAATATTAGCAATTCTGATACAAAATAAAACAAATAACATATGATTTTCATAAATATGAAACCCTGCTCAGTCAAGTAGTACCGTGACGTATATCAAACAAAGAGAGGAAATAAATAACGAAATAACTTGTGCTCGTAAACGTCATTGATCAGTCATTGGTAAGGGATAAACTAAATATACAACAAAATTTGCATTATCTGCAAAAATTCTTAATGAAATGAGCAAGGTGTGTGCAATTTTGATACTGGGTAATTTAAAACTAATTCCTTGAAGTAAAACAAACCTGGATAACAACTTTATGCCATCACTGTGACGATTGAAATCATGAACAGCATACCTGAAGGAGCAGAAATGATCTCGTTAATGAAGTTGATCTTAAATGTCATTCCAAATGGAGCAATTAGGATGATGACGCATGTTTCCCCTTCAGTGTCCTGTACTCTTTCTACAGTGCCCGAGACACTTTGTATATATTGGCAGCACAGCTCCCTTGGGCATTCTTCCTCATTGCATGGTTGTGCTGCATCTGGCATTTCTCCAGAGCACCTTTCATCTCCCACAACATCACCTGAACCTTCTCCGTTTGCACAGACAATAGTCCCATTCATGGTTCCTCCGCCACATGAAACTGTACACGACCCAAAATCACGTATGTCCCACTCACAAGATCCTACGTCACACGGCATCGTCGTATCTGGTTTTGTCTCTGTACACATAGATTCCTCCACAGGCTGTTCACCCATCTTGCATTCGACCGTTCTGTTTTGTTCTCCAGATCCACACACAGCATTGCACTAGATAATATAGGAAGAACATCTTAACAAAGTACAGTCTTATTATTCCATCATTATTGTACTAACAATAGTTCGATTAAAATATTTAGAAAGCAAACCTGGAAAAGCTCACTTACAGTGAATGTACAAGTCCCCTCTGTATGGCATCTGAGTACTAAAATAAATATTTCTTTAAGACGTCATATAAAGAGCCCACAACAGACCTTTTGATCAACTGATTCTTTTCTAAACAATTATGTGTAATACTTCAGTCACAATTAAAGTATGAGCCAACGAATTATTCGTTATGAACGAATTTTTAGGCAAATGCCAGGCACCTGCAGATCTTTTAAAAGGGTATCGGATCATTATCGTGAATGAGGCAGGCTCATTTTAATTAGGGCTTAAAATCAGTCCCGATGTCAGCCATCGGAAAGTAATCGGCAAAAATCAGCTGATGTCCCCCGACGGACCTGGTCGGACATCGTTCTGGTGGGTAGTCAATAACTGCTTAAAATACAATATGAATATCTCTCGGTTGCTGGTCTGATTCCTGTGAGGATGACTGGCCGGCAAACTCGCGGCAATTAGCTAACTACCTCGAGAAGGTTCGAAAATGTGCATGTAATCGACTGGCGTCCGGCAGATGATTGGTCGGCTGCCGATGATTGTACATCAACATTAATGTCGCTGTCACACTTGACTGACTATAACTGCTTCACATATAATGTTGGTTGTCTACTTGTGATTCTAAACACAAACACTGTGCTACATTTTGAAAGTGAAGAAGGGGGAAATTGAAAATAGAAATGTACAAAGAGTAACAGGTAGAGAGAAAATAAACTCCAAATGGAGTTGGGACAGCAAAACACATTCTGTACATGCTCAGTTTCCTTTCTGTTATAGTCTCAATTTTCATATGCTTCTCTTTTTGTATAACAACCGTCCTCTCATCGTAAAGTTTTGCATTTAATATGCACACACACATACAATTCAATGACAGTGTATTACGGAATTCCTCTCGGTTGTCATAGTTGAATAATATCATTATCACTGTTGTATTTGTTTGAAGTATGCACAAAGTCTCTTTCCTTTAGGATTGTACATGGTCTCCAGCCTTTCTCAGGGGTCGCCCAATCATCCAGGTACGCACCCGCCACCTTCTGCTTGGTTTGAGTCTTCTTTGCGCCTGCCTCCAGATCTTCTGCTGTCACCAAAGCAGTAACGATACATGTTACAAAGTACTCGACGCGGGTAAGAGCCAATAGTTTTCAGCGCAATGGCATTCAGAGGAATAGGCCAGATTTTCCTTTCGCTTCCTCTCATGGAATTCTCTTAGAAGTCAATGGAGGCCCGCAGATTTCCTACTTGTACTGATATCTCACGTGCACAAACTGACCAACGCCCGTTGGATTCCGGTCTTCGTTCCCTCGTTAATCTTCATGCGTCTTACCGATGTCCATCCAAACACCGTCTGGTCTTCAAAAAATCGGTCGAAGCCCCAACGAATACCGTACTAGCATCGGAAGAGAGACCGTCGAGTGTTAGACATGTATCGACCGGAGACCGGCCGAGGGTTGTTCGTGAAATTGGGTACAACCACCGACCGGAGTCCCGTGCAGACCTTTTTATTAACCTGAGCGTGGAAGAGTTATCGAATGATTTTTCTACGATCTGTAAAGGCCAGTCGATACCGAGAATTCCTAACAAATCGGACGGGAGCCGGGTTAAATGTGAATGTGACCTAGGCATAATTATCACACATTATTGTTAATTTTACTGTGTAAACTTACCGCACCAAATTCTCCGGTAACCCATTGTGCACAGTCTTCCTCGTTGCATGATTGTGTTGCATCTGGCATTTCTCCAGAACAGTTGTCATCTGACACAACATCACCTGAACCTTCTCCGTTGGCACAGACAACTGTTCCAGTCATAGTTCCTTCTCCGCACGTCACTGTGCATGTACCAAAGTCACGTACGTCCCAATCACAAGATCCTACGTCACACGGCATCGTTGTATCTGGTTTTGTCTCTGTACACAAAGAGTCTTCCACAGGTACTTCACCCACCTGACATTGTACTGTTCTGATTTGATTTCCAGATCCACAATCAGCATCGCACTAGATGATTTTGAAAGAAGATCTTAAATTATAGTGAAGGAAAACCTTTATTATTCCATTGATTGAATGTAATACAATCATTCCATGAAAGTATGTAGAGACCAATCATTGCAAAAAAAAAATGTAAGAAGACTACGTGTAGAAAGATATAATCACAATTTGTTTCACTTTAAAAAATAACCGATTATCTGAGAATGACTACATACATCTAAAAGGATCTCTACATCTCTTTGAAAAGCTATCAATTTGACCTTTCTTGACTTGGATCAGATCAATGATATCAATGGAACTACGAGGTAACTATCGCATGGTAGTAATTTATTTGATGTGTTTTAAATGGCCAAGAATGGAACATGATTTTTTTCAGTATTTATATTCTACTTATACATATTTTTCAACTGGCAAATGTCATAAATCGGATTAGAGTTCTTCACTTCAAATTAAGCAAAATGGATAGTAACTGGTGTAGCAAGAGTTATTCAACAGGGTGGGGTGATGTAAATCGTGCATGATAGACTAGTCGCAGAAGCATATCTGGAACAAGAATTGGGGGAATGTCGTGTTTTGCAGGAACGTAATTGATTTTACTCAACAAGGTTGTTAATGGGGGGAAAAAACAGGTTTTTTTTCTCTTTAAGGAAAGATACTTCACACTATCTGGAATATGCCACCGTTACTTGCTTGAGCCCATCGCAAGCTTTTAGGTAACCATAAAGGCAATCATCGTTATGTTCTAACAAAATTTATCGCTTGAAATCTGTATATTCTCCCCCACATTGTTTGAATAGTGCCACCAAATTAAAATCTAAACTTTTTAACAAGAAATTTTAAATTTTTTTACTTCCGCTAGGGTATTCTGTATTTGAGGTCTCATTCTGATGAATTTACTCCTGGCTATGTATATAAGCAATGATGACATGCTCATCAAAATTCAAATATGGCATGGAATGTATTTTCAAACCAGTGGGCATATTACACGCAAGGCAAGCAAAGGCAACGATAATCTGTGGTTGAATAAGCAGCATTTACAGAACATTAAGACAATTGTTTGAAGAAGGTTTGATGAATGCCAATAATTTTCCCGAAAGATTCAGGAGTCAATCAATAATCGATCGGGTGGGGGTGTTCGATCTGAAATCAACTCCTTTACCCCTTTCTCTCCCAGATCTTTGTACTGGCGTGTTGTTGGGGATTTCAGACCTGGTACCAGACACAGTTGCTCCAAGCAATCACGAAACTTTGGATATGCCTGCTGTATCTTTTTTCATCTTTACCTTTATATTTTTTTTTATTTCTTTACTTTTTTCTCCATTCTAGGAGGATGATGAACTGCCGGTCATGGTTCCATTTTACCACCCCCTTGACTATGTCGGTTTAAACAGTGTTCTTCAGTGTACATCTACATATTAACTAACATTTCCTAAGACTACTATGCAAAAATGACAGAAAATATTCAAATATAAATATTTTGATCACCCGAGATATTTTTTTCAGACGCATAATTATAGCCTGTGCAACAATGTATAAACTTACCGCACCAAATTCTCCTGTTACCCATTGTGGACATTCCTGCTCATTGCATGATTGTGTTGCATCTGGCATTTCTCCAGAACAGTTGTCATCTCCCACAACATCACCTGAACCTTCTCCGTTGGCACAGACAACTGTTCCAGTCATAGTTCCTCCTCCGCATGTCACTGTGCATGTACCAAAGTCACGTACGTCCCACTCACAAGATCCTACGTCACACGGCATCGTTGTATCTGGTTTTGTCTCTGTACACAAAGAGTCTTCCACAGGTACTTCACCCACTTGACATTGTACTGTTCTGATTTGATTTCCAGATCCACAATCAGCATCGCACTAGATAATTTTGAAAGAAGATCTTAAATTATAGTTAACAAATCTTCATTATTCCATTGATTTAATGTTAATACAATCATTCCCTGAAAGTATTTCGAGATCAATGAATGGAAAAAATTGTAAGAAGACTACGTGTAAAAAGATATAATCATTATTCTAGTGTTCACTTTTAAAAATACCCGCTTATCTGAGTATGACTCTATATAGTTGAAAGGATCTCTCCACCTGTATGACAAGCTATCAATCTGACCTTACTTGACTTGGATCAGATCAATGATTTCATTTGAACTACGTAGTAACTATCGCATGGTAGTAATTTATTTGATGTGTTTTAAATGGCCAAGAATGGGACATGATTTTTTCAGTATTTATATTCTACTTGTACATATTTTTCAACCGGCAAATGTCATAAATCGGATTAGAGTTCTTCACTTCAAATTAAGCAAAATGGATAGTAACTGGTGTAGCAAGAGTTATTCAACAGGGTGGGGTGATGTAAATCGTGCATGATAGACTAGTCGCAGAAGCATATCTGTAACAAGAATTGGGGGAATGTCGTGTTTTGCAGGAACGTAATTGATTTTACTCAACAAGGTTGTTAATGGGGGGAAAAACAGGGTTTTTTTTTCTCTTTAAGGAAAGATACTTCACACTATCTGGAATATGCCACCGTTACTTGCCTGAGCCCATCCCAAGTTTTTAGGTAACCTTAAAGGCAATCGTCGTTATGTTCTATCAAAATTTATCACTTGAAATCTGTATATTCTCCAACACATTGTTTGAATGGTGCCACTAAAATAAAAGCTAAACTTTTTAACAAGACATTTAAATGTTTTTACTTTCGCGTACGCTAGCAATTATTTCGAGTTGCATTCAGTCATTCAATATTTGATGTGTCATGATTGAAAAAAAGTGTACCCTTCTACATACAGGTAGAGATCAGGAAATGATTTCGATGTCTCTAGGGTATCCTGTGTTTGATGTCTCATTCTGAGAAATTTACTCCTCAGTATGTATATAAGCAAAGATGACATGTTCATCAAAATTCGAGTATGGCATGGAATGTATTTTCAAACCAGTGGGCATACTACTCGCGAAGTCGCGCAAGCAAACAAAATGATGATTTGAGGTTGAATAAGCTGCATTTACAGAACATTTAGACAATGGTTTGAAGAAGGTTGGATGAGTGCAAATAGTTTGCCGAAAGACTAAGGATTCAATCAATAATCGATCGGATGGGGGTGTTCGATCTGAAAGGTTAGTTTGAAGAAGGCAATCAAACCAAAAACAACCAATCAACTCTTTCCCCCTCCCTTTCTCTCCCAGATCTTTGTACTGGCGTGTTGTTGGGGATTTCACGGCTGGTACCAGACACAGTTGCTTCAAGCAATCATGAAACATTGGTTATGCCTACTGTATCTTTTTTCATCTTTCCTTTTATATGTTTTTTATTTCTTTCCTTTTTTTCCTTTATGGAGGATGATGAACGGCCGGTCATGGTGCCATTTTGCCACCCCCTTGACTATGACAGTTTAAGCAGTGTTCTTCAGTGTGCATCTACATATTAACTAACATTTCCTAAGACTACTACACAAAGAAAGACATAAAATATTCAAATATAAATATTTTGATCACCCGAGATATTTTTTTCAGACGCATAATTATAGGCTGTGCAACAATGTATAAACTTACCGCACCAAATTCTCCTGTTACCCATTGTGGACATTCCTGCTCATTGCATGATTGTGTTGCATCTGGCATTTCTCCAGAACAGTTGTCATCTCCCACAACATCACCTGAACCTTCTCCGTTGGCACAGACAACTGTTCCAGTCATAGTTCCTCCTCCGCATGTCACTGTGCATGTACCAAAGTCACGTACGTCCCACTCACAAGATCCTACGTCACACGGCATCGTTGTATCTGGTTTTGTCTCTGTACACAAAGAGTCTTCCACAGGTACTTCACCCACTTGACATTGTACTGTTCTGATTTGATTTCCAGATCCACAATCAGCATCGCACTAGATAATTTTGAAAGAAGATCTTAAATTATAGTTAACAAATCTTCATTATTCCATTGATTTAATGTTAATACAATCATTCCCTGAAAGTATTTCGAGATCAATGAATGGAAAAAATTGTAAGAAGACTACGTGTAAAAAGATATAATCATTATTCTAGTGTTCACTTTTAAAAATACCCGCTTATCTGAGTATGACTCTATATAGTTGAAAGGATCTCTCCACCTGTATGACAAGCTATCAATCTGACCTTACTTGACTTGGATCAGATCAATGATTTCATTTGAACTACGTAGTAACTATCGCATGGTAGTAATTTATTTGATGTGTTTTAAATGGCCAAGAATGGGACATGATTTTTTCAGTATTTATATTCTACTTGTACATATTTTTCAACCGGCAAATGTCATAAATCGGATTAGAGTTCTTCACTTCAAATTAAGCAAAATGGATAGTAACTGGTGTAGCAAGAGTTATTCAACAGGGTGGGGTGATGTAAATCGTGCATGATAGACTAGTCGCAGAAGCATATCTGTAACAAGAATTGGGGGAATGTCGTGTTTTGCAGGAACGTAATTGATTTTACTCAACAAGGTTGTTAATGGGGGGAAAAACAGGGTTTTTTTTTCTCTTTAAGGAAAGATACTTCACACTATCTGGAATATGCCACCGTTACTTGCCTGAGCCCATCCCAAGTTTTTAGGTAACCTTAAAGGCAATCGTCGTTATGTTCTATCAAAATTTATCACTTGAAATCTGTATATTCTCCAACACATTGTTTGAATGGTGCCACTAAAATAAAAGCTAAACTTTTTAACAAGACATTTAAATGTTTTTACTTTCGCGTACGCTAGCAATTATTTCGAGTTGCATTCAGTCATTCAATATTTGATGTGTCATGATTGAAAAAAAGTGTACCCTTCTACATACAGGTAGAGATCAGGAAATGATTTCGATGTCTCTAGGGTATCCTGTGTTTGATGTCTCATTCTGAGAAATTTACTCCTCAGTATGTATATAAGCAAAGATGACATGTTCATCAAAATTCGAGTATGGCATGGAATGTATTTTCAAACCAGTGGGCATACTACTCGCGAAGTCGCGCAAGCAAACAAAATGATGATTTGAGGTTGAATAAGCTGCATTTACAGAACATTTAGACAATGGTTTGAAGAAGGTTGGATGAGTGCAAATAGTTTGCCGAAAGACTAAGGATTCAATCAATAATCGATCGGATGGGGGTGTTCGATCTGAAAGGTTAGTTTGAAGAAGGCAATCAAACCAAAAACAACCAATCAACTCTTTCCCCCTCCCTTTCTCTCCCAGATCTTTGTACTGGCGTGTTGTTGGGGATTTCACGGCTGGTACCAGACACAGTTGCTTCAAGCAATCATGAAACATTGGTTATGCCTACTGTATCTTTTTTCATCTTTCCTTTTATATGTTTTTTATTTCTTTCCTTTTTTTCCTTTATGGAGGATGATGAACGGCCGGTCATGGTGCCATTTTGCCACCCCCTTGACTATGACAGTTTAAGCAGTGTTCTTCAGTGTGCATCTACATATTAACTAACATTTCCTAAGACTACTACACAAAGAAAGACATAAAATATTCAAATATAAATATTTTGATCACCCGAGATATTTTTTTCAGACGCATAATTATAGGCTGTGCAACAATGTATAAACTTACCGCACCAAATTCTCCTGTTACCCATTGTGGACATTCCTGCTCATTGCATGATTGTGTTGCATCTGGCATTTCTCCAGAACAGTTGTCATCTCCCACAACATCACCTGAACCTTCTCCGTTGGCACAGACAACTGTTCCAGTCATAGTTCCTCCTCCGCATGTCACTGTGCATGTACCAAAGTCACGTACGTCCCAATCACAAGATCCTACGTCACACGGCATCGTTGTATCTGGTTTTGTCTCTGTACACAAAGAGTCTTCCACAGGTACTTCACCCACCTGACATTGTACTGTTCTGATTTGATTTCCAGATCCACAATCAGCATCGCACTAGATGATTTTGAAAGAAGATCTTAAATTATAGTGAAGGAAAACCTTTATTATTCCATTGATTGAATGTAATACAATCATTCCATGAAAGTATGTAGAGACCAATCATTGCAAAAAAAAAATGTAAGAAGACTACGTGTAGAAAGATATAATCACAATTTGTTTCACTTTAAAAAATAACCGATTATCTGAGAATGACTACATACATCTAAAAGGATCTCTACATCTCTTTGAAAAGCTATCAATTTGACCTTTCTTGACTTGGATCAGATCAATGATATCAATGGAACTACGAGGTAACTATCGCATGGTAGTAATTTATTTGATGTGTTTTAAATGGCCAAGAATGGAACATGATTTTTTTCAGTATTTATATTCTACTTATACATATTTTTCAACTGGCAAATGTCATAAATCGGATTAGAGTTCTTCACTTCAAATTAAGCAAAATGGATAGTAACTGGTGTAGCAAGAGTTATTCAACAGGGTGGGGTGATGTAAATCGTGCATGATAGACTAGTCGCAGAAGCATATCTGGAACAAGAATTGGGGGAATGTCGTGTTTTGCAGGAACGTAATTGATTTTACTCAACAAGGTTGTTAATGGGGGGAAAAAACAGGTTTTTTTTCTCTTTAAGGAAAGATACTTCACACTATCTGGAATATGCCACCGTTACTTGCTTGAGCCCATCGCAAGCTTTTAGGTAACCATAAAGGCAATCATCGTTATGTTCTAACAAAATTTATCGCTTGAAATCTGTATATTCTCCCCCACATTGTTTGAATAGTGCCACCAAATTAAAATCTAAACTTTTTAACAAGAAATTTTAAATTTTTTTACTTCCGCTAGGGTATTCTGTATTTGAGGTCTCATTCTGATGAATTTACTCCTGGCTATGTATATAAGCAATGATGACATGCTCATCAAAATTCAAATATGGCATGGAATGTATTTTCAAACCAGTGGGCATATTACACGCAAGGCAAGCAAAGGCAACGATAATCTGTGGTTGAATAAGCAGCATTTACAGAACATTAAGACAATTGTTTGAAGAAGGTTTGATGAATGCCAATAATTTTCCCGAAAGATTCAGGAGTCAATCAATAATCGATCGGGTGGGGGTGTTCGATCTGAAATCAACTCCTTTACCCCTTTCTCTCCCAGATCTTTGTACTGGCGTGTTGTTGGGGATTTCAGACCTGGTACCAGACACAGTTGCTCCAAGCAATCACGAAACTTTGGATATGCCTGCTGTATCTTTTTTCATCTTTACCTTTATATTTTTTTTTATTTCTTTACTTTTTTCTCCATTCTAGGAGGATGATGAACTGCCGGTCATGGTTCCATTTTACCACCCCCTTGACTATGTCGGTTTAAACAGTGTTCTTCAGTGTACATCTACATATTAACTAACATTTCCTAAGACTACTATGCAAAAATGACAGAAAATATTCAAATATAAATATTTTGATCACCCGAGATATTTTTTTCAGACGCATAATTATAGGCTGTGCAACAATGTATAAACTTACCGCACCAAATTCTCCTGTTACCCATTGTGGACATTCCTGCTCATTGCATGATTGTGTTGCATCTGGCATTTCTCCAGAACAGTTGTCATCTCCCACAACATCACCTGAACCTTCTCCGTTGGCACAGACAACTGTTCCAGTCATAGTTCCTCCTCCGCATGTCACTGTGCATGTACCAAAGTCACGTACGTCCCACTCACAAGATCCTACGTCACACGGCATCGTTGTATCTGGTTTTGTCTCTGTACACAAAGAGTCTTCCACAGGTACTTCACCCACTTGACATTGTACTGTTCTGATTTGATTTCCAGATCCACAATCAGCATCGCACTAGATAATTTTGAAAGAAGATCTTAAATTATAGTTAACAAATCTTCATTATTCCATTGATTTAATGTTAATACAATCATTCCCTGAAAGTATTTCGAGATCAATGAATGGAAAAAATTGTAAGAAGACTACGTGTAAAAAGATATAATCATTATTCTAGTGTTCACTTTTAAAAATACCCGCTTATCTGAGTATGACTCTATATAGTTGAAAGGATCTCTCCACCTGTATGACAAGCTATCAATCTGACCTTACTTGACTTGGATCAGATCAATGATTTCATTTGAACTACGTAGTAACTATCGCATGGTAGTAATTTATTTGATGTGTTTTAAATGGCCAAGAATGGGACATGATTTTTTCAGTATTTATATTCTACTTGTACATATTTTTCAACCGGCAAATGTCATAAATCGGATTAGAGTTCTTCACTTCAAATTAAGCAAAATGGATAGTAACTGGTGTAGCAAGAGTTATTCAACAGGGTGGGGTGATGTAAATCGTGCATGATAGACTAGTCGCAGAAGCATATCTGTAACAAGAATTGGGGGAATGTCGTGTTTTGCAGGAACGTAATTGATTTTACTCAACAAGGTTGTTAATGGGGGGAAAAACAGGGTTTTTTTTTCTCTTTAAGGAAAGATACTTCACACTATCTGGAATATGCCACCGTTACTTGCCTGAGCCCATCCCAAGTTTTTAGGTAACCTTAAAGGCAATCGTCGTTATGTTCTATCAAAATTTATCACTTGAAATCTGTATATTCTCCAACACATTGTTTGAATGGTGCCACTAAAATAAAAGCTAAACTTTTTAACAAGACATTTAAATGTTTTTACTTTCGCGTACGCTAGCAATTATTTCGAGTTGCATTCAGTCATTCAATATTTGATGTGTCATGATTGAAAAAAGTGTACCCTTCTACATACAGGTAGAGATCAGGAAATGATTTCGATGTCTCTAGGGTATCCTGTGTTTGATGTCTCATTCTGAGAAATTTACTCCTCAGTATGTATATAAGCAAAGATGACATGTTCATCAAAATTCGAGTATGGCATGGAATGTATTTTCAAACCAGTGGGCATACTACTCGCGAAGTCGCGCAAGCAAACAAAATGATGATTTGAGGTTGAATAAGCTGCATTTACAGAACATTTAGACAATGGTTTGAAGAAGGTTGGATGAGTGCAAATAGTTTGCCGAAAGACTAAGGATTCAATCAATAATCGATCGGATGGGGGTGTTCGATCTGAAAGGTTAGTTTGAAGAAGGCAATCAAACCAAAAACAACCAATCAACTCTTTCCCCCTCCCTTTCTCTCCCAGATCTTTGTACTGGCGTGTTGTTGGGGATTTCACGGCTGGTACCAGACACAGTTGCTTCAAGCAATCATGAAACATTGGTTATGCCTACTGTATCTTTTTTCATCTTTCCTTTTATATGTTTTTTATTTCTTTCCTTTTTTTCCTTTATGGAGGATGATGAACGGCCGGTCATGGTGCCATTTTGCCACCCCCTTGACTATGACAGTTTAAGCAGTGTTCTTCAGTGTGCATCTACATATTAACTAACATTTCCTAAGACTACTACACAAAGAAAGACATAAAATATTCAAATATAAATATTTTGATCACCCGAGATATTTTTTTCAGACGCATAATTATAGGCTGTGCAACAATGTATAAACTTACCGCACCAAATTCTCCTGTTACCCATTGTGGACATTCCTGCTCATTGCATGATTGTGTTGCATCTGGCATTTCTCCAGAACAGTTGTCATCTCCCACAACATCACCTGAACCTTCTCCGTTGGCACAGACAACTGTTCCAGTCATAGTTCCTCCTCCGCATGTCACTGTGCATGTACCAAAGTCACGTACGTCCCACTCACAAGATCCTACGTCACACGGCATCGATGTATCTGGTTTTGTCTCTGTACACAAAGAGTCTTCCACAGGTACTTCACCCACCTGACATTGTACTGTTCTGATTTGATTTCCAGATCCACAATCAGCATCGCACTAGATGATTTTGAAAGAAGATCTTAAATTATAGTGAAGGAAAACCTTTATTATTCCATTGATTGAATGTAATACAATCATTCCATGAAAGTACTTAGAGATCAATAATTGCAAAAGAAAAAGTAAGAAGACTACGTGTAAAAAGATATAATCACAATTTTATTCATTTTAAAAAATAACTAATTATCTGAGTATGATTCCATATATCTAAAAGAATCTCTGCATCTCTATGAAAATCTATCAATATAACCTTTCTTGACTTGGATCAGATCAATGATATCAATGGAACTACGAGGTAACTATCGCATGGTAGTAATTTATTTGATGTGTTTTCAACTGCCAAGAGTGAGACATGATTTTTTCAGTTTTTTTGTTCTACCTATACATATTTTACAACTGGCAAATGTCATAAGTCAAATTAGAGCTTTTCACTTGAAATAAGGCAAAATGGCTCGTAACTGGTGTAGCAAGAGTTATTCAACAGAGTGGTTGATGTCAAATGTGCATGATAGACTAGTCGCAGGAGCATATCTCGACCAACTTGTGGGATGTAGTTTTTTTTTTTTTTGCAGGAGCGTAACAGATTTTATTCAAGAATATTGGTAATGGGGGAAAAACACAGATTTTTTTTTCTTTTAAGAGAAGATATTTTACACTATCTGGAATATGCTACCATTACTTGTGTGACCCCATCCCAAGTTTTTAAGTAACCTTAAATGCAATCGTCATTAGTTGTAAAAATCTGAAGTCAAATAACAAAATTTATCACTTGAAATCTATATATTTTCCAACACATTGTTTGAATGGTGCCACTAAAAGACAACCTAAACTGTTTAACGACAAATTTAAATGTTTTTACTTTCGCGTACGCAAGCAATCACTCCGAGGTTGCATTCAGTCATTCTATATTTGATGTGTCATGATTGAAAAAAAGTGTACCCTTCTACATACAGGTAGAGATCAGGAAATAATTTCGATGTCTCTAGGGTATCCTGTATTTGAGGTCTCATTCTGAGAAATTTACTCCTCGGTATGTATATAAGCAATGATAACATGCTCATCAAAATTCAGATATGGCGTAGAATGTATTGTCAAACCAGTGGGCATATTACACGCAAGGCAAGCAAAGGCAACGATAATCTGTGGTTGAATAAGCTGCATTTACAGAACATTAAGACAATTGTTTGAAGAAGGTTTGATGAATGCCAATAATTTTCCGAAAGATTCAGGAGTCAATCGATAATCGATCGGGTGGGGGTGTTCGATCTGAAATCAACTCCTTTACCCCTTTCTCTCCCAGATCTTTGTACTGGCGTGTTGTTGGGGATTTCAGACCTGGTACCAGACACAGTTGCTTCAAGCAATCATGAAACATTGGTTATGCCTACTGTATCTTTTTTCATCTTTACCTTTATATTTTTTCATTTCTTTACTTTTTTTTCATTCTTGGAGGATGATGAACGGCCGGTCATTGTTCCATTTTACCACCCCCTTGACTATGACAGTTTAAACAGTGTTCTTCAGTGTAAATCTACATATTAACTAACATTTCCTGAGACTACTATACAAAGCAAGACAGAAAATATTCAAATATAAATATTTTTGATCACCCGAGTTTTTTTTTTTCAGACGCATAATTATAGGCTGTGCAACAATGTATAAACTTACCGCACCAAATTCTCCTGTTACCCATTGTGGACATTCCTGCTCATTGCATGATTGTGTTGCATCTGGCATTTCTCCAGAACAGTTGTCATCTCCCACAACATCACCTGAACCATCTCCGTTGGCACAGACAACTGTTCCAGTCATAGTTCCTCCTCCGCATGTCACTGTGCATGTACCAAAGTCACGTACGTCCCACTCACAAGATCCTACGTCACACGGCATCGATGTATCTGGTTTTGTCTCTGTACACAAAGAGTCTTCCACAGGTACTTCACCCACTTGACATTGTACTGTTCTGATTTGATTTCCAGATCCACAATCAGCATCACACTAGATAATGTCGGAATATTATAAATGATTGTGCATTCACTTTTTTAATAGTATCGATAATCGATTCGTAATTGATTGTATTGATGGATCTCTCTCTCTATGATTTGAAGGTAATAAAATCACTGTTTTGTTTTGTACGTTATACAAAATTAATTTTTTACACCGTTCCTTTGTTAATCTGCTGCAATGTTTTACAACAGTTAGTCACCTGTACCTGACTGTCCATATACCCACTGACATTGAACCACTATGGAGTCACCCACATTGTATTCCATAAGAAGCATGTTTACTTAAGACCGTGTAATAGAAATGTCTTGATCACTAACAAAAATGACTAATTTTTATATTGCTGGTTCCTTATTATTAGATCCTTTGAACCTGACAAATTAACTACTACATTTCCCCTGTGCAAGTTACAGTATACACAGTACGCTCATGGTCACATCTTCTGTAAAAGTGTTAATAAAACTCTTACACGTTACAAAGGAATTCCGAAGAATAGAATTTAAGAAATTTTACATATTATAGGATTGTGCACATTCACTTACACTTTCTTTCCTCTTCTGCTACACACGCCCATCATTCGACGGCTACTACAATAATATTTTCTTGATCCTTGTCACCTCAGTTTTAGATTTGAACTTTTGATTTTAGTTTCAAACCTTTCATGCTAATAGTTCTTTATATTGCATTGTCATCGGGTGGTTATTATATTATATATGGTTTATGGCTATATCTTTCATCTGCTTTTAAGTCATTTTCAAAAATTGAGAGCTCTGGATGTTATAGATGCGAAGAGTATACACTTCAACAATAGCCCTTTTCAATACAACACATTGCTTCCGTCAATTGAAATCTTTAGTGTGATATCATACGTACATCTCCAAATTCTCCAGTGACCCAGGCAGGGCAATCATCCAATGTACAGGACTGGGTTTCAGATGGCTTAGCTCCAATGTTACTAATACACTGAGCATCATCAACCACAGTCTGGCTTATACCTATCACCTCATCACAAGTAATCGATCTCGTCTGAGTTCCAACTCCACAAGTGACAGAACAGTCCCCGAAGACACCTATATTCCAACTGTGTAGAGAGAAACATAAGTGACAAATCAACCTTCAATATGTTCCTTTGTATACCAAATTGTGTAAAGTCATCTACTTTAATATCCAACTTTAACATTTTCAAAGAGGCCACTGTGCAGTTAAAGTCAAGAGGCAACGAATAATCAGATATCATTCGCAGTACGGTGATCATGTTCAGATCATTTCGGAATCAATGACTACTTTTCTAATATCTGGGTCAATAATGGACTTAAAAGGTACAATAAAACTACCATATGAGTCCATCCTGCCCATACTATTTAGCAAGTCATCCAGTGATATCATTATCATGACACAAGCCAGAAGACGACAAAACACTGTAGATCTAAGCTTTAATTGTGTTCATTCGACCGTGATTTTACGCTTAAATTACCGTGCTGATACCAAAGTTTAAAACACGATCTGTAATGGGTCAAAAGGAGGTTGAGAATACTTACTAATTATCTAAGAATCAAATATAATAACAAAAACGTCTACTTCCATGAAGTTAACTTGACATATCACTACAGATGTACGCTTATGTCAAGTAATCGAAATCAAGTGCAATTCGTTCTTGCCTTCCAAGTATTCACAGCTTGATTTCTTGAGAGTTTTATGACACAATGAGGTTTCGCTAAATGAGAAAGTTTCGCTAATGAGACAAAAATGTTGTTTCCCGCTTGCTATGAGCTACATCCTATGACAGGGTGCATTACTTTGCTTATTTGCAGTCCTGACAGGTGTTTGAACATGTCTTTGATCGGTGTCTTTATGTGACTTATGTGGTTTACTACCGATGGCAGGAGAGATTAATATGGTATCGGACATATTGTGATAGTTAGGCTTACCGAATCTCTATAGGGCTAGCTGTTGCTACGTCATTCAGCCATTATTGAGTTTACTGTAGTTCCGATTGTGTACTGTGTGATTTGCTGAGGTAGTTTGAATTAAATGCAGTATTACATTCTACTTTGCCCTTTGAATTTGTCTCTTCTGCAAATGGGTTTACGAAATAATTATTATTTTTGTATCCTTTCCCTCTTATATCTTTCCATAAAACTCCGCCTAGTTGTTGAGTTCATTACTCTTGAAAGGGTGCAATACATTAAACACGTAGGCAATCAACAGTCTTGCAAATCTCCTCCCTGTCGTTTTGCATACAAATTCTTCTGAAGTACGCTTTTATCAGTGATTCAAATTGCTGGTTATGGATACAAATGCTGAATATTTAAGTTAATGATATACTACTACTACATTGATATAATATACTGCTACTGCAATACACTGCGTAAGCGTCGAACGGCACGGCACGGCAAATACCTGCATGTGCGTACACATGTGCCAAGAACTCGGGCGGGCGTCAAAAGCATATCCAGAAAACCCCTGCCCATCAGAGCATGCCTCATATCCGCACACCCGGTCACTGTGGATCCTTTTGGTGCCCTGAAATGCGCGTTATGCGCCCTTCATTTTTTTTTTTGAATTTTTCACAGTGCGTAAACATCTCGAGTCTTGTGCAATTGTGTACCGGGTATATACAGCAAGTAAACTTAAAATGAAACATACACCAGTATGACGCATCCTTAGCTATTTCTGAAACTGCATCACTTCAGACAACTTAACCTATTCTATTGACAGCAGGATGACATAATTCCTTCAGCACAGTATGTTGCTCATAAAGCCTGTCACACTTCTGGTTAAAGTTTTTTAACCCTTGCAAATATGATACGCTTTGTATCCTAATTTGAAATGTCACTTCAACAAAACAATCCAGAATACGCCTCAAAATACCACCATGTCTCTAAAATGATGATCCACCTGCTGTACATAACATTAAATCATACATACACTTCATGGTTAATGCTACTCTGTCGCTAATGCTACTTTGCTTACGACGCCACACAAGATACAGTGACGGTCAATTTAGGTGCATATAAATACTTCTAACAGCAGAAATCTTGGATTCATGTTGTGCTCGACTTTTAAATGAGAAGGACCAGCACAGAAAATCTTTTCATATCATTGCATTTGTGAGGTAATACTTGTGCTAAAATCTCATCTAAATAAGTGTTTTGGATTTTTACCAACTTCATAATCACCGATCAAATCCTTAGATGCGTCACTCTAGGTGCAACCATGCTGTATGTATACGTTGTAAACTTATACCTATAGAGGAAATTATCCACGCACGGGCAATGTTATTGCTACCAGACCTAGACACTCATTCTAAAAATATGGTTGTATAGGTTGCAATACCGTGTCACATTCATAGAAAGGTAAATATACAAAAATTATGCTGACACCATGCACTACCCCTACCTAAAACTGTGTTATGCGTTACAGTAATCATGACCTTTCGACTTGACCAATGACGTCATCAGTCAGGCGGGCACTCTATCTCACCCCAGGCACCCACCCACCAACATGAACATAAACAGTTTTACACGAGAATCACACGTGTTTGATTTTCTTTTAATCAGGGAGCTACCCTGAGTAATATATAGCTACAAGCAGAAAGCTGCAATTTGGGAGGTGTTACCTGAAAAACTCGTTCCTTTGTACCCAATTACTTGCCAAAAACATAATATTATAAACTTGACAAAATTACGAACTGAGTACATGAAATTACTTACAAGTAAGAGGTACCGGCACTGGGTATGGAATACTCATAGGTAATGCTTCCGGATATCGCAGATGTCAAGTATAGCTCAATATCGATGTCTACTAGCGACGGACCTAAACTTATGAATGTTTCCGCTTCCTGTGCATCGTCAATGTCGTGATTAACAAGAAATGTCCCAACCCAAACGGAACCTTGAAAAGCCGGGGAAGAACCACTTCCACGATAAAAATCACCAATACCACTTCCAATGGCTGCAAAGAATTAAAAGAGGCAGTTTCCTTTCGATCAGTATTTATCAAAATAATTAAAGAACAAGAGTTACTAGCATGTCTATATTAATGTAAATGTTACCAACTTTGACCAGTTTGAATAGCCATACAGTTTTATTCAATGTTCATGAGCTACATTCATGACACAGCTGTTTATAATGACATTTATTGATTACATCGATTAATACTGAGTTAATGGTTTATCTTTATATCATCGATTTAAATTGGTATAAGCCCACTTGAGTCGTAGTTTGTTAATTTAAAAGATGGTATATTTTGATTATAATCGGTACTATATGTCAGTAGTATCATATATCATTGACTCGAATTGTTACAAGTTAGTTGAAATTTATGATATGCAAAGAGCTAATCGGAATAGGTCTGCCTTACCTACATAACGGGTAAAAATTCCTAGAATTAATATGCAGTATGTCACAGTTAAATCGTTAATATCATCCTTGAACTCAGCTTGCAGACATAGGAGAAAACAAGTGTTGTGCAACTTTAATGAAAAAATGAACTGACCTTGCCTCTTCCAGCCAATAATCTACTGCTTTTATCCGACAGAGTGACGTTCTCTGCAAAATTGGTGTATATTTTCTACAAATTTCCATATTTAAATTTTAAATATTTTAATCGTAGGGAATTCTGAGGAAAATTTAACAAAATATACAAGAAGACAAACAAAATACGGAAAAACCTCATGTAATTTCGGTTCGACATGGCCTACCTATCTACATGAGGGCTTGTATTTGCCCTAACTTTGAAACTACCTTCAACGTTATTAGATCATACTGTAGGTGTGTAGATTAGAATGAAAGTATCTACGAGTGTTTTGTAGCTGCATGTAACCATGCTTCAAAAAGGGGTCTTATGTTTCCAATTTCTCAAGTACTATCTTCCTTAGTTTTATCTAAGTGGAGCTCCAAAATCAGTTGGCGCGTAGGGTACAAGAACCCTTTTGGCTTTGCAAGCCCCAAGTAATCATGTAATGCATATTTTTACCCTTGAAAAAGAGATCTATGTCTTCAATTTCTCAAATACTATCTTTCTTAGTTTTATCTGGGGGAGAGAGACGGAGGGTACTCAAAATGTCTGACTGAAAATACACCCCAGATCGTCAGAAATAGTCCCTGGGCTCTCCAGACTTGACGAACAATGAAATTGTTACAATTGCATAATTAAATTAAACAAAATACAGCTTGTTCCTTTATTTGAAACAATATTTTAGTCCACCTTTGTGTATGGCCCTGTTGCCCCCCCCC